>CM077147.1:101100107-101473038 GCA_039583875.1 Platanthera guangdongensis | reverse complement strand
AATTCCATTTTACACATGAAGTATGAGCATTACATATTCAAAAATTCCAGAAATTTACAGAGCCTTTAAGACACTAAATTATGGCTATTGGCAGAGATTCATCCAAATTGAATGTAAGATGGCCTATGGGTTTCCATTTTAAGTTATTACCAAAATGCCATTGCACTAGTTTAACACAAGTAATGTATCCAATAAATTCTGAGAAATTCATGATAAACTAATAACAATATTTTATGACAGTAGAATAAATCCCAAATTTTTCAGAGGTATATATATATCATTTCAAGAATTATCAAGATAAGGGTAAAATGGGAAATTTTAGGGTATCTACTCCAAGGTTCTTCAAAACAGAGAAATCATAATTTTCCTAGGTCAAGTGTGATGTAATCTATGCTTGGTAATGTTTGTTTTGGATTTGTTCTTAAATAAATCCTATTTTCAAATTTTAAATTCCAAAATAGCTATTTATAAAGTAAATTCCAATAAATGGAATTTTGATTCCAAAAATTACAATATTAATTTGAAGGGTGAAATTTACCCTAATGAACCACTGGAAATAATTTCATGACACTTGCATGTCACCATTGGGCTAAATACACAAATTTGCATTTTTGCTATTTGCACACCAAGCCTTAACATAGGCTAGCACATGCAAGTGGATTCTCCCAACATGCAGTGATCCCAAGGGTGCTGAAAATTTTATCATGCACCAAGGGTGACCCCACTGACCCACCACCAAGATTTGGGGCCATGGGAAGGAGTAGAACTCCATATATACCATTAATTTAAATTTTAACATTTTACCAAAAACTATAGGAAAATGTTTCTAAAAATTCCTAAATTTTGGCAGGAGGTAAGTAAGCCCTAATAATGCATGTGCCCAAAATTTGGGATCATGGTGACTAACATTGAGGACTAGGGCACTCAATATAATTTTTGACCTAGTCTAGGACCAATCCTAGGAGAAAGGTCCTACAGGGCTGTAACCTACACCAAAATGTATGTTTAGGGTGGCATTTTAAAGGTAAGACCTAGGCTACAATTTTCATTAAGGGCCTAAGCTCTGGAAATGCCTCTAAGAGGCCTAAATTTAACATGCCAACACTACTGAATATGTGTGACAGAAATGTTACTATTCATTTATTAATCTGATTTATAATAATAAACGGCGCACGAATCTTAAAGCATGAATCGACGGGATCCCTTCATCGTCTACCTCCAGCCAACGGCTGAGATTGAGCCGACCTGTGAGCGACTTTGCCGGCGGTTTCCGGCCAGCTGAGGCGTCGCCACCTCCGGCCAATGGTGCCATCACCTTCACGGTGGTGGTGGCTATCATTTCCCGGCGATGGGGCGGCGGGAGACGGCGGCGACGGCGATCCCGAGCGGTTTCAAAAACTTAGAAATTTCTAGATTTTCTCACATGGCATCGGGCTCAATTGAGCCCGATCTCTCGCCTATTTGATCTAAGAAGCTAGTGCGGGTAGAGGTGAAGTGAAACGCACCATAATCGGGGCTTGGCTGGGGTCAGGCGGCGGTTTGCCGTGGTGGTGGTGCGCCGGCGAGCTCCTCCCCGAAAATTGCATTCTCCACCGTTCTCCATGTGTAGGTAGTCGAATTCCACTCCTCTGGACCTTCTGAAGCTAATGGAGGGGTCTGTTTGGACTGAGGTGGGCTATAAGTGGAGTTAACTCCAAGGTGAGCTCGGTTTGAGCTTTGGAGGCTTCACCCATGGTGCCATGTGGCTCTCAATTCAGGAATTCTGCTGGAAATGAGGAGGGAAGTCAGCCACCTGGTTTTGGGCAGCCAAAACCAGCTGGTGGGGTGGCCATGTGGCCATTATTCCCTTCATTCCTCTTTCTCTCTCCTCTTTTCCTTAAAATCTCAATTTTACCCCCTTGCATGTACTCTCTCTCCTGATTTAGGGGGGTAGGGTTGGTCTTGTTCACTTGGGCTGACTTTGGGCCAATTTTAGTGGGCTTGGTCCAAGGGAACTTGACTTGGCCTTCATTTCATTCTTTAGGTCAATTTGTTGACTAAATTGACTTTTAGGGTTGACTGGTCAACTATGGTGGGTGGACTGACCCCACTTGGTGGAAATGGGTCTAGTGGCACCACCCAACTTGGTTTGGGTCAAGGGGGTGCCCCACTTAGGTTAATTAGGCCTATAGGTGTGGGTTTGACCAAATTAAGCCCAAGGTTGACCTTGGTCAACTGGGGTCAAAATGTTGACCCAGTGACATACCCTAGGGTCCACTTAGATTGTTTTTAGGGTTAGGGCAATGTGGTGGGGTCATGGTGTGGCTAGGGTCCTTAATTAGGTTAGTTTGACCTAGTTTGACTTGGTCCTATAGTGGGCTCCACATGGCCACTACCCACTATCTAGGGTCAAACCTAGTTGATCCCCTTAGGTCTCACCTCATGCCTAACCCAATCTAAGTTGAGGGGTCCAGAAGTAACATGGGATGTTACACTACGAACGGCATAACAAAGGGATGTCGAGACTGCAAAGTCCATCCAGCGAGGTTGGCAGGTGCGACGGGCATAGTGGCGCACATGATTGAGAAAATGGGGGGTGAAAGAGGTAGGATTTCATAATTTTAATTTTAAAATTTAATTGATGGTGTGCAAATAGCCAAATCGAGTATAAGATATCAATCAACTTTAAAAATAGTAAATTTAGGCAATTGTTAACTGTAACTTGAATTTGGCTTGTCGTACCCCGAATATTAACCGCAACCTAAATTGCTATTTGAAACCCAATTTTTGGCTTGCTAGACCTAGTATTTCTGCTCGCCTTGCTTGTTTGTTGTGCCCTTCGTGGCTGCAATATTAGTTTGTGAGATGTAGAAGTGTTTGTTGTTGTACTTAGGTGGATCTTCAGAGACATGATGAAAGGGTTGTCTTGGAAGCGCATGATCAACGAGACTCGAGTGCAAGTGCGTCGGCGGCGGGCTGCTTGCAAGATGAATTATGCAACACTTTTATGGGGCAGGGAGATTCTAAACCCGTTTAGATGGAGACCTTCCTCCTCTTAGTGCATACAACACTCTGTTTCATCATTATTGTGAAATGTAAATTTGTTTGTAATGCATTCAGACAGTCATATACTCAGATGGTGTTGGAACTGAGGGTTCACATATAATTTTAAACAGTTGTAGGCAAACCCCAATTGTTGAAAAGTGAGGGATCTAACGAGGGCAGTCTACCGGTGGCGGTGCGCTGCTCTAGTGTCTCCGTCTGGCATCTAGTGTTCTACCCTTTGGGCATGGTACTCCATCTTGGCTGCCGCCAGACGCGCTTTGCAGAACTCATGCGTGATCTATTTTTCCTTGTGTGCCTGCACCGCACTCCTCTCCTTTCTTTCCTCCGAACAAGTGTTGTAATCCTCTACCCGCTCCTCCGCCTTACTCACCATTTCCTCCACCTTCTCCCTCGCGATTGACTTATTTTCGATTCTATTTTGGATGGAGACCATGTAACACCTCCATCTGTAACATGACATATAATAGAAGGTCCGGCTAGGGCCCCACACTATATGCCACAAAACGATGGCGAGGTTACAGGTTAATATCAAAGACCAAACCATGCATCCTAACTCAGAGCATTCTAGCATAGGCATTAGGTGTCAAATTTGAACTCAGCTGTCATGAATGTCCACCATATATAAATAACCACATTTATATATATCTCCAAGGAATGTTTACAAAATACACAAAATGTTTGTCCTTAAGGACTTACAAGTTTTCGTCATATGTGTGGGTTGCATACATCAGCATGCAGGCCGACCACACATGAAAATCACCAAATACTTTCTTTCATTGGCCTTCAAGGGCCAGCATAGTAGTAGCAGCAGCAACAGCAAGGGCTTTAGCGCACTATTTTCCACTCGGCTCTCCTGCACTTGCACGGGAAGAATCCACTACAACGCTGGCAAACAAAGCAATGGTCAGCATTCGGCTGACCAATTTATAACGACCTTACCCCTTACTCGGGGCAGTACTATTCCTTCCCTGCAGGCATAGCATTTCACAAGCAGATATATCATAAGATAAGCACTCATGCACCACCAATATATCACAAATGAAAGCCTCAACGGACAAACATTCCATGCAATCAGGGCACATATTCGGAGTGCTGAAGTATCAGGCCCCACAACCGTTCCCAATGGAAACTTTGAGCATTGTGCTCCACGGCCTACAGTCGGAGACTTTAGTCTTAATGGCGCGCAGGCCTAGGACTCTCATTATGTGCTACAACGAATGCCCAATTTGTAACATCCCATGTTACTTCTAGACCCCTCAACTTAAATTGGGTTAGGCATGGGGTGGGTGATAGGGAATTTAGCTATGTTTGACCCTAGGGAGTGAGTTGTAGCCATGTGGGTCCCACTAAAGGGCCAAAGGCAACTAGGTCAAACTAGACTAAATAGGAACCCTAGCCACACCATGACCCCACCACATTGCCCTAACCCTAAAATAATCTAAGTGGGTCATAGGACATGTCATTAGGTCAACCCTTTGACCCTAGTTGACCAAAGTCAACTGTAGCCCTAAGTTGGTCAAACCTATACCCATAGGCCCAATTAGCCCAAATAGGGCACCACATTGACCCAACCCAAGTTGGCTGGTTCCATTAGACCCATGACCACCAAGTGGGTCAGCCCACTCATCATGGTTAACCAGGTTAACTCAAGTCAACTTAGTCAACATAATTGGCATAAAGAAGAAAATGATGGCTAATCCCACTCTCCTTGGGCCAAGCCCACCAAACTTAGCCCATGGCCAGCCCAAGTGGACAAAGACCAGCCCTACCCCTCTGGTTTTGGAGAGAGGACACATGCATGAGGGTAAACTGGGAATTTTAGGGGAGAGAAGAGGAGTGAGAAGAGGAAAAGAGGTGGAGGCCACTTGGCCTTGGCTCCTTATGCCCAAAAAGGTTGCTGGCCGACCTCCTCAGGAAAATTCCAGCAGAATTGGTAGCATGGTGGCCACTTGGCTCCATGGGTGAAGCCTCCAAAGCCCAAACCGAGCTCACCTTGGAGTTATCTCCACACACAACCCTCCCCAGCTCAAACCGACCACACCATCAGCTTCAGTGAGTGGAAACGAGTAGCGAACGACTCCTAGAGAAGAGCTTTTGGTGAAGAAATGAGATTTTGAGCAAGGGATCGCCGGAGCAGCTCAACCATGGCCAACCGCCGCCAACCTCGCCGTTATGCCACCATTCGGGTCTGTTTCGCCTCCCCTCTACTCGTACTAGCTTTCTAGATCCTTTAGGAGAGACATCGGGTTCAATTGAGCCCGATACCATGTGAGGAAAGGGAGAATTTTCCGAGCTTTTCTTCTTGCTCGGGTTCGTCAGAGGAGCCAATTTCGGTTGCCTCATCGCCGGAAATCGCTAGCCACCACCTCAGTGAAGGTGGTGGCGACATCTGCCGGCGGTGGTGGTGGCTCAGCTGGTCGGAAGTAGCCGGGCAAGTCGGCCCAGCGGAAATGAATCTGGGTCGTTGGCTGATTGGGGACGACGAAAAGATGTCGTTCGTTTTAATTTCATAAGATTATTTAATTTATAAATCTAATTTATTAAAATTCTATCACATTTATACAGTGTTACTGCATGTCTATTTTAGGACGCTTAGAGGCATTTTTAGATCTGGTGATTACGATGAAAGTTGTAGCCATTCCTCTTAACATTAATTTGCCACCTTAATCTTGTAATGTGGAGCAGTATACTGCCCTGTAGGGCTGTTTTAATAGGACTGGTCCTTGACTAGGGTAGAAATTCAAATTGATGCCCAAGCCAAACTATTAATCCAAATGACCCAAACGTTTGGGTGCATGCATGTTTAGGGCATATTTAGCCCCTGCCAGAAATTGAGAATTTTTGGGAAAACTGTTTCTATAGTTTTATTGATAATACACAAAATAAAATAAATGAAATATTTGGAGTGTTATGGCTCCAAATGGCCCCACATTTTGGTGGCATGTCTTTGGGGACTATACCTATGAATGGTAAAAATTTCATCATATTTGGGAAACTGCATATTCGCTAAATTCACTTGCATGTGTTGATTATACATAGGCTTGGGGTGCAAATAGCTCATTTTGAAATATTGTGTATTAGGCCTATTTGGAACATCCAAAAATCATGGTATTGATTTCAAAGGCTCATTAGGGTGAATTATACCACACATTGTAATAATGGGATTTTTGGAAGCAAAAATCTCATTATTTCGAATTTTTGGAATAATAGAACTTTTGAAAAATAAATGTAAAAATAGGTTCTTCATTGAGATAAAATCCCCAATTTTTGTCAAGGTCAATATAATGTTAGATTTAACTCTTGAAAGTTTTTATGTCTCTGTTTGAAGAATTTTGATAGGAGTTATGTGGAAATTACCTTTTTACCCTCATTTTACTTAATTAGCAAATTGGTGAAAATACTTAGTAGAAAATTTTGGAAAATTTCTTGGTGATATATATGAGTATGAATAACCTTGTATAATTTTAGCAGTATTTTTGGATGAATCAGTAATTTTTAAAACCTTATAATGGCATTTTGGTAAATTATTAAGAATTGAAATTGGTAGGTCATTACATTATAGAGGTTGATGAAACTCTGTCATTAGCATTAAATTAATCATATATATGCTCTGTAATGTTCCTAGAATATTTAGTAATGTATTCCTTATACTTCATTTCGAAAATGACAACTGTGTGAGTTTTGTATTAATTAAGGAATAAATAGAAATATTCAAAAGAAAATTATAAATTTTGATAGACAGATATATTTTACCAAGATGCAACTCAGGAAATAATTCCTTAGGTCAGTGGATTAAGAATTGAGATACTTCATGTATTAAATGACCTAGGGGATTAATTAAATGATTTAATTAGAGGCCTTAATTACTTAAGAAAATTATGAAAATCAATATGCTCACTTCATTAGTCCATACCATCCTAGGATAATTAGTTAGGGGAAGGTGGCCCAAGGAATTGGAAGTTTTATTTCGGGGTGTTATTAGGTCGTGGGTTGCGCATAGTGTAAGTAGGTTATACTATAAGGACCACCGGGGGATAGATCGACGGACGAGCTAGAGGTTACAATTGGAGAAAAACCTTGGTGGGTAGTGTTGTCTTAGTGACGAGAGTAAAAGTGCAAGCCCTTGGATAATAACTGGAGTGGAGGTCGGCAGAAGATCGTCGCCCTTCTAAGAACATCTTAAGTCAATAGGATCACTCAAAAGTAATAACGAGAGCTGTGGGTGAATTTTGGGTAGTCATCAACTAAAATAAATATCCTTAAGAAAGGAAGCTTTGGGCGTAATCCCATCGTAGTTCATAGTGCCCCCGAGAGCCCTTCACCGGGTATACCCTGGGCAGTCTTGGGATTAACCTTTAATCACTAGGTATAATAACCCGTAGACAAGAGTAGTCTAATAGGTTAAGACATTTTGGTTCATTCTCTCCCGTGATGGGTTTGAGGAATTTTGAATAAAGGCACTATTGTGCGTTCTCACCCGTGATGGGTTGGAGGGATATATGTTGCAGGCTCACCCATGAAGGGTTTGAGGGATTCAGCACAGGTTGGTCCTGCGAGCTGAAGGCTCGGGATGAAATACTTGCATGTCCATAAATTTAGTGGAGGGTCATGCGGTACTGGCCGATCGTCACACCGATGGCAGTACGGTGAACCAGGCGGGTGCGAGGTTTTGAGGGGCCAGTGGGATGTTTTACACTGCGGTCTGGAGGACGATCCCTGATAACGCACACCCGACCCAACAAGACTGAGGGGTTGTCATCAAAGTACGTACACATAGACTCTAGAGTGCACCTTGGATGTGTACAGAGGCGTATGAGACAGGTCTAAGGTTTGTTAGTGTACATACCTTCCTAGAAGTGGAGATGTCTGCTCCGCTGCTGTCGTAGCCACAGCGGTGGTACCCGAGAGTGAAGCTAGCTCTCAAAAAGTGGGAACTAAAGGTCTTTATCACTGAGTCGTTGTGTGTGAGTTGCACTTGCATGTTGCATAAATTGCATCATAAACATTCATTCATATTAGGTCATACGCTTCATAGATCCTTATCATATAAATTAGTATGGGATCTTTTATATGATAAGTTAAATTCCTGGAAACCTTAACTTATAAATTTGTATGGGCATTTTTATAAGTTAAGGTACGTTTGTGATGGTAGTGTAGTGGTAGTATAGTTTTACTTTTTTGTTATTACTTTCAGTTCCTTTACTTACTTTACCGTACTGCATTTTACTTCACTTATCTTACTTACTTCAGTTTTATACTTTACTTACTGCACTTGTACTTCTTACATAGAACTGCTAGAGTAGAACTACTATTACTCCTCATATACTTGTTAGTATAGTGCCACTGCCACCTATTTACACTTGTTACCCCTTGTTGTCCTCCGCTTCATCCTCCCGCATGGTGCCGATGAGTTGCGGGGCGAGGTGTGGAGGAAACGACTTAGTCTTTTTGACTAATGGTCGGTGACCAAACTATTTTTAGGAGCTCGAGGAGATGGAGCACCAGCATGACCGGCAGGACGAGATGACAGGACGTGAGGAGCTGATACCACCACCTACTACTACTACTGCAGGGTTGCCTCAGGTGGGATTACTTGGTGATGATAGTTATCTTCTGCTGTTTATAGTTGGGAGAGAGAGAGATTTTGATATGATGTACTGGGCATAAGCCCTTTTACTTCTGTACTCATATAGACTGATGTATTTCCTTTTCATATATTTATATATATGTACTGTGACTGTGGACTAGTTTTGGTTTACTTTTACCGCTATACTTCTATTTCTCATTTTGGCCTACAGGTTATATGATTGTATTAGCCGGCAGAATCGGCATGTTGCGGTGTCGACTAACCCGTGCGTTAGTGTCACCATAAGATGGAGGTTCTGGGCATAAGATCGGGTAGCCTCCTTGGTAAGGGGAGGGCGGTCTTACAAACTGGTATCACTTGACCGAACGATCATATAAGAAAGAAGTCCACAACACTGGACCACCCGGCGCGAGCATTTGTTTGCGGACAAACTATGCAGCAGAAGCAGTGGTGTGCCCATGTATAAAAATTCACATAAAACAGTCCATTAAATACAATGAGTTAGGCCAGTTCTGTTTTAACCTTACCTTTATGCAACCTCCACAGGTCGCTGCGCCGCAAAATATGGTTCCTCCCCCTCCAGCTGCCACTCCATTTCTACAGACAGAGATGGGGCAGACTTTGACGGTGATCCTGGAAGACTTCAAAGCCCAGCAAGTCACGGCTCCGCAGCCAATTCCGGGGTCAAGCTGGCTGAGTGCCTTCAACATCCTGTCCCCGCTGATGTACTGTGGGACAGAGGATGCTGTGAAGACGGAGGAATGGCTGGAGGCCATACATGAGATATTGGCAGGCATCAGCTGCCCGGTCGGCTAGGCAGTTCCTCTAGCCACCTCTGCATTAGAAGCTCATGCAAAGAGATGGTGGAAGTCCGTACGAGAGTCCACTTATGCTGACTGGGAGCTGTCAGACATATCTTGGGAGGAGTTCGGCGAAGTATTTTTGGATCACTCCGTATCCAACACAGACAGAGATACATTGGAGCAGAGGTTTCTGAACCTCAGCCAAGGGAGCAGATCGGTGACTGAATATCAGAGGGAGTTTTCCCACCTTGCCAGGTTCGCAGGGATACAGGATACAGATGATAGGAGGTATGCCAAGAGATTCTACCGGGGCCTCAGAGATGACTTGAGGCAGGCCCTATTGTTCATTTCTCATGGCACATCATCCTAGATCATCGAGATGGCAAAGAAGCTGGAGGCTGACTAGCTGATGGTGCAAGGTAGAGGGAAGAGACCATACGATGGGTCGACACCAGGAGATAGCAGCATGGGCTCTCAGAGAGGCGGGACT
This sequence comes from Platanthera guangdongensis, assembly GCA_039583875.1. Classification (NCBI taxonomy): domain Eukaryota; kingdom Viridiplantae; phylum Streptophyta; class Magnoliopsida; order Asparagales; family Orchidaceae; genus Platanthera; species Platanthera guangdongensis. Next base: position 101,463,113 of record CM077147.1, on the reverse strand, counting down.
ATTCGATATAAGAGGGGTGGGGGACGTCGTCGTCCCAACTTCAGGCAGGAGCAGGGGTCTCCTCCAGCATTAGCTCCCCCGCCTCTACAAGTGCATGTTTCGAGGAGGCAGGATGACCATGGCCACCAGCCGGTAGTTTGTTACGGATGCCGCCAGCCTGGGCACATTAGATCAGATTGTCTGCATCAGTTCCGTCCACCTCCTCCTCCACCTCCAATGGCCCCTCTAGTACAGCAGGGTCGAGGCCGAGGACGAGGACGAGGTCGAGGCCGAGGTCGGGGATATCACGGCCGAGGATGTAATCAGGGGCAAATGTACGCTTTGGACCTCACAGAGCAAAGGAACCCCGAGGAAGTGATTACAGGTACTTAAATTGTTTTAATTTAGAAATTTCAACCTTAGTAGTGTCTTGAAAACCATAGAAATAACATCCGTTTTAACTCAAATAAATCTCAGGCATAGTTATGATCTGCGGCAAGCCCGCTCATACCCTCTTCGACACGGGTGTTTCGCACTCATTCGTGTCGGACACTTTTATTGAAGGACTAGAGTGTAACGCCCCAGATTTTCCAGTGATTTATTTAATTTCTTATTTGGCGTATTTTGACGTCAGAGCGTTTTGTTAGCGCGTGTTGGTCGTGTGACGTTGTTAGAGCGGGCTTTAAGCTCTTTAGGTTCCCTGTGTGGCTTGGTGATGCCTGGTAGCAAGATTCCCTAGCGAGCCGGAGTCTGTTTGTTGACTCGGTGGAGCCTCTTGGGGAATGCTTGTGTTTTGGCTTCGGGAGTTTTTGCCCGAGTTTTGTTCGTCGGATTTTGTTACCGATTTTGTCGTTAGCGCGTTTTGCGTTCGTTAGGTTTGACCGGCCAAATTTTGGGATTTCCGTCGGGAGTGGAAAATTTTATATTAGGAAAGTAGATCGGCTAATTTTAGACTTGCTCGTCAAGTTTCATCGCGTTCCGAGCGTTTTTGAAGCCTCGGCGCGCGATTGAAGTTTGTATGTTTTCGCGTACGCCGTTAACTTTAGAAATTATTATCTCGAAAACGGTGCGTCGGAATTCGATTTCGACTTCGCCGTTGGATTCGTAGCGTCGTCATTCGCCTACGGTGCGAATTTCGTTCGATTCGGCGTGCGTTTGGCCCTCCGTAACCATATAAAGTTATCATATTATAATAATTATATATATTATTATATATATATATATATATTTATATAAAAAAATAAATAAAAAAAAAGTAAGCATTCGGTGAGAATCATCTCACCGAATGCATATGATTCGGTGAGATGATTCTCACCGAATCATCTGTTCGGTGAGACAGCCCCCCCCCCCTTTTATATGCCTTTTTTTTTAATAAATAATATATTATTATTATAATTATTAATTATATATATTTATATATATATAAGTTAGAAGAAAATCTCCTTCTTCTTCCCCGAACAGCAGCCCCCCTGTGCGACGAACCCTTCCGTTCGCGAAACTTCCGGCGGCCGCCACCGCCGATCCGGTGGACGGATTTTCGATCCGATCGCGGCGTTGGAAAGCTCTCGGCGAGAGCTTCGAGATCGCGTTAAGCTTTTCCCGTTTCGGTGACCGTTTCACCATAGATTGTTTCGGCCCTAACCCCGATTGTCCGTTTTTTCGTAGATCTCGTCTCCGCGTGTCCCCTTTTGGACGGATCTACGTGTTGGAGTATTTTGGGAGGAAGTTTTCAAGGTCGATTTGAGGCAAGTGGATTTCTTCCCCCTTGCGTGCCTCCATGAGTTGCATTTTTCTTTTATTATTCTTTCCTCCTTGTCGTAGAATAGGTAATATTGGAATGTTCCTAGTTTTGGGCTTGTAGTCGGCCCAAACTAGGAAGTTATCGGTTTTATTTTAGTTGTACTCGGCGGGTAGGGGGAAATAACTCGGCGGGTAGGGGAAAATAGTTCGGCGGGTAGAGGGAATATACGGCGGGTTTTGGTTGTAGAACTTGGTAGTTTCTAAGTGGTGTTGTCGGCTAGTTTTGGCGCCGAATCGTGGATCCTTAGCATGTGGTAGCTGGGTTTCTGAAGGAGTATGGTACCAGGGGAGTTCGAGCCGTGGCCACCACCATTCCCTCCTTTGGATATTTTTTTTGGGTTCCTGTAAGAGGTTGGAACTCTATGTGTGTGGACCCTGTGGCGGCCCCTTTAGTACTCTTGAGACACCTGGACCTGGTTGTTCGGTCGTGACTGTTCTTAGTCTCCGACACAGGTTTGGGATTTGTGCCAGTGCTAATGATTTACAAGTTTAGGACTGTTAGTTCCTTCTTACTGTTCATTTGATGCATATTGATTTCCTTCTGTCTCTGCAGGCTTGAGCGGAGTTTGGTACGTTTCTGTACTTGTTGTATTTTCTCTCACTTTACTGATTATTACACCTGCATTTTGTCCTCTTTTGGATTCTTTAGCTGAGTTTTCGGCATTTACTCTTGCAGGGTTGGTAACCCTTTTTCTTTCTGTTCTTTTATTCAATTATTATCTGATGCTTCTTTGCCACTTGTTTCATTATTTCTTGCTGAGGTGTTCTTCTTTTGAATGCCTCAGGTTCAGGTCTGTAGCCGGCTGTGCGGCTAGTTTCAGGAGTTTCTCTGTGGACTGCGCTTTGGCAGTGTTTTCCTCGCTTGTCGAGGTAGTTCTTTAGCCTTGTAGTAGTACAGACATACATGCTCACCAGCGAGTTCGTGTCAGGTTGTTGACGCTCGTTGGTGGTTTTCCTTTGTGATATTAAGTATTTGCTTAGCTGCTAGTTTACCTGTTTTGTGGTAGTTTCACTTGCTCTCTGGGAATGTTTTATGCTAGGTTGCTAGTTACTTTAAACCCTATAAAAGAACTACTATATGTATTGCATGATCAGCATGTTTTATAAAAGCTCAATCTCTATTTTCCAAATGCGTAAAAAGATGGCTTTCCTTATAAATATTATAAATTGAAATTTAGGGTCTTGCATAGTGTAAGTTGTCCTCTTGGGACGCTTATGCGCTCTTTTAGGATGTTTAGCATAAATGAAGTATTTTTCCGCTACGTATAAAAATAGTTTTCAAACCGTGGACTATCTGATCCACTGAGCCGAGGGATACGGCCAATTAATTTAAAAATCAGTTTTCTATTTATTTTAACTTATGATTTGAAGGTTTAGAGTGTTGCCTGAGCGTCAGCAGTTATCCCCTGCTTGACGTGGCATCACAGCTCGTAGTTTTCTCGTGCTCTGATTTATTATTATAAATGAGAAAATGCGGGTTGTGACAGTTGGTATCAGAGGGAGGTTGCTTGACAAATTGTCGGGCAACCTGTCCCTGTAAGTGTTAGGTGTTTAGAATCATACCATACACACACCGATATGTCATCGGCACGTCTTGGCTAAAGCACGAACACTACACTCATGAGCATAAAGAAGTATACGGAGCATATTATGTAGTATGGGATGCATAATATGTGTTTGTATATGGATCCACCATAGGAGGCAACATGTGAGAGTTATGTAGTATGGGATGCATAACCTCACCACATGAATGCGGCTAGCACGTTTTCCTTTCGTTGCATGGAAATGTTATGTAGTATGGGATGCATAACATTTTCATGTGTACGCCGCTCATAACATGCATTAGGGCCTTTTTAGAATGCATAGCACAATCATGCATAGCATAACATTGCATAAGCACAACGTGTCAAGCTAAAGATTTGCAGGATGACATGTGTACACACATAGTTTTTGAGTCAAAAAGAATATTAATTCATGCATTCCCGATCTAGGCACAAGAGTTAGTTGGATGATAGTGAATCATCGTAGGATAAGCATATCATCATTACAAAAAAATCCCAGAGCAAGTTAGCAACATGAGCAAGTACTTAAGTATGTATTGTTTGTACTATGTTGTTTGGTTCTAGTGGGTGGGCTAGGTGTCTAATTAGTGTTTTGTTGATCCGTTAGAATGTCGAGGCGTCCTTCGACAAGGTTGACTCCCCAATCGGAGGGAGAATCATCAGGTGCGCAGAGCAGCGCAGTGATAGAAGGTCTGAGACAAAGCAATGAAGCCTTGTCAAAGCAAGTAGTGGATTTGCAGTCTCAGGTCCAGTCCTTGATAGCAGTTGTGGCAGGGCAGATTCCGAGAGTTCAGGACCCTGTGGTGGGTCAAGCTGTCCCTGTTCCCCCCGCTCCTCTGGTGCCTCCGGTCGTGGTGCCACCAGAGATGACCTTTATTTCTCAGTTTCAGCGACTTAGGCCTCCGACGTATGATGGCAAGGCAGATTACATGGTCTTAGACGATTGGATGATATCAATCGAGGAGATGTTCTCATACTCCGGGATCACTGATGACCAGAAGGTGATGTTAGCCGCATATCAGCTCAAGGGGTTGGCGAAGGGCTGGTGGCTGAGGGAGAAAGAAGGTCTGAAGGACGGGTGTTCCTGGGAGTCCTTTAAGGAGCTACTTCTGAGCAAGTTTCTGCCATCGGTCGAGAGAGACCGTCTGATGAATGATTTCCTGCACTTAAAGCAGAGGCAGCTCACAGTTAGCGTGTAACAGCCCAAAATTCAGAAACAGGAAATTTTTGGGTGACACGGCCTGGGACACGGGCGTGTCCCAGGGCGTGTCAGGTGACACGGCCTGCGACACGGGCGTGTCGCAGGGCGTGTCGGGTTGTGTCGACGATTGGGCTTTGTCTCGACGATTTTTTTTTGGTCTCGACGATTCGTCGAGAGAGGCACACGGCCCAGGACACGGGCGTGTCCAAGGCCGTGTCGCATTCTCGACGATTTTTGCTCGACGATCGTCGAGTGTCGAGAAGTGCGTGTCGAGTGTTGAACACGGCCTGTGACACGGGTGTGTCACAGGGCGTGTCAAATCAGGCGACGAACTCAGCCCACCGAGGATTTCGACAGGGCGTGTCTTTGTGCCGTGTCTAGGCACACGGCCTGGGACACGGGCGTGTCACAGGCCGTGTGAAGTCTCGGGATGATTTGGGATTTTTTTCACCCAGGTACACGGCCACAGACACGGGCGTGTCTGAAGGCGTGTTGGTGACACGGCCAATGACACGGGCGTGTCTCGTGGGCGTGTCACTGGTTTGGATAAGTCGGTTGACCAGCGCTTGAGGCACACGGCCAGGCACACGGCCGTGTTCGAAGCCGTGTCGGGTCAAAATGTGTGTTTTTGGCAGAATCGTGGCCGTCCATTCCTTCAGTCTGGATCCAAGGGCTGAAAGCTCTTCTTCTTTTTCCTTAAGGGCCGAAGTCAGAGAATTATTTCTCATTCTCTTTGGCCTTAACCTTTCTTCAAGTGAAGAGAGAGAGAGAGAGAAAGGAGGAGAAAGAAGAGAAGGGGGGCTGCTGTTGGTGGTGCTGCGGTTTACCGGCGAGAGATCCGAAGCCAGCGTTGCGGAGGGAACGCTCTTGCGAGTCTTGCAAGCAAGCTTTCAAGCCATGGCACCGAAGCGATCGTCAAGGGTAACGACGTTTCTTCCTAGCCATGTGAAGGCTTCTGTTTTGGCATATCTTTTGATTCCCCCACCAGGAGGTGGCTGTTTTTGGGAGTCGTTTGGGTGGATGCTTGAAATCCCCTTTGTATTGCATATAGATCCGGAAATGGAGTACGGAATAGGCATGCTGTGTGAAGCCCATCTGGACAGGTTGGTCTGGATTGGTGATGTTGCATACGAACCGGAGAAGACTCCGTGATAAACGTGTAGTGTTAAGGAGTCTACGGGTTATGCCTGCGAAAAGGAGTAGCAGGAAGTACTGGGGTGGTAGCCCAGGAAAATAGCCTTGTGCTGGTTTTGGGTCCAACCTGTGATTGAGGCACAGGAAGTACTGGTGGGACCAGGAAAGGCCCTTTTTGTGATGCTTGATGTCATAGGGTGTCCACCTGTGGAGCGAGTCACAGGAAGTACTGGTGTGCCCTGGAAAGACCCCTGCCATTTGTACCTTGCGGTGTCCACCTGTGACGGGAGTCACAGGAAGTACTGGTGCGCCCAGGAAAGACCCGCTGTTGCCGTGAGGACATGGGTATAGTGAATTACCCAGGCTTGAATGCCAGGAACAGGATTGGTGAGACCGACCCGTGCCTTTGATATAGCCATGAGTACGCTGCACGCGGAAAGGGCAAGGCGATTTGAGCAACGGGGGGGTGGAGGATCCGACCTGCGCTAAGTCCGTCTGACGTGAGACCAAAAGTGCGGTCTGTTGGAGCGCATAGCAAGAGTCTTCGGCCTGCGCGCCATGACACAAAGGGGGGCTACGGGCCATCCCGGTGTCCGAGGACTAACTCCGGCTGCACGCCATGGAGTAAATGCTCAAGAGAGTTACTGTTGGGTGATAACCCTGATACGGTGGTGGGCAAGAGGTTGCCAGAACACCAAGAATGTGCCCTGAGTGCACGGACCGTTGGGCCGGGTGGCGAACGGTTGTGGTGGCTTGTGTGCGTGAAAGCACCTTTTGATGATATAGCTTGCCATACTTGTGATATGATATGCCTGCAGGGAACATACCGCTGCCCCGAGAGAAGGGGTAGGGTCGTTATAATTTGGTCAGCTGAACGCTGACCGTTGCTTTTGTTTGCCACCGGTGGGTGGATTGTCCCTTGCACAGGTACTGGAGAGCCGAGCGGGACGAAACGAGGTTGATGCCCCTGCTGGTGTTGCTGCTGCTGTTAGCTGCTAGCCCTCGAAGGCTATTGTGTTCTTTTGCGTGTTTTCTTTTAGTGTGGCCGGCCTGCGCGCCAATCTGTTTTAGGCCACTGATTGAAAGCCCTGTAAGGCCATAAGGCCAACTCTTTGACATGGTGTAAGACATTCCTATATGTATATAACATGTGGCATTTTATGTTTGGACATTCATGAGGAGTTCAAGTAGTTTAGGCTTCCGCTAGAATGCTTGTGATAGGTGCGATGCGCTACTCTGGTATCATCCTGTACCTTCACCGACTGCTTTGTGGTATATCCTGTGGGGCCCCGGCCGGACCTTCTAGAATATATCATATGAACGGATGGGGTTGTTACATTTTTGGTATCGGTTGTCTTGGTCTTTCCCTCTCGAAGTCGTGGCCGCCTTCTTTTGTGGGGTGGCGAGCACGTGTTTGTGCACACCAAAATCTACGAATGAACTCCTGAATGTCCATGATAGGAATGCATTTTTGTATGTTTGAGGAACCTGCGTGTTCCTATGTTGTGTTGTTTGCTTGGGTACGACCGCTAATGTGTGTGTCTTGTCCACCTTTAGGTGACACGGAGTGGAGCTGGGCAGTCTGAGCCCCAGCGTTCTGATGAAAGTACGGCACCAGCTGCGGTGCCTACACCTCCACCGTCTGCAGAACATGTCCGTTTAGTTGCGGAGGCCTTGTTTACCATGATCCAAGGTCAGCCACTTAGGCAGGAGCAAGCGGCTGTGGGGCCAGAACAGGTGGTGGCAAGACCTGAACCTGTCGTGGAAGTGGTTCCTCGAGCGGCTGAGAAGCAGCTAACACGGTTTATGAGTTTCCATCCGCCTACATTCTCGGGAGCGGGAACCCCGACGCAGGCTGAGGATTGGTTATCCCGCGTCAAGCGAGTGATGACGGCGATAGGAACGGCAGAGCATCAGAAAGTTACCTTAGCCACCTTCTTGCTTGAAGGAGAAGCGCGTTTATGGTGGGATGAGATGGAGTTGCATCATTTGGCGGGTCGTCCGTTAACCCAAGTGTCGATGGAAGAATTCTCCCGGCTCTTCCTAGCGAAGCACCTTCCTGTGGCTCAACGGATAGCCATGGAAAATGAATTCCAACGGTTGACTCAAGGGGATGGCAGTGTTGACGCGTACCTGCATGAGTTTACTCGCTTGGGGCGGTATGTGGGTTCGATTTTTGCTGATGAGCAGAGGAAGACTAATCGGTTCTATGAAGGACTGAGGGACGAGTTGAGGTTCCTTGTGTCCAGTTCTGTGAACCAAGGTTTCCAAGCGTTGGTTGACACTGCAACGGCGTTGGAAAAGGACATGAAGAGGGTGCAGGGGAAGAGAGCGTTGGTGATGACGCAACCAGAGTGGAAGGCGCCCCGATCGGGAAAGTCATTTTATAAGAAGAGATGGGGCAAGAAGTCCAAGCCTAGTGGACAAGCTCCTTCATCAGTTGCATCGGGAGCAACATCAGGGGCAACCTCTAAGCCAGAAACTCGTACCTGCTTTAATTGTGGTCGGATGGGGCATATTGCGCGAGATTGCCGGATGCCGCCAAAGAGTGAAAAGAAGGCGGGAACATCTTATACGGAGAAAGGAAAGGCGGTGGTGGATTCCTCTGCCTCGCAGGCGCAACCCCGAGTCTATAATCTTGGCCTGCAAGAGGCCATCAAGCAGAGTGACGTGGTCACAGGTATGAGTTTAGTTTTGCATATGCTTTTGTTTGTATGCTTAGCTTTGTACGCCTATGTTTGTGGGTTGTGTGTGTGACATGGTTGTCATAGGTTTTGTAATGATTCGGGACACGCTGGCGCGAGCACTGTTTGATACAGGTGCATCGCATTCTTTTCTGTCTAGTGAGTTTCTTACGCGGCTTGGGATACCCAGTCGTGCAAAGACAGATAGCGTCAGAGTGGTGTTGCCGAATGGTTGTTGGATGCTTGCGGATCAAGCTTGTGATGTGGCGGTTCAGTTGGGAAGTCGGGATTTTTGTTTAACCGCATTTGTTTTGCCAATATCGGAATTCGATGTGATTTTTGGGATGGATTGGCTTGCGGAGCAGCATGCTATGATTGATTGCCAGTCCAAAGAAATCACGTTGGGCCAGAATACCGAACAGGAGACCAAGTTCGCGGGTATGCGAGGAGTAGGCGGGACGTTGATGTCTGCACTCCAGGTAGTCAAAGCTGTTCGGAAGGGTGCGGAGTGTTACTTTGCACTAATTCAGGCTGTTGAGCCTAAGGCCACTTTGTGCGAGGTTCCGATTGTGGCAGAATTTACTGATGTGTTTCCCGCGGATCTCCCTGGGCTACCACCCCAGCGGGAGATTGACTTCACAATTGAGTTGGTGCCAGGTGCGAAACCCGTGGCCCGCTCGCCATATCGCGTTGCGCCTAAAGAAATGGCTGAGTTGAAGGTTCAACTACAAGAAATGCTAGAGCAAGGGTATATCCGCCCAAGTATGTCACCTTGGAGCGCGCCTGTGCTTTTTGTAAAGAAGAAAGATGGTGGGTTACGGTTGTGTATTGATTACCGTGAATTGAATAAGCTGACCGAGAAGAATAAGTATCCTATACCTCGGATTGATGAATTATTTGATCAGCTAGTTGGCTCGACCGTCTATTCGAAGTTGGACCTGAAGTCTGGTTATTACCAGTTAAGGATTCGGGAAGGTGACATTCCCAAAACCGCATTTGGAACGCGCTATGGGCACTATGAGTTCACAGTCATGCCCTTTGGCTTGTGTAATGCGCCTTCGGTGTTTATGGATTTGATGCACCGTATTTTCCGTGAGTACCTGGATCTATTTGTGATTGTGTTCATTGATGACATCCTGGTGTACTCGAAGTCCAAAGCTGAGCATGAGATTCACTTGCGGTTGGTGTTGAACACGTTGAGGCAAAATCAGCTCTATGCCAAGTTCTCGAAGTGCGAGTTTTGGCTATCGTCAGTGGCATTTTTGGGCCATGTGGTGAGTGGAGCGGGCATTGCAGTGGATCCAGCGAAGATAAGAGCCATACAAGATTGGCCAATATTGTCTTCCGTGGCCGAGGTCAGGAGTTTCTTTGGACTTGCGGGCTACTATAGAAGATTTGTGGAGAACTTCTCGCGGATCGCTTTGCCGCTAACCACACTGACGCGAAAAGAGCAAAAGTTCGTTTGGACGCCAGAGTGCGCACGAGCTTTTGAAGAGCTGAAGGTTCGGTTGACCACGGCGCTGGTGTTGTCTTCGCCATGTGGAACTGATGGCTTTGTGATTTATAGTGATGCCTCAGGAAGCGGTTTAGGCTGCGTCCTTCTGCAGAGCGGAGAGGTGATTGCTTATGGCTCACGCCAGCTGAAGGTGCACGAGCGAAACTATCCCGTCCATGATTTGGAATTAGCAGCGGTGATTTTTGCACTGAAGCTGTGGCGACACTACCTTTATGGCGTGAAGGTGGAGATCTATACTGATCATAAGAGCCTTAAGTATCTGTTGGAGCAGAAAGAGTTGAACATGCGACAACGAAGGTGGTTGGAGTTCCTTGGGGACTACACTTTCGAGATTCACTATACACCCGGGAAGGGGAATGTTGTCGCGGATGCCTTGAGTCGGCGAGTTCCGGCGAGAGCGAATTGGTTACAAAGGCATGATGAATGTCTGATCCAGGAATTGGAGGCATTGGAGATCTATTGTGTTGACCAGAATTCCACTGCCATTGCGTGTTTGAACTGGACCGAGGTGCAATGTGACCTTGCGGACCGAGTTCGACGGGCAACGGAGTTGGATGAAGATCTCTTGCGCTATGTGAATGAAGGGCCAGAAGGCAAATTCACCTGGAATGACGGTCTTTTGCGAAAAGAGGGCCGGTTGTGCGTCCCAAATGTGGGGAAACTGAGGGAAGAACTGATGTATGAAGCACATTATACGAAGTATTCCATTCACCCCGGGAGCACAAAGATGTTCAACGATATGAAGAAGCTTTTCTGGTGGCCAGGGCTTAAGAAAGATGTTGCCCTGTATGTAGCCAAATGTCAAACATGTGCGATGGTGAAGGCGGAATGCCAAAAGCCGGGCGGTTATTTGAAGTCACTACCGATCCCAGTGTGGAAATTTGATGATATTTCCATGGATTTTGTGCATGGATTGCCAAGATCGCAGTGAGGAAATGATTCCATTTGGGTGATAGTTGACCGGCTAACAAAAGTAGCACATTTTCTCCCGAACAGGCGGGATGATTCGGTTGAAAGTTTGGCAAAGTTATATGTTGATCAAATTGTGCGTCTTCACGGTGTTCCTCGGAGCATCGTAAGTGATCGAGATGGGCGATTCACGTCAAATGACTGGAGGCTAGTTCACCGACTGTTGGGCACGAAGTTGACTTTCAGTACGGCCTTTCATCCCCAAACAGATGGCCAAACTGAACGTACCAACAGAACAATGGAGGACATGCTCCGAATGTGCGCCCTTGACTTCGGAAAGAGATGGGAAGATCATCTCTATATGGTCGAGTTTGCATATAATAATAGCTACCAGGCCAGCATTGGGATGGCACCATATGAAGCCCTATATGGAAGGAAGTGTCGTACTCCCTTGGCTTGGGTAGAAGCGGGTGAAGCCCGTGTTGATAAACCAAATGAGCTTGATGACGCAAACTCAACCATTCGGACTATTCGAGAGAGATTGCTGATTGCTCAAGATCGACAAGCGAAGTACTACAACGCCAAGCACCGGAACGTCGAATTTGCGGTTGGCGATTGGGTCTACTTGAAGATCAAGCCATTCAAAGGTGTCTCCAGGATTCGACGATTGAAAAAGTTGAGTCCAAGATATTTGGGTCCTTTTGAAGTGGTTGAGCGAGTTGGCGAAGCAGCTTATCGGCTAGCTCTGTCAGCGGACTTGGGTGGATTACATGATGTTTTTCACATCTCGGTGCTTCGGAAGGCCGTGAAAGATCCAGCTCAAGTGATCGCGGATGATCGTGTGCCGGTGGAGTATGGGCTAACGACGAGAGTTAGACCCATTCAGATCGAAGATCGAGCCGAGAAACAGTTGCGGAACAAGACAGTCAGTATGGTAAAAGTCCGATGGGACAACTGCGGCCGTGAAGAGCTGACATGGGAGCGCGAGCAGACCATGCGAGCAGAGTTCCCTGAATTGTTTCTGTAATTTGGAGCGAGAATACTGTAACATAAACGATTCTATATAGATATATGTTGTTACATTTTCTTGCTAGTTTCTGTTACTTTCCTGTCTTTAAATTTCGAGGACGAAATTTCTTGTAGGAGGGGAGGATTATAACAGCCCAAAGTTCAGAAACAGGAAATTTTTGGGTGACACGGCCTGGGACACGGGCGTGTCCCAGGGCGTGTCAGGTGACACGTCCTGCGACACGGGCGTGTCGCAGGGCGTGTCGGGTTGTGTCGACGATTGGGCTTTGTCTCGACGATTTTTTTTTGGTCTCGACGATTCGTCGAGAGAGGCACACGGCCCAGGACACGGGCGTGTCCAAGGCCGTGTCGCATTCTCGACGATTTTTGCTCGACGATCGTCGAGTGTCGAGAAGTGCGTGTCGAGTGTTGAACACGGCCTGTGACACGGGCGTGTCACAGGGCGTGTCAAATCAGGCGACGAACTCAGCCCGCCGAGGATTTCGATAGGGCGTGTCTTTGTGCCGTGTCTAGGCACACGGCCTGGGACACGGGCGTGTCACAGGCCGTGTGAAGTCTCGGGATGATTTGGGATTTTTTTTCACCCAGGTACACGGCCACAGACACGGGCGTGTCTGAAGGCGTGTTGGTGACACGGCCAATGACACGGGCGTGTCCCGTGGGCGTGTCACTGGTTTGGATAAGTCGGTTGACCACCGCTTGAGGCACACGGCCAGGCACACGGCCGTGTTCGAAGCCGTGTCGGGTCAAAATGTGTGTTTTTGGCAGAATCGTGGCCGTCCATTCCTTCAGTCTGGATCCAAGGGCTGAAAGCTCTTCTTCTTTTTCCTTAAGGGCCGAAGTCAGAGAATTATTTCTCATTCTCTTTGGCCTTAACCTTTCTTCAAGTGAAGAGAGAGAGAGAGAGAGAAAGGAGGAGAAAGAAGAGAAGGGGGGCTGCTGTTGGTGGTGCTACGGTTTACCGGCGAGAGATCCGAAGCCAGCGTTGCGGAGGGAACGCTCTTGCGAGTCTTGCAAGCAAGCTTTCAAGCCATGGCACCGAAGCGATCGTCAAGGGTAACGACTTTTCTTCCTAGCCATGTGAAGGCTTCTGTTTTGGCATATATTTTGATTCCCCCACCAGGAGGTGGCTGTTTTTGGGAGTCGTTTGGGTGGATGCTTGAAATCCCCTTTGTATTGCATATAGATCCGGAAATGGAGTACGGAATAGGCATGCTGTGTGAAGCCCATCTGGACAGGTTGGTCTGGATTGGTGATGTTGCATACGAACCGGAGAAGACTCCGTGATAAACGTGTAGTGTTAAGGAGTCTACGGGTTATGCCTGCGAAAAGGAGTAGCAGGAAGTACTGGGGTGGTAGCCCAGGAAAATAGCCTTGTGCTGGTTTTGGGTCCAACCTGTGATTGAGGCACAGGAAGTACTGGTGGGACCAGGAAAGGCCCTTTTTGTGATGCTTGATGTCATAGGGTGTCCACCTGTGGAGCGAGTCACAGGAAGTACTGGTGTGCCCAGGAAAGACCCCTGCCATTTGTACCTTGCGGTGTCCACCTGTGACGGGAGTCACAGGAAGTACTGGTGCGCCCAGGAAAGACCCGCTGTTGCCGTGAGGACATGGGTATAGTGAATTACCCAGGCTTGAATGCCAGGAACAGGATTGGTGAGACCGACCCGTGCCTTTGATATAGCCATGAGTACGCTGCACGCGGAAAGGGCAAGGCGATTTGAGCAACGGGGGGGGGGGAGGATCCGACCTGCGCTATGTCCGTCTGACGTGAGACCAAAAGTGCGGTCTGTTGGAGCGCATAGCAAGAGTCTTCGGCCTGCGCGCCATGACACAAAGGGGGGCTACGGGCCATCCCGGTGTCCGAGGACTAACTCCGGCTGCACGCCATGGAGTAAATGCTCAAGAGAGTTACCGTTGGGTGATAACCCTGATACGGTGGTGGGCAAGAGGTTGCCAGAACACCAAGAATGTGCCCTGAGTGCACGGACCGTTGGGCCGGGTGGCGAACGGTTGTGGTGGCTTGTGTGCGTGAAAGCACCTTTTGATGATATAGCTTGCCATACTTGTGATATGATATGCCTGCAGGGAACATACCGCTGCCCCGAGAGAAGGGGTAGGGTCGTTATAATTTGGTCAGCTGAACGCTGACCGTTGCTTTTGTTTGCCACCGGTGGGTGGATTGTCCCTTGCACAGGTACTGGAGAGCCGAGCGGTACGAAACGAGGTTGATGCCCCTGCTGGTGTTGCTGCTGCTGTTAGCTGCTAGCCCTCGAAGGCTATTGTGTTCTTTTGCGTGTTTTCTTTTAGTGTGGCCGGCCTGCGCGCCAATCTGTTTTAGGCCACTGATTGAAAGCCCTGTAAGGCCATAAGGCCAACTCTTTGACATGGTGTAAGACATTCCTATATGTATATAACATGTGGCATTTTATGTTTGGACATTCATGAGGAGTTCAAGTAGTTTAGGCTTCCGCTAGAATGCTTGTGATAGGTGCGATGCGCTACTCTGGTATCATCCTGTACCTTCACCGACTGTTTTGTGGTATATCATGTGGGGCCCCGGCCGGACCTTCTAGAATATATCATATGAACGGATGGGGTTGTTACATAGCGAGTACGAAATCGAGTTTAGTAAGCTAAGCCGATTTGCCCCAGACTTGGTGAGTTCCGACGAAAATAGAAGCAAGCGATTTCTGGCTGGGCTAAGGAGTGACATCCAGCAATTAGCAAGTGCCTATGCGACCTCAAGTTATGCTGGTATGGTGGAAGCTGCCTTAAAGGTAGAGGCAATTGATAATGCCAAGAATCGAGGTCAACAACTGAGGAAGGATAAAAGAAAATCTGATGAGGGTAAGAGTACCCAGGTCCCTGATGCTGCTCCGAGGAAGAGAAACAAAGAGGTATGCAGTTTCTGTGGCCGACCGGGCCATCCATTGGAAAGATGTTATCAAAGGTTAGGAGCTCAAAAGAAAGAGCAGATTCATGCGATCCAAGGTGTCCAAAAGAAAGATTTGCTTTGTTCGGTATGCAAGAAGCCGGGGCACGATGATGCCCATTGCTGGAAGAAGACTAGAAGTTGTTTCTTGTGCGGTCAAGTGGGTCATCTCAAGTATCAGTGCCCGCAAGCTCAGCTTACTCTGCAGCCAGTTCCTCTTCAGGCCTTGCCGCCGCCGCAGCGAGTGGACAAGGGGAAAGGAAAGTTGAACGTGGTCTCTATGGAGGAAGCTTAGACGTCCACGCAAGTGATATCAGGTTAGATTCTTCCCTGGTTCTAATGTTTAGCTCATAGTTATAGTTTTGAGCGTTCGCTTCCTTAGTCGCGTGTGCAATTTTATAGGACGATTTAAGGTAAAGAACCGCTGGGCGCGTGTTCTGTTCGATTCCGGCGCTACCCACTCATTCGTGGCTAGGGCCTTCGTAGAGCGTTACCGGTTGGATCTCGATCGTGTTGGTGATGCGTTCTGTGTCAAGTTTCCTTCAGGCGAATCTGTAGTTTCGGACCAGGGTATCCAGAGTTGTCCAATTTTGTTAGGCGATTTCCTCGCGTTTGCTGATTTGAAGCTGTTAGATCTGGAAGACTTCGATGTGATCCTAGGTATGGACTGGTTGTCCAGATATGATGCTGTGATCCAATGCAAGGGTAAACGCTTGGACTTCAGGATGGACAACGGCCAGCCCGGGAGTGTTTACGGTTATCCGCGCCAGGATTCTCCGACTATATCGGCGGTATGTGCTCGGAAGCTTGTAGATTCCGGATGTTTTGCTTGTTTGGTTTCGGTTTTAGAAACCAAGGTTAGTTTGCCGTGTTTGGAGGAGATCCCGGTGGTTCGTGATTATCCTGATGTCTTTCCAGCTAATCTTCCTGGTCTCCCGCCTGATCGAGACGTGGAGTTTGTTATAGATTTGGAGCCGGGTACGCGTCATATTGCCAAGGCGCCTTACCGGATGGCCCCACGCGAACTGGAGGAGTTGCGTATCCAGTTAGACGAGTTGCTTGAGAACGGATTTATAAGGCCGAGTTCTTCGCCTTGGGGTGCTCCCGTTTTGTTCGTCAAGAAAAAGGATGGATCGATGAGGTTGTGCATCGATTATAGAGAGCTAAATAAGGTAACGATCAAGAATAGGTATCCGTTGCCGATGATAGACGATTTGTTTGATCAACTGCGAGGCAGCGCCGTGTTCTCTAAGATTGACCTTCGTTCGGGCTACCACCAGTTAAGGATCCGTGAATCAGATATACCGCGGACTGCCTTCCGTTCCCGACATGGACATTTTGAATTTTTGGTGATGTCGTTCGGTTTGACCAACGCACCTTCTGCTTTCATGGACATGATGAACAGGGTCTTCAAGGACTTTCTGGACAAGTTTGTGGTCGTATTTATAGACGATGTGTTGGTGTATTCACGCAATGTTGAGGAGCATGACCAACATTTGCGTCTAGTTTTGTCTGCCTTGAGGGACCATAAGTTGTTCGCCAAGCTAAGTAAATGCGAGTTCTGGTTGCCTCAGGTTTCTTTCCTGGGTCATGTGGTTAACAAGGACGGAATCTCTGTCGACCCAGAAAAGATAGCCGCAGTTATGGAATGGACGAGGCCTGCCACACCCAAAGAAATTAGAAGCTTCCTAGGGTTGGCTGGCTATTATAGGAGATTTGTAGAAGGTTTCTCTACGTTATCTGCGCCATTGACTAAGCTGACGCAGAAGAATGCAGCATTTGTGTGGAGCGATAAGTGCGAAGAAGCGTTCCAAGAGCTAAAGAATAGACTGTGCACTGCTCCGATATTGACATTGCCTACGGAAGGATTAGACTATGCCGTTTACGTGGACGCATCCCACGTGGGTCTTGGTTGTGTGCTGATGCAAGAAGGAAAAGTGATTGCGTATGGGTCGAGACAACTTAAGATTCATGAAAGGAACTACCCTACGCATGACTTAGAATTCGCAGCAGTTATTTATGCATTGAAATTATGGAGACACTTGTTGTATGGCGCGCAGTGCAAGATTTATACAGATCATAAGAGTTTGAAGTACGTTTTCACTCAAAAGGAGTTGAACTTGCGCCAGCGCAGATGGTTAGAGTATGTGGCTGATTATGAAGTGGAGATCTTATACCATCCGGGTAAGGCTAACGTGGTAGCCGACGCCTTAAGCAGGAAGACAGGGAAAATTTTCAATCTCTCCACTGAGTTGTTAGTAGAAGAGTTCTTTTTAATGGATATTTCAGTTGGTAGATGTGACTCGCCAAGCAGTTTGGAAGTGTCTGAGCCTTCATGGATTTCTCTTACGAGGCTTCATCAAAAGGACGATCCTGATCTACTGCACCTTCATAATAGAACTGAGAAGGGGGAGCTGCCTGACTTTTCGATCGATGACGCGGGTACTCTAAAGTACCGCGGTAGATTTTGCGTCCCCAATTTTCGAGAAATTCGAGATAAGTTGTGCAGTGAGGCACACGGTTCAAGTGTGGCCTACCATCCAGGGTCTACAAAAATGTATAAGGACTTGAAACAGATTGCCTGGTGGATTGGGATGAAGGGTGACATTGCAAGGTTTGTGTCAGAATGCTTTACGTGCAAAAGAGTTAAGGCTGATCATGGAAGGCCTGGTGGAAAATTAGCACCTTTAGAGATTCCAACTTGGAAGTGGGAGAGTATCTCAATGGATTTCATTACTGGTTTGCCGAGATCTCCCCGAGGGCATGACTCTGTTTGGGTGATTGTTGATAGATTAACAAAGTGTGTGCACTTCGTACCCTTTCAGATTGGTTACTCGATGAAGAAGATAGCGGAGCTATATTTGAATGAAGTTATCAGGTTACATGGAGTACCCGTAAGTATAGTATCAGATCGAGACTCCAGGTTTACGTCTCGTTTCTGGAAGAGCCTTCAAGAAGGATTGGGAACGGACTTGAGATATTCTACCGCATATCATCCACAGACCAATGGTCAAACGGAGCGTGTTAATCAGATTGTGGAAGATATGATCCGTTGTTATATATTAGACCACGGAGGAGCGTGGGATGAACGCTTGAGGTTGATGGAGTTTGCATATAATAACAGTTATCAAGAGAGTCTGCAAATGGCTCCTTTCGAAGCGCTATATGGAAGGCGATGTAGAACTCCTCTGTTTTGGGCTGAGGTTGGTGAAAGGCCGATGTTAGGTCCAGATGCCTTAGAAGAAATGGAAGTCTCTGTAAAGCTTATTCGAGAGAAGCTTCGGATAGCTCAAGAGCGATACGAGAAGAACGCCAATCGGCGTAGGTCCGTTTTGGAATTTTTTGTGGGGGACATGGTATTCCTTAAGGTTTCCCCGATGGTTGGAGTGAAGAGGTTCGGTAAGAACCATAAGTTGGACCCGAGGTATGTGGGACCATTTGAAATTGTGGAGCGGATTGGTGTGTCAGCCTACAAGTTGAAATTGCCCGCAAATTTTCCTGGCGTGCACAATGTTTTTCACGTGAGCCAACTGCGGAGGTGTGTGCTAAGTGACAGACAAGTGCTGGATGCAGTGCCCCAGTTGGAGCCTAACCTTTCCTACGTGGAAGTTCCTATCCGTGTTTTGGATGTGCAAGATCGAGTGTTGCGGAAAAAGACAATACCGATGGTAAAGATTCTGTGGAGAAACCAAGACGTGGAGAGCGCGACTTGGGAGCTGGAGTCAGCTATGAGGGAGGCGCATCCTCATTTGTTCTCCTAGTTGTGCTCGGTAAGCATTCGATAACCCTTGGTTATTTTCTTTTCCTCTTTGGTAGAATTGTTTTATGCGTAAAGTTTCGGGACGAAACTTTCTTTTAGGGGGAGTGACTGTAACGCCCCAGATTTTCCAGTGATTTATTTAATTTCTTATTTGGCGTATTTTGACGTCAGAGCGTTTTGTTAGCGCGTGTTGGTCGTGTGACGTTGTTAGAGCGGGCTTTAAGCTCTTTAGGTTCCCTGTGTGGCTTGGTGATGCCTGGTAGCAAGATTCCCTAGCGAGCCGGAGTCTGTTTGTTGACTCGGTGGAGCCTCTTGGGGAATGCTTGTGTTTTGGCTTCGGGAGTTTTTGCCCGAGTTTTGTTCGTCGGATTTTGTTACCGATTTTGTCGTTAGCGCGTTTTGCGTTCGTTAGGTTTGACCGGCCAAATTTTTGGATTTGCGTCGGGAGTGGAAAATTTTATATTAGGAAAGTAGATCGGCTAATTTTAGACTTGCTCGTCAAGTTTTATCGCGTTCCGAGCGTTTTTGGAGCCTCGGCGCGCGATTGAAGTTTGTATGTTTTCGCGTACGCCGTTAACTTTAGAAATTATTATCTCGAAAACGGTGCGTCGGAATTCGATTTCGACTTCGCCGTTGGATTCGTAGCGTCGTCATTCGCCTACGGTGCGAATTTCGTTCGATTCGGCGTGCGTTTGGCCCTCCGTAACCATATAAAGTTATCATATTATAATAATTATATATATTATTATATATATATATATTTATATAAAAAAATAAATTAAAAAAAAAGTAAGCATTCGGTGAGAATCATCTCACCGAATGCATATGATTCGGTGAGATGATTCTCACCGAATCATCTGTTCGGTGAGACAGCCCCCCCCCCCCTTTTATATGCCTTTTTTTTAATAAATAATATATTATTATTATAATTATTAATTATATATATTTATATATATATAAGTTAGAAGAAAATCTCCTTCTTCTTCCCCGAACAGCAGCCCCCCTGTGCGACGAACCCTTCCGTTCGCGAAACTTCCGGCGGCCGCCACCGCCGATCCGGTGGACGGATTTTCGATCCGATCGCGGCGTTGGAAAGCTCTCGGCGAGAGCTTCGAGATCGCGGTAAGCTTTTCCCGTTTCGGTGACCGTTTCACCATAGATTTTTTCGGCCCTAACCCCGATTGTCCGTTTTTTCGTAGATCTCGTCTCCGCGTGTCCCCTTTTGGACGGATCTACGTGTTGGAGTATTTTGGGAGGAAGTTTTCAAGGTCGATTTGAGGCAAGTGGATTTCTTCCCCCTTGCGTGCCTCCATGAGTTGCATTTTTGTTTTATTATTATTTCCTCCTTGTCGTAGAATAGGTAATATTGGAATGTTCCTAGTTTTGGGCTTGTAGTCGGCCCAAACTAGGAAGTTATCGGTTTTATTTTAGTTGTACTCGGCGGGTAGGGGGAAATAACTCGGCGGGTAGGGGAAAATAGTTCGGCGGGTAGAGGGAATATACGGCGGGTTTTGGTTGTAGAACTTGGTAGTTTCTAAGTGGTGTTGTCGGCTAGTTTTGGCGCCGAATCGTGGATCCTTAGCATGTGGTAGCTGGGTTTCTGAAGGAGTATGGTACCAGGGGAGTTCGAGCCGTGGCCACCACCATTCCCTCCTTTGGATATTTTTTTTGGGTTCCTGTAAGAGGTTGGAACTCTATGTGTGTGGACCCTGTGGCGGCCCCTTTAGTACTCTTGAGACACCTGAACCTGGTTGTTCGGTCGTGACTGTTCTTAGTCTCCGACACAGGTTTGGGATTTGTGTCAGTGCTAATGATTTACAAGTTTAGGACTGTTAGTTCCTTCTTACTGTTCATTTGATGCATATTGATTTCCTTCTGTCTCTGCAGGCTTGAGCGGAGTTTGGTACGTTTCTGTACTTGTTGTATTTTCTCTCACTTTACTGATTATTACACCTGCATTTTGTCCTCTTTTGGATTCTTTAGCTGAGTTTTCGGCATTTACTCTTGCAGGGTTGGTAACCCTTTTTCTTTTTGTTCTTTTATTCAATTATTATCTGATGCTTCTTTGCCACTTGTTTCATTATTTCTTGCTGAGGTGTTCTTCTTTTGAATGCCTCAAGTTCAGGTCTGTAGCCGGCTGTGCGGCTAGTTTCAGGAGTTTCTCTGTGGACTGCGCTTTGGCAGTGTTTTCCTCGCTTGTCGAGGTAGTTCTTTAGCCTTATAGTAGTACAGACATACATGCTCACCAGCGAGTTCGTGTCAGGTTGTTGACGCTCGTTGGTGGTTTTCCTTTGTGATATTAAGTATTTGCTTAGCTGCTAGTTTACCTGTTTTGTGGTAGTTTCACTTGCTCTCTGGGAATGTTTTATGCTAGGTTGCTAGTTACTTTAAACCCTATAAAAGAACTACTATATGTATTGCATGATCAGCATGTTTTATAAAAGCTCAATCTCTATTTTCCAAATGCGTAAAAAGATGGTTTTCCTTATAAATATTATAAATTGAAATTTAGGGTCTTGCATAGTGTAAGTTGTTCTCTTGGGACGCTTATGCGCTCTTTTAGGATGTTTAGCATAAATGAAGTATTTTTCCGCTACGTATAAAAATAGTTTTCAAACCGTGGACTATCTGATCCACTGAGCCGAGGGATACGGCCAATTAATTTAAAAATCAGTTTTCTATTTATTTTAACTTATGATTTGAAGGTTTAGAGTGTTGCCTGAGCGTCAGCAGTTATCCCCTGCTTGACGTGGCATCACAGCTCGTAGTTTTCTCGTGCTCTGATTTATTATTATAAATGAGAAAATGCGGGTTGTGACATAGAGGGTGTGGAGAGATTCCCTGACATAGAGATGAGGGTGCGTCTTCCTGATGGCTCGGAGCTACGAACCACTGATAGCTGCAACATGGAGGCCGAGATAGGAGGCAAGGCATTCGAAGCTCCGGCGGCGGTCTTGAGATTGCCGGACTTTGATTTGATTTTGGGCATGACCTTGCTTCATTGGAACAATGCCCAGATTGACTGCCCCTCTAAGAGGATCACACTCAGGCATGGATACTCCTAAATCACTATTGAAGGCATCCGACCTATCCCCCATCTTTCATTATCTTTTGTACAGGCTGTCAAGGCCTATGAGCAGGGGGAGGAGGTGTACCTTATCTACGTCGAGATGGTGGCAGCAGAGAGTTTTATAGCTGATATCCCGGTGGTTCTGGATTTCTCTGATGTATTCTCGGAGAAATTGCCCGGACTACCACCAGCTCGGGTCATGGATTTCAGGATTAAGTTGGTGTCAGGGGCGAGGCCAGTGTCCCGTGTACCTTACAGGAGTTGGTGTCGGGGGCGAGGCCAGTGTCCCGTGTACCTTACAGGATGGCTCCCAGAGAGTTGGCAGAATTCATTGCGGTTGTGCGGCCAAGCTCGTCACCGTGGGTAGCACCAGTTCTTTTTGTGAAGAAGAAAGATGGATCATTGTGGTTGTGCATAGATTACAGGGAGCTGAACCGGTTGACGGTCCGGAATACCTATCCACTGCCTCGGATAGACGAGTTATTTGATCAGCTTCAGGGGGCCTTCTGGTTCTCTAAGCTGGATTTGAGATCCGGTTACTATCAGCTGCGTATCCGAGAGGAAGACATCCCGAAGACGGCTTTCAGCTCATGATACGGGTTATACGAGTTCACGGTGATGCCTTTTTGGCTCACGAATTCCCCTGCCGCATTCATGAGTCTAATGAACCGTGTGTTCGAGCCCTTCTTGGACCGCTTCGTCATTGTATTCATCGATGATATTCTGATCTATTCTCGGACTCAGGAGGAGCACACAGAGCATTTGACACAGGTTTTGCAGAGGCTGGGGGAGTCCCAGATGTATGCGAAGTTTTCTAAGTGTCAGTTCTGGATACAGGAGGTGGCCTTCTTGGGGCATAAAATCAGTGGAGCTGGATTGTCGGTGGATCCAGCCAAGATAGAGACAGTGAGAGATTGGCCACGGCCGAAGACAGCGTCAGACATTCGTAGCTTCTTGGGATTAGTAGGTTATTATTGTAAGTTCGTGGAGGGGTTCTCAAGGATAGCACTCCCCCTCATGACCTTGACGAGGAAGGATGTAGAGTTTGCCTGGACAGAGCAGTACGAGACAGCCTTTCAGGAGTTGAAGGACCGAGTCACCTCATCCCCTATCCTTGCACTCCCATATGGGAGTGAGGGATTTCAGATTTACACGGATGCCTCATACGAAGGGATGGGTGTTGTACCGATGCAGCACAGACATGTTATCACTTATGCTTCGAGACAGTTGAAGAAGCACGAGCATAACTATCCGGTACATGATTTGGAGCACGGGGCTGTTGTATTTGCACTAAAAATATGGTAGCATTATCTGTATGGGGTTCATTGTGATATTTTCTCTGATCACAAGAATCTCAAGTACATCGATACGCAGAAGGACTCGAACCTGCGACAGAGGAGATGGTTAGAATTTCTCTGTGACTTTGATTACCAGATTCACTACCACCCGGGGAAGGCAAACACATTAGCAGATGCATTGAGCAGGAGGGCCGGCACCTCTGGACTGGACCCCAGAGTGATGGCTATGGAGCTGATACAGATGATGGAAGACATGCATGAAAGTGCAAGTTAGATCTGATATACTCTAGAGGGGGTGAATAGAGTATGGTGCTTGCTAAAAACTTTTTACAACTCTTGTTGTATTTATATGTGAACAGGGAAGCAAATAACATAAAGTAAACACAACAACCAACTAAACACTGAGCAATCACAGACCACAGCCAGAAAATAAAAGAAAACAAGCAACCAGAAGACACAAGGAGCTATAGTGGTTCCCCAACCAATCTGGGTACATCCACTCTTCTACCACCCTAGGTAGGAATCCACTGCAGGATGAGTTGATCAGCTGTCCTGAGCACCAATGGGTTTTGATCAGGTCCCCAAAAACCAAACCTTCAAGTCTTTTGGAAGGAGACTTGCAACCAGAATAATTTTGAAGGGATTTAAAACCCTGTATAGGAATTAGAGAGAGGGTGATAGTGTCTTCTCTGTCAATAGTCAGAGAGAAGACTTGTGGATTGATGTAGCAGCTCTTGCTCCCCCTGAGATGTTGAATTGGTCAGGAATGCTGGAGCACTGCTTCAGGGTGATAGGCCTTCAATGACCTAGAATGTCTGGACCAGAACTGCTTCAGGAACTTCTTTTGACTAATAAAATTTTGTTGTCCTTTGAAGTTGTCCTGAGAATAGAAAGAAGAAGACTCTTGATCGAATTTGGTTGTTCTTCTTTCTCTTCTTGAGAGAGTTCTCTGGTCAAGGCTGATTGCAGTCAAGAACTTTAGATTTTAAAAATGATTGTTCTTCTGCTACTTTAGATTATCTTATGTACTGTAATTCTTGAACTCTGCTTGATTCTGTATTCTTTTATGTCTGTCTATGTTTGTGACTGACTGAGGGATATTCAAACTTTTGAATGTCGAGCAGTAATTACAGTCGACCTTGGAAAGAATCAGCAATCAATGACTTTCCCAACTGTCCCATGGAAAAACGACATGCGATCGTCCATAGTCAATGCTCATTCTATCGGTAACATTCTGTGAAGATCTGGCACTAAATGTTCAGGAATCAGCGCCAAGAAACGGGACGGTAGCCTTGAAGAAAACCTAATCTGGATTCGTCGAACGAAGAACACATTTCGTCGAGCTGAACTTGTGTTCATCGAGCTGAGCTTGAGTTCGTCGAGCTGAGCTTGAGTTCGTCAAGCTGAGCTTGATAGAGTTCGTCGACCAGACAATCTTCATACATCTGACAGACATTCTTCATTCGTCGAGCTGAGAAACAGAATCGTCGACCTGAGAAAAGTTCTGTACTTAGACAAAATATCCTGCATCTGCTGAAATGCTGTGTTGACATAAATTGGTGTCGACAGATTGATCTTGGTGTCGACACAAATCCTCTGGTGTCGACATAAGCTGGTGTCAACTGAAATCCTGGTGTTGACACAAGTTGGTGTCGACTGAAATCCTGGTATCGACACAAGTTGACTGGTGTCGACAAAAACCCTAAGTGTTGACACAAATTCTCTGAGTCCAGAAATCGTCGAGTAGAGAATAACATTCGTTGACCTGAGAAGCTGACTTTGTCGACCTGAGAAGCTGTGAACTTGACGTCCAAGTTCGTCGAGCTCAGAATATAATTCGTCGACCGAAGCATGAAGCTGGACTTCGAAAAATTTGAAGTCCTCCTGACTTTGGCTTAAAGTAGAAACTGAGTTTTCGTCGAATAGAGAACATAGATTGTCGAGCTCAGCACTAAGAATTGTCTCACGATCGTCGAGCGTAGAACTCCTTTCATCGAGCTGAGTTCGACGAACGTCGAACTCACTTTACTTAGTCTTGAAAAATTTGTGAGTCTAGAGTCTCTGAGGGTCTTGAAGAAAGCTTGTCCATCTGGAGTTGAGCCTAAGGACTTAACCTAGACTCTAGGACACAAATTGACCCTGGCTATACAAGATGGGTCACATCCTAAGTCATTGAACCTAGCCCAAATCAACTAGGGATCCAACAATGCATATTACTATGGTTTCTGAGGCCGAACCAGTAGGATATAGAGAGTACCTGAGCTCATTGATCAGAGATGATGACATTTGGGAGCGCATTATGGCGCATTAGAGGCTAGATGCTACATTAGAGCCAATTTTTAGTGCCCTGGAAAGGGGTAAGGTTGAGGATTACACGATGCAGGATGACCTCCTTTGATTCTGTGGACGCATTTATATACCAGCAGGGGGCGGTAACCAGGATGATATACTTAGAGAGGCACATTGTTCCAGATATTCAGTGCATCCCGGCATCACCAAGATGTGGGCAGATTTACGAAAGACTATATATTGGCCTCGGATGAAGAGGGAGATCACCCACTTTGTGACACATTGTGATACGTGCCAGCGCATTAAGGCGGAATGCAGGAGCCCGGGAGGTTTATTACAGCCATTTCCAGTCCCAGAGTGGAAGTTCAAGGACATTATTATGGACTTTGTGCACGGACTACCTCACTCCCACTTTGGGCATGATTCCATCTGGGTCATAGTAAACAGACTGACCAAGGTGGCCCGCTTTTTTCCAGTCAGGAAGTATGCTCCAGTTGCGGTTTTAGTGAGATTATTCGTGGAGCAGTTTGTCAGATACCATGGCATCCCCAGGACGATTGTTTCGGACCGTGATGGTCGGTTCACTTCGAGGGAGTGGAGGGTTGTGCATGCTTACTTGGGCTCTCAGCTTACTTTTAGTACTGCCTTCCACCCATAGATCGACGGACATACCGAGTGGACCATCCGGACCATGGAGGATCTACTCCGCCTATGCATATTGGATACGGGGAAGCCTTGGGAGAGGCTGCTATCATTGATCGAGTTCTCCTACAATAACAGCCACCAGGCTAGCATCAGGATGACTCCATATGAGGCACTTTACGGGAGGAAGTGTCGAACACTGCTGTCATGGATTCAGGATGTGGATATCAAGGCTCTTAGTTCTGATTATGTGAAGGATACGGAGGCTCAGGTTCATTTGATCAGGGATCGGCTGCTAGAGGCCCAGAGTGGACAGGCAAAGTATTATGATGCTCGGCACCAGAAGGTCGAGTTCCAGGTTGAGACCGAGTTTTCTTGAAGATACGTCTGGTACACTGTGTCTCTCGGGTGCAGAGGCATAAGAAGCTCAGTCCTTGATACATGGGGCCATACTTGATCCTAGAGCGGATCAGCCCCTTAGCTTACCGACTGCAGCTGCCACCGGAGTTGGGTACCCTACATGACATCTTCAAGGTCTCTTCCTTGCGAAGAGCTCTCCTTCAGCCGGAGTAGCACGTTACTACTACAGCCGATCTGATAGCGCCAGACAGATCTGATAGCGCCAGACAGATCCGTTAGATTGGAGCCGATCTGGATTGATGATACAGATGTCCGTGTGTTGTGGAAGAAGAAGGTCCCTCTCGTGAAGGTGTTGTGGTCCAATCATGGACAGGAGGAGCACACCTGGGAGCCGAGGGATCTAATGTTAGAACGACACCCGGAGTTGTTTACTTCAGGTATGCTGCAAATTATGTTTTGAATTTACTTAAACTGTTACAGATAGAACCCCGTAGACCCGAACTTGAATTTCGGAGACGAAATTATTTTCTTTTTTATTGGGATTTGTAACATCCCATGTTCCTTATAGACCCCTCAACTTAGATTGGGTTAGGCATGGGGTGGGTGATAGGGAATTTAGCAAAGTTTGACCCTAGGGAGTGAGTTGTAGCCATGTGGGGGCCCACTATAGGGCCAAAGTCAACTAGGTCAAACTAGCCTAAATAGGAACCCAGCCACACCATGACCCCACCACATTACCCTAACCCTAAAATAATCTAAGTGGGCCCTAGGACATGTCATTAGGTCAACCTTTTGACCCTAGTTGACCAAAGTCAACCATAGCCCTAAGTTGGTCAAACCTATACCCATATGCCCAATTAGCCCAAGTAGGGCACCACATTGACCCAAACCAAGTTGGGTGGTGCCATTAGACCCATGACCACCAAGTGGGTCAGCCCACTCATCATGGTTGACCAGGTCAACTCAAGTCAACTTAGTCAACATAATTGGCCTAAAGAAGAAAATGAGGGCTAAGCCCACTCTCCTTGGGCCAAGCCCACCAAACTTAGCTCATGGCCAGCCCAAGTGGACAAAGACCAGCCCTACCCCTCTGGTTTTGGAGAGAGGACACATGCATGAGGGTAAACTGGGAATTTTAGGGGAGAGAAGAGGAGTGAGAAGAGGAAAAGAGGTGGAGACCACTTGGACTTGGCTCCTTATGCCCAAAAAGGTTGCTGGCCGACCTCCTCAGGAAAATTCCAGTAGAATTGGTAGCATGGTGGCCACTTGGCTCCATGGGTGAAGCCTCCAAAGCCCAAACCGAGCTCACCTTGGAGTTATCTCCACACACAACCCTCCCCAGCTCAAACCGACCACACCATCAGCTTCAGTGAGTGGAAACGAGTGGCGAACGACTCCTGGAGCAGAGCTTTTGGTGAAGAAACGAGATTTTGAGCAGGAGATCGCCAGAGCAGCTCAACCATAGCCAACCGCCGCCAACCTCACCGTTGTGCCGCCATTCGGGTCTGTTTCGCCTCCCCTCTACTCGTACTAGCTTTCTAGATCCTTTAGGAGAGACATCGGGCTCAATTGAGCCTGATACCATGTGAGGAAAGGGATAATTTTCCGAGCTTTTCTTCTTACTTGGGTTCGCCAGAGGAGCCAATTCCGGCGGCCTCATCGCCGGAAATCGCTAGCCACCACCTCCGTGAAGGTGGTGGTGACATCCGCCAGCGGTGATGGTGGCTCAGCTGGCCGAAAATAGCCGGGCAAGTCAGCCTAGCGGAAATGAATCTGGGTCGTTGGCTGATTGGGGACGACGACCAGATGTCGTCCATTTTAATTTCATAAGATTATTTAATTTATAAATCTAATTTATTAAAATTCTGTCACATTTATACAATGTTATTGCATGTCTATTTTAGGACGCTTAGAGGCATTTTTAGATCTGGTGATTAAGATGAAAGTTGCAGCCCTTCCTCTTAACTTTAATTTTCCACCTTAATCTTGTAATGTGGAGTAGTATACTACCCTGTAGGGCTGTTTTAATAGGACTGGTCCTTGACTATGGCAGAAATTCAAATTGATGCCCAAGCCAAACTATAATCCAAATGACCTAAATTTTTGGGTGCATGCATGTTTAGGGCATATTTAGCCCCTGCCAGAAATTGATAATTTTTGGGAAAACTTTTTCTATAGTTTTATTCTTAATACACAAAATAAAATAAATGAAATATTTGGATTGTTATGGCTCCAAATGGCCCCACATTTTGGTGGCATGTCTTTGGGGACAATACCTATGCATGGTAAAAAATTTCAGCATATTTGGACCACTTCATGTTGGGCAAACTCACTTGCATGTGTTAATTATACATAGACTTGGGGTGCAAATAGCCAATTTTGAAATATTGTGTATTATGCCTATTTGGGACATCCAAAAATCATGGTATTAATTTCAGAGGCTCATTAGGGTGAATTATACCCCACATTGTAATAATGGGATTTTTGGAAGCAAAAATCTCATTATTTGGAATTTTTGGAATAATAGAACTTTTGAAAAATAAATGTAAAAATAGGTTCATCATTGAGATAAAATCCCCAATTTTTGTCAATATCAATATAATGTTAGATTTAACTCCTTAAAATTTTTATGTCTCTGTTTAAAGAATTGTGATAGGAGTTATGTGGAAATTATCTTTTTACCCTCATTTTACTTAATTAGCAAATTGGTGAAAATACTTAGTAATCAATTTTGGAAAATTTCTTGGTGATATACCTGGGTGTGAATAACCTTGTATAATTTTATTAGCATTTTTGGATGAATCGGTAATTTTTAAAACCTTACAATGGCATTTTGGTAAATTATTAAGAATTGAAATTGGTAGGCCATTATATTATAGAGGTTGATGAAACTCTGTCATTAGCCTTAACTAATTGATATATATGCTCTGTAATATTCCTAGAATTTTTAGTAATGTATTCCTTATATTTCATTTGGAAAATGACAATTGTGTGAGTTTTGTATTAATTAAGGAATAAATAGAAATATTCAAAGGAAAATTATAAATTTTGGTAGACATCTATATTTTACCAAGATGCAACTTAGGAAAAAATTCCTTATGTCAGTGGATTACGAATTGTGATACTTCATGTATTAAATGATCTAGGGGATTAATTAAATGATTTAATTAGAGGCCTTAATGACTTAAGAAAATTATAAAAATCAATATGCTCACTTCATTAGTCCATACCATCCTAGGATAATTAGTTAGGGGCAGGTGGCCCAAGGAATTGGAAGTTTTATTTCGGGGTGGTATTAGGTCATGTGTTGCGCATAGTGTAAGTACGTTATACTATAAGGACCATCGGGGGATAGATCGACGGACGAGCTAGGGATAGATCGCATAGTGTAAGTACGTTATCCAAGGGCTTGCACTTTTACTCTCGTCACTAAGACAACACTACCCACCAAGGTTATCCTAATTTCAGAGGCTCATTAGGGTGAATTATACCCCACATTGTAATAATGGGATTTTTGGAAGCAAAAATCTCATTATTTGGAATTTTTGGAATAATAGAACTTTTGAAAAATAAATGTAAAAATAGGTTCATCATTGAGATAAAATCCCCAATTTTTGTCAATATCAATATAATGTTAGATTTAACTCCTTAAAATTTTTATGTCTCTGTTTAAAGAATTGTGATAGGAGTTATGTGGAAATTATTTTTTTACCCTCATTTTACTTAATTAGCAAATTGGTGAAAATACTTAGTAATCAATTTTGGAAAATTTCTTGGTGATATACCTGAGTGTGAATAACCTTGTATAATTTTATTAGCATTTTTGGATGAATCGGTAATTTTTAAAACCTTACAATGGCATTTTGGTAAATTATTAAGAATTGAAATTGGTAGGCCATTATATTATAGAGGTTGATGAAACTCTGTCATTAGCCTTAACTAATTGATATATATGCTCTGTAATATTCCTAGAATTTTTAGTAATGTATTTCTTATATTTCATTTGGAAAATGACAATTGTGTGAGTATTGTATTAATTAAGGAATAAATAGAAATATTCAAAGGAAAATTATAAATTTTGGTAGACATCTATATTTTACCAAGATGCAACTTAGGAAAAAATTCCTTATGTCAGTGGATTACGAATTGTGATACTTCATGTATTAAATGACCTAGGGGATTAATTAAATGATTTAATTAGAGGCCTTAATGACTTAAGAAAATTATAAAAATCAATATGCTCACTTCATTAGTCCATACCATCCTAGGATAATTAGTTAGGGGCAGGTGGCCCAAGGAATTGGAAGTTTTATTTCGGGGTGGTATTAGGTCATGTGTTGCGCATAGTGTAAGTACGTTATACTATAAGGACCATCGGGGGATAGATCGACGGACGAGCTAGAGGTTACAATTGGAGAATAACCTTGGTGGGTAGTGTTGTCTTAGTGACGAGAGTAAAAGTGCAAGCCCTTGGATAACAACTGGAGTGGAGGCCGGCGGAAGACTGTCGCCCTTCTAAGAACATCTTAAGTCAATAGGATCACTCAAAAGTAATAACGAGAGCTGGGGGTGAATTTTGGGTAGTCATCAACTAAAATAAATATCCTTGAGAAAGGGAGTTTTGCGTGTAATCTCATCGTAGTTCCTAGTGTCCCCGAGAGCCCTTCTCCGGGTATACCCTGGGCAGTCCTGGGATTAACCTTAAATCATTAAGTATAATAATCTGTAGACAAGAGTAGTCTAATAGGTTAAGACATTGTGGTTCATTCTCGCCCGTAACGGGTTTGAGGGATTTTGAATAAAGGCACTATTGTGCGTTCTCACCCGTGATGGGTTGGAGGGATATATGTTGCAGGCTCACCCGTGAACGGTTTGAGGGACTCAGGATAGGTTGTTCCTGCGAGCTGAAGGCTCTGGATGAAATACTTGCATGTGCATAAATTTAGTGGCGGGTCATGCGGTACTGGCCGATCGTCACACCGATGGCAGTATGGTGAACCAGGCGGGTGTGAGGGTTTGAGGGGCCAGTGGGTTGTTTTACACTACGTTCTGGAGGATGATCCCCGATAACGCACACCCGACCCAACAAGACTGACGGGTTGTCAGCAAAGTATGTACGCATAGACTCTAGAATTCACCTTGGACATGTATAGAGGCGTATGAGAGGGGTCTAATGTTTCGTAGTGTGCATACCTGCCTAGAAGTGGAGATGCCCACTCCGCTGCTGCCGTAGCCACAGCGGTGGTACCCGAGAGTGAAGCTAGCTCTCAAAAAGTGGGAACTAAAGGTTTATGATCACAGAGTCGTTGTGTATGAATTGCACTTGCATGTTGCATAAATTGCATCATAAACATTCATTCATATTAGGTCATACACTTCATAGATCCTTATCATATAAATTAGTATGGGCTCTTTTATATGATAAGTTAAATTCTTGGAAATCTTAACTTATAAATTTGTATGGGCATTTTTATAAGTTAAGGTACGTTTGTGATGGTAGTGTAGTGGTAGTATAGCTTTACTTTTCTGCTCTTACTTTCAGTTCCTTTACTTACTTTACTGTACTGCGTTTTACTTCACTTGTCTTACTTACTTCAGTTTTATACTTTACTTACTGCACTTGTGCTCTTACATATACTTGTTAGTATAGTGTCACTGCCACATGTTTACACTTGTTACCCCTTGCTGCCCTCTGCTTCGTCCTCCCTCACGGTGCCTAGGAGTTGCGGGGCGAGGTGTGAAGGAAACGACTTATTCTTTTTGACTAATGGTCGGTGACCAAACTATTTTTAGGAGCTTGAGGAGATGGAGCACCAGCACGACCGGCAGGACGAGATGACAGGACGTGAGGAGCTGATACCACCACCTACTACTACTACTACAGAGTTGCCTCAGGTGGGATGACTTGGTGATGATAGTTATCTTCCAATGTTTAGAGTTGAGAGAGAGATATTTTGATATGATGTACTGGGCATAAGCCCTTTTTACTTCTGTACTCATATGAACTGATGTATTTCCTTTTCATATATTTATATATATATATACTGTGAATGTGGACTAGTTGTGGTTTACTTTTACCGATATACTTCTGTTTCTCATTTTGGCCTACAGGTTATATGATCGTATTAGCCGGCAGAATCTGTGTATTGCGCTGTCGACTAACCCATGCGTTAGTGTCACCGTAAGATGGCTATTCTGGGCATAATACCGGGTAGCCTCCTTGGTAAGGGGAGGGGGGTCTTACACAATTACCCGAGCAACTCAAGTTGACAACCATAATGTAGAGACAAGTCAGCCCTACCTGTTACTCAAATTTCCACAACTGACGCGGGTCGGCTTCTCCCTTATTTGTTCGGCACGAAGCCTTTTAAGAGCTCATAGCTTAAAATAATCACACTGTCCACCAAGGACTAGCTTCATAATCACAGGTTAGTTATGAGCTATCGCCAGCGAGAATCACTATCGCCCGGAGTCTAGCGACAGAACTCTCTTTCCGTCCGCAACCCTAACCATAACTGGACCAACCATCGAAAAATCCCTGCAGCCACCTGTAGTGCCAGAAACACTGGACTTTCATAGCATACACCGCATGCACTTTGATGGTATTTTCCTAGAATTCCACTCCAGTACTTCCTACTACTCCATTTCACGGGCACAACACACCGACTCCACAAAATACTCATTTATACGCGGAGTCTTCTCTAGTGCGCAAAATAAAACATCACCAATCTACACCAACCTGTCCAGATGGGAATCACACAGTATGTCTATTCTGTACTACACATCTCCGGATCTATATGCAAGACCTCTTGGCGATATAAAGAATCAACCCAACAAAAATCCCTCAATATTCTACCTTTTGGTAGGGGAAATCCATGCATATGCCAAATAAGGACTTCACATGTCCAAGGAAGAAGATCGTTACCCTTGAAGATCTCTTCGAAGCCATGACCGTGATTTTGATCCGAATGGAAATGATTGCCACAACTTCCTCTCTGCGGATCTATCGTTGTCTCGTGATTCCAATCACAAGCAAACCTTGGATCAACCCTCACACAAGCTCCTGGACGCTTCCTCTTCCCTCCCTAGCAAAGAAAGGCTATGAGAAGATGAGAATAAAATCTCAAGTCCATCCTTATACAAAAGTTACCGTCGCGCGGTAACGTCTACTTTCGCGCGATAACATAGGCGGTAACCGCTTTGACCAGTAGGTGCCACTATCAGAGCTAGCGCCCCGCGATAAAACTTTAGCGCTTGGCAGTAAACCGTTCGATGTTCGTCGAGAGATTAACGTGTCATGGTAACTCCTACCGCCTGGCATTAGTGCTCTCGATGATTTTTCGACAGCGTTGAGTGCTCGAAAGCATTGAGTGGTCAAAAGCGTTGAGTGGTCGAAGCGTTGAGTGGCTACCGCGATGCGCTAGCTTCACAGTACCCAACCCAAGCTCTATGCCTTTTAAATCATTGAGCTACCGCCTGCGATAAGACTATCGCGGTGCGTTAGCCCCAAATGACCACTACGCCTTTTGGGGTATTACAATCACCCCCCCCCCCTACAAAACTTTTGTCCCGAAATTTGCATATGGCACCAAAATGCAGTAACTCATAACAACACTGTTACAACAAATAGTTTCTAATCAACAAAACCAAATGTTACAACCTTTTAATTAAACAACTTGGGATATTCCGCACGTATGGTTTGCTCCCGCTCCCATGTCAGCTCTTCACGGCCACAGTTGTCCCACCAGACCTTGACCATCCCGATTGTCTTGTTCCGCTCATGCACTTTCAACTAGCGTGAGCCATAAGCAATTAAATTGCCAAACTGAAGAAGAACGCAGCCTAAGCCGCTCCCTGACGCATCACTATAAATTTCAAAGCCGTAAATACCACATGGCGACGTCAAGATTGGCGTCATGGTCAAGCGACTTTTCAGCTCTTCAAAAGCTCGCGCGCACTTCGGCGTCCAAACGAACTTCTGATCCTTCCTCGTTAGTATGGTAAGAGGCAAAGCGATCCGTGAAAAGTTTTCTACGAAACGTCTGCAGTAGACCGCTAGTCCAAGGAAACGCCTAACTTTATCCACAGAAGACAACACTGGCCACTTGTTGAAATTTGTGAAGTGGAAGTGGGTGACGGGACAGGCCGCGCGGCCTGTGCGGACAGCTTTGGCGGACTGGGCGGACTGGGCGGACTGTGGGTTGCGGCCTGGTGAAAAGTCTGGTGGAAGCCGGCTGTGTTCTGAGCGGGTTGTTGCATGGAGTCCGCGGTTTGGTGCGGCCTGGTATCTGCGGATAGAGAGGCTTGCGGACTGGTGCATTGCTCAGTGGCCGCGGGTGCAAGTTTGCGCTGTTGGCGGGTTGGTTCAAGTTCGCGGGAAGCCTTGCGGACTGGTGTGTCCGCGGTTGGGGCTGTTGCGGACTGGGCCTTGAGCTTGGCTGAGGCCTTGTCGAGCTCAGGTGTTACAGCAGGTCTTGCTGTGGAGACCGGTTGGCGGACTGTTGTTTGGAGTCCGGCTTGGTGCTACTGCGTTGGACAAGTGCGAGGAGCTCACGGACTGGTTGCGGTCTGTGTTAGGGTGTTTGGCGGACGGGACTTTGTGTCCGCCATGCTCGCACTGGCCCTTGATGGTTTTGGACTTGGTCACACTTGGTGTCAAGTTCATGGTGTCCGCCGTATCCGCCAAGTCCGCTGTGACCGGGCGGACTGTTGCTGTTTGCCTTTGGTCGTGGACCTGTGGCGGATTGAGGTGTGAGTCTTGCGGACTGCCTCGGGTTGGTGCGGACTGCCATTGAAGAGGGTGCTGTCCTGAAGCAGTTGGAGCTTTGCGGGCTGGTGCCTTGTCCGCTTAGCTTGGGCGGACTGGAGAGGGTTCGTCATTGGTTGCCTTGCTCCTGGCGGTTTCCCTTGGTGACTGGCTAAGTCCTCGCGGACTGAGCGGACAGTCGTTTTGTGTTCGCGCGGGCTGGGGCGGTGTCGCTATCTCATGGGCGGTGACCACACTCCTCACCTGGCCTATAAATAGGACCCCCCTGGCACATCTACAGTAACCGAAGTAACGTGAGTGAACAGTAATTTGGGTTGGGCGAGTGCTGCGGTCTGTGTTTTTCAGTCCGCGCGGTTTGTTTCAGGCTGACGGTTTGTTGTGTGCAGGTCGCGCGGATAACTTCAAGGAGCCAGGAGTTTGGCTGTGACTTCGGTCAGTGCTTGGAAGTGTGCGGTCTCTGCGGACTCAGCAGGAGGTCGCTCTGCGGCTTGTCAGTTCTGTTTCAACTTTCCCAGCTTCAATAACCTGTCCGCCGGCTTCAGGCGGGTAGGGGAGTTCCTCAGTTCGGGTTCAGCAGGAGGCGAATAACGGTCTGTCCGCGCGGCCTCGCGGTCTCGGCGGACTCCGTGGTATTCGGCGGATTGCAGCATAGCTTGGGCGGTCTCGGCGGTCTCGGCGACCTCGCGGTCTCGGCGGACTGGAGTTCTGTCCGCCCGGCTTGTTTTTTGGTTCTTTCTGTTTACAGCTGTAATACTAGCGAAATCATGTCTCGCTATGTATGCCTCGGATTGTAATGAAGTGAATGCATAATAAGATCTTCTTGTGCTTCCATTGTTTTGTTGGGTGCAACCTCTAGTCCTTGGGTTTCCGCAGGTTCAGCGTGCGAACTGGGTAGTTCCGAAGATATTAATTTGGTGTTTGGGCTATCTTGCTGACCACGTTGAGAAAATTTAACATGGTATCAGAGCAAGGTTTCTGAGGTTGCGGAGGTTCAGTTGCGTGAGCGGAGGTCAGCCAGTGTTGTTACTCAGTGATTGAGTGGTGATCAACCTGTGTTGTTGCTCGGGGCTGCTGAAGGGTACCAACAGGTGATTGCAATGGAAGGAAGCTTAGCAAGAGGTCTGGGCATTGAACTCTTAACGCCGACTAACTATAAAAAGTGGAAGTCGTGCATGAAGAGTTATCTTCTAGGCGAGGAGCTGTGGGAAGTTGTCGGTGGAGACGACAGACAGGAAGTTACTGCTGCTTTCGGTACTGCTGAACAGGTGAGGCTCTGGAGAAGAACTAATGCTAAGGCAGAGTTCGTTCTGAAGAGAGCTGTCTCTCCGGAACTGTTTGATCACATCATTGGGTGTGAGTCGGCTGCTGATATTTGGACAACCATTGATGAGTTGTTCAATAGGAAGAATGTGGCGCGGCTTCAGTTCCTGGAGAATGAGTTGGCCAGGGCAACTCAGGGAGACCTTTCCATCTCCAGGTACTTCTTAAAGATGAAGAGCTTGTGTGCTGAGCTGTCGGCACTGGATCCTGATGAGCCTATCTCTGAGGCAAAGATGAAGAGGCACATTTTCCGCGGCTTGCGGAAGGAGTATGTGGCCTTTGTTACGTCTGTTCAAGGGTGGGCTACTCAGCCGTCTCTGCTGGAGCTGGAGAATCTGCTTGCCTCGCAGGAGAGCTTAGCAAGGCAGATGGCTGGAGTGAATCTGAATCAGGAAGGCAGCGAGGCTCTCTTCTCAGGCAAGAAGAAGGGATGGGAAGGGAAGAAGAAGAAGAAGGTGCAGGCCGCTGTTGAAAAGGAGACTTCAACTTCATATCCGCCGGAGAGGAGCAATGCTCCTAAGGACTGGAAGAAGAATCTGAAGTGCTACCGGTGTCATCAGCGAGGGCACTTCAAGCGGGACTGCAAGGTCAAACTGCAGCCTGGGCATGCTGCGGGAAAGGAGGAAGCTTGCTCGCGAAGTGAAGAAGCAGAATGGGGAGGAGCTTTCATGACGGGCACGTGTGTCCGTGCCTTATCTGCTGAGGACTTCAACAGCGAGTGGATCATCGACTCCGGGTGTGGTCATCACCTCACCGGAGACAAGTCGAAGTTCACCTCCATGCAGGCTTACTCAGGTAATGAAGCTATTATCACTGCTGATAATACTGTTTATGCAGTAGAGAAGGAGGGGGTCGTGTCTTTGGGTAGTGATCAGGGGCCACTCACGTTAAGGAGTGTGTATCACGTGCCGGGCATGAAGAAGAACCTCTTCTCGGTGACCAACGCGGTGGACGCTGGGTATCATGTTCTGTTTGGGCCAACAGACGTGAGGTTCCTTCGCAACGTATCAGCGGTGAAGGCTGATGTTGCTCATGTTGGGAGGAGGGTGAAGAACTTGTTTGTTCTTTCCACCAGTGCCTATGTTGATAAGATGAGGGCCAATGATAGTGCGGCTATCTGGCATGAGAGGCTGGGGCATGTTGGCATGGACAAGCTAAAGGCAATGGCGAGTAGAAGTCTGGTGAGGGGGTTGCCGATGTTGTCCTCCTTTGGTGATGGGCATGTTTGTGCGGGCTGTCAATACGGTAAGGCACGTCGCCTTCCGTTTGATAAATCTCAAACAAGGAGCAAGAAACCATTGGAGTGTATTCATGGCGACCTGATGGGACCGACTGTTACTGCCAGCCTTGGTGGAAGCAAATACATGCTTGTCTTGGTTGATGACTACTCAAGGTATACTTGGGTGTACTTCTTAAAGGAGAAGTCGGATGCCTTCCGTTTGTTCGTGGAGTTCAAGGAGTTGGTAGAAGGCCGGCTTGGCTTGCGGATTAAGAAGTTTAGAACTGATAACGGGGGAGAGTTTGTCTCTTCCGAGTTTTCTAACGTCTGCAGGAAGCACGGGATCCAACGGGAGCTTACATGTGCTCACACTCCACAACAAAATGGGGTAGCGGAGCGGAAGATCCGTCATTTGACGGAAACCTGCAAATGCTGGCTGCATGCGAAAGATATCCCAAGGTCCTTTTGGGCGGAGGGAATGTCTTGTGCTGCTTACGTTATCAACCGGATGCCACTCAGCCCTATCAACATGAAGACTCCTATTGAGCTGTTGCTGAAGGAGAAGCCGAGTGTTGGACACCTTCGGGTGTTCGGTTCAACTTGCTACGTGCATGTCCCGGATGCTTCACGGACAAAGCTGGATGCGAAGGCAAGGAAACTTGTCTTTGTTGGCTATGATGAGCGGAAGAAGGGATGGAAGTGCATGGACCCTGTGACGAAGAAGTTCGTGGTGTCAAGAGACGTTGTCTTTGACGAGCTGACGTCATATGGAGGTGGCTCGGTGGAGCCTACCGGAAGTAGCAAGGTTGAGGAAGCACCGGTGGAGGCTGCTGGAGGCTTGGAAGAGGAGCTTGCTGTTTCACCAGCAGCTCCTGTTGCTTCGAACTCCGAGGCTGAGCCTTCTGGCTCAGGAAGCAGGGGGAGCACTGCTCAATGCTTGCCCCAGGTAGGAGTGGAGCCTGAAGAAGCAATGGAAGCCGTGAGCAAGGAGCCGTGTCTTCGGAGATCGAAAAGGGTGGTTAAGCCACCGGCTCGGTACTGTGATGGGAATGCAGTGAGCTTTGTCTCCTGCTTCTTTGCGGGTCCTCTGGATGAGCGAGAGCCTGCAAACTTCAACGAGGCCACTGGAGTGAAGGAGTGGGATGGTGCCATGAAGGAAGAGATTGATGCTCTGAAGAAGAATGAAACCTGGGACCTTGTGCCCAAGGTTGATGGCGTTACTCCGGTTACTTGCAAGTGGGTGTATAAGTTGAAGAAGAAGGCTGATGGGAGCATTGATCGGTTCAAGGCTCGCCTGGTCGCTAGAGGATTCTCACAGCAGTATGGAGAAGACTATGAGGAGACATTCAGTCCAGTTGCGAAGATGACGTCTGTAAGAGTGGTGATCGCCTTGGCTGCTTGCAAGGGATGGAGGTTGTGGCAACTCGATGTGAAGAATGCCTTTCTTTACGGAGAGATTGACAAGGACATCTTCATGGATCAGCCGCTTGGTTTCGTCTCTGAGAAGCATCCGGACTATGTCTGCAAACTCAGGAAGGCTCTCTATGGGTTGAAGCAAGCTCCTCGAGCGTGGTATGGGAAGATTGCAGAGTACCTGCAGTTCTGTGGATACCTGGCTTCTAACTCAGATTCTAGCTTGTTCGTCAAAAAGAAGGGAGAGCTAAGAGTCTTGGTCCTACTGTATGTGGATGATATGATCATCACAGGGAACTCGGAGGAGGAAGTAGCAAGGCTCAGGGGAGAGCTTGCTATACGCTTCGAGATGAAAGACTTGGGAGAGTTGCATCACTTTCTTGGTCTGGAAGTGGAGAGGAAGGAGTGCGGGATTCTCATTAGCCAGAAAGGGTATGCTGATCGTATTGTGAAGCGGTTTGGCATGGGCGAAGGGAAGAAGTGCTCTACTCCACTGGAATCTGGGCTAAAGCTTCGACGAGATGAGGGAAGGGTGCTTAATGATCCCTTGGTGTTCAGGGCTCTTGTTGGGAGCTTGATCTATCTGACGATTACAAGGCCGGATATAGCTTATGCTGTTGGCCGAGTAAGTCGGTATATGGCTGAACCAAGGCAATCTCATCTAGTGGCGGCGAAGGGAATTCTGAAGTATGTCAAGGTGACTTCTGAGATGGGACTCCTCTATGGAAGGGATGCGGAGTTTGCATTGCTCGGGTACACGGATGCTGACTATGGCGGTGATTCGGATGATCGAAGGTCTACTTCAGGTTATGTGTTCACTTGCGGTTCAGCTAGCATCTCGTGGTGTAGCAAGAAGCAGGACTCGGTGTCGGTTTCAACCACGGAGGCGGAGTATAAGGCTTCGGCCTTGGCTGCTCGGGAAGCCGTTTGGTTGAGGAGGCTCATAGAGGATGTTCATGAAGAAATGCAAGGGCCTACTTTACTCCGGGGTGACAATGAGAGTGCTCTCAAACTGGTAAACAATCCAGTGTGTCACGCCAGGACCAAGCATATAGAGATTGATCACCACTTCATCCGGGAGAAGGTGTTGGAGGGGTCTCTGCTGGTCGGGCATGTTCGGAGTGAAGATAATCTTGCTGACATCTTCACGAAGCCGCTGTCGAAGGGGCCCTTTGAACGCTTGCGCAGCTTGCTGGGCTTGGTCACCACTTCTCACTTCAAGGGGAGTGTTGAAATTTGTGAAGTGGAAGTGGGTGACGGGACAGGCCGCGCGGCCTGTGCGGACAGCTTTGGCGGACTGGGCGGACTGGGCGGACTGTGGGTTGCGGCCTGGTGAAAAGTCTGGTGGAAGCCGGCTGTGTTCTGAGCGGGTTGTTGCATGGAGTCCGCGGTTTGGTGCGGCCTGGTATCTGCGGATAGAGAGGCTTGCGGACTGGTGCATTGCTCAGTGGCCGCGGGTGCAAGTTTGCGCTGTTGGCGGGTTGGTTCGAGTTCGCGGGAAGCCTTGCGGACTGGTGTGTCCGCGGTTGGGGCTGTTGCGGACTGGGCCTTGAGCTTGGCTGAGGCCTTGTCGAGCTCAGGTGTTACAGCAGGTCTTGCTGTGGAGACCGGTTGGCGGACTGTTGTTTGGAGTCCGGCTTGGTGCTACTGCGTTGGACAAGTGCGAGGAGCTCACGGACTGGTTGCGGTCTGTGTTAGGGTGTTTGGCGGACGGGACTTTGTGTCCGCCATGCTCGCACTGGCCCTTGATGGTTTTGGACTTGGTCACACTTGGTGTCAAGTTCATGGTGTCCGCCGTATCCGCCAAGTCCGCTGTGACCGGGCGGACTGTTGCTGTTTGCCTTTGGTCGTGGACCTGTGGCGGATTGAGGTGTGAGTCTTGCGGACTGCCTCGGGTTGGTGCGGACTGCCATTGAAGAGGGTGCTGTCCTGAAGCAGTTGGAGCTTTGCGGGCTGGTGCCTTGTCCGCTTAGCTTGGGCGGACTGGAGAGGGTTCGTCATTGGTTGCCTTGCTCCTGGCGGTTTCCCTTGGTGACTGGCTAAGTCCTCGCGGACTGAGCGGACAGTCGTTTTGTGTTCGCGCGGGCTGGGGCGGTGTCGCTAT
Organism: Platanthera guangdongensis; assembly: GCA_039583875.1. Lineage (NCBI taxonomy): Eukaryota > Viridiplantae > Streptophyta > Magnoliopsida > Asparagales > Orchidaceae > Platanthera > Platanthera guangdongensis. The sequence continues at coordinate 101,422,122 of CM077147.1, read as the reverse complement.
CTCATGGGCGGTGACCACACTCCTCACCTGGCCTATAAATAGGACCCCCCTGGCACATCTACAGTAACCGAAGTAACGTGAGTGAACAGTAATTTGGGTTGGGCGAGTGCTGCGGTCTGTGTTTTTCAGTCCGCGCGGTTTGTTTCAGGCTGACGGTTTGTTGTGTGCAGGTCGCGCGGATAACTTCAAGGAGCCAGGAGTTTGGCTGTGACTTCGGTCAGTGCTTGGAAGTGTGCGGTCTCTGCGGACTCAGCAGGAGGTCGCTCTGCGGCTTGTCAGTTCTGTTTCAACTTTCCCAGCTTCAATAACCTGTCCGCCGGCTTCAGGCGGGTAGGGGAGTTCCTCAGTTCGGGTTCAGCAGGAGGCGAATAACGGTCTGTCCGCGCGGCCTCGCGGTCTCGGCGGACTCCGTGGTATTCGGCGGATTGCAGCATAGCTTGGGCGGTCTCGGCGGTCTCGGCGACCTCGCGGTCTCGGCGGACTGGAGTTCTGTCCGCCCGGCTTGTTTTTTGGTTCTTTCTGTTTACAGCTGTAATACTAGCGAAATCATGTCTCGCTATGTATGCCTCGGATTGTAATGAAGTGAATGCATAATAAGATCTTCTTGTGCTTCCATTGTTTTGTTGGGTGCAACCTCTAGTCCTTGGGTTTCCGCAGGTTCAGCGTGCGAACTGGGTAGTTCCGAAGATATTAATTTGGTGTTTGGGCTATCTTGCTGACCACATTGAGAAAATTTAACACCACTCTCGTATGTTTTTTATCTTTGACGGATCCACCATAATGCCCTTTCCACTCACCACATGGCCAAGAAAAGCCACTGATGATAGCCAAAACTCACACTTTGAGAACTTGGCATATAGCTTATTTCTCCTCAGGGTGTGCAACACCATCCGTAAATGGTTCGCATGATCTTCTTCAGACTGAGAGTACACCAAGATCTCATCAACGAAGACGATCACAAACAAATCCAAGTACTCTCAAAATGTTTGATGCTTTAAGTTCATGAACACCGATGGCGCATTACATAGCCCAAACGGCATCACAGTGAACTCATATTGACTGTAGCGTGTTCCAGACACTATTTTGGGAATGTCACCTTCCCGAATCCGCAATTGGTAATAACCAGACTTCAAGTCCAGTTTAGAGTAGACGGTTGATCGCACTAGCTGATCAAACAAGTCATCAATTCGAGGTATTGGATACTTGTTCTTCTCCATCAGCTTATTTAACTCGTGATAGTCGATGCACATCTGCAAGCTACCGTCCTTCTTTTTCACAAAGAGAACATGTGCGCTCCAAGGTGACATACTTGGACATATATATCTCTGCTCCAGCAACTCTTGTAGTTGCACTTTTAGTTCCACCATTTCCTTTGGCGTTACTCGATATGGCGAGCAGGCCACAGGTTTTGCACCTAGCACTAACTCAATCGAGAAGTCAATCTCCCGTTATGGTGGTAACCTTGGAAGCTCCTTCAAAAACACATCAGCAAACTCCGAAACAATCGGAACATCACTCACACTAGTTTTGGCTCAACAGCCTCAATAAGCGTGAAGAACAACTTCGCGCCTTTCTGAACAGCTTTGACGACTTGGAGAGCAGACATCAACGTCCTAATCGACCCTCGCATACCGTCAAATGTAGTCTCTCGTTCAGTGTTCTGCCCCAGTGTGACTTCCTTTGAATTGCAATCTATATAGGTTGCCTGCTCCGAGAGCCAGTCCATACCAAAGATCACATCAAATTCTGATATCGGTAGCATAGATGCTTCCAATCTGAAATCCCGACTTCCTATCTATACCTCCACAAAGCAAGACCTATTCGTATACATCACGCATCCGTTCGGTAACAACACCTTCACACTATCTGCCACTATACAAATCAGCACACCGATCTGTGACACGAAGTCCACAGACAGAAACGAATATGAACCACCCATATCAAATAGTAATGTCGCCGGATAGTGTCGAATCAAGACAAAGCCTAATACAAACATATCATACACAAGCAACACAAAAGGGATGAAGTATCAAAAGCAACATCCAAGTATCTTACCTCGTACCTGTGATGACATCACTTTGCTTTATGGCCTCTTGTTGGCCAAGATGATATACTCGGGGATGTGCCTGGGATGCAGATGATTCCATCACTGCCTTTTCCTTTTCAGCATAGGACGCTCTGGTCTTATTCTCACCCTTAGGCGAACCAACCCGAAAATCACGGGCAAAGTGACCTGGCTTGCCGCAGGTATACCAAGTACGCGTGCCTTGCCCCGAAGTTACTCCAGACGCAACACTCGAGGGAGCCTGTGAAAAATACTTGGCTCTTATACCCCATTTCCTTCGATAGTTCGACTTTCCCGGGTGCGACGCTTTGAACTCGGGCTTTGTCACAGCCAAGTCCCTCTTGCCTTGTAGTCGCTTCATATCCTTTTCCAACGCACGAGCAATATCAAACAATGCTTGAAACTCCTCATTCACCGAACTCGAGAGCAGGAATCTCAGCTCATCCCGCAACCCTTCGTCGAACCTATTGGTTTTACGCTCTTTGTCAGCAATGATAGTTCCCGCATAACGTCCTAACCATGTAAACTCATGCAAGTAGATATTAACACTACTTTCCCAATGAGTTAGACGCTGGAACTCATTTTTCATAGCTATGCGCTGAGCCGATGGCAAATCCTTTGCCAAAACCAGCCTCAAAAACTCCTCGATCGAGACACCCGTCAGTTGTCTGCCTGCCAAGTGGTGTAGCTCTATCTCATCCCACCATAGCCGAGCCTCTCCTTCCAGCAAGAAGGTGTCCAAGGTGACTTTCTGTTCTTCCTCCGTCCTTATCATTGTCAAAATCCTTTAGACACGTGCAAGCTAATCCTCTGCCTGCGTTGGATATCCCACACCCGTAAATGTAGGAGGATTGATGTAACGCCCCGAAACTCAAAGGAGCGAAGGGGGGGGGGGGGACGTTTTGGGATAGTTTGGGTTCTGGCTGCAGGCACACGGCCTGGGACACGGGCGTGTCCCAGTGCGTGTCAAGCCTGTGTCGACACTGAGCTGGGAAGTCGACACTTTGGTCTCGACATTGTGTCGAGACTGGGCACACGGCCTGCGACACGGGCGTGTTGCAGGGCGTGTCGACCCGTGTCGACACTTAGCCGCGGAGTCGACGAGATTCGCTCGACGATGCGTAGAGACAAGGCACACGGCCTGCGACACGGGCGTGTCGCAGGGCGTGTCGACCAGTCTCGACGATCGTCCCGGGGAGTCGACGAGATTTGCTCGAAGATTCGTCGAGACAAGGCACACGTCCTAGGACACGGGCGTGTCCAAGGCCGTGTCATCAGGTCGACGATCTTCACTCGACGAAGTGTCGAGTGTTGAGACCGTGTACACGGCCTGGGGTCCAGGCGTGTTGAGGTGACACGGGTAAGGACACGGGCGTGTCCTAGAACCCGTGCAGTTCTTAATTTTATTCATGTAGCTTTACCTTTCTCATTCATGTACTTTTTTCTTGTTCATGTGATTCCTTCTTGTTCATGTCATAGTCATGTTATGGTAAGCTTGTTGGTTTGGTCGGCGTTGTTACTTGTGGAGTTCGTTTATGGTGAAGTAGATACGCAAACTCTATCAAGTTTGATATAACTTGGGTGACTTGTGGTCATGCTTGGGAACGATGTAGTAAGTGTGTTGAGGTTGGATTATGAAGAGTTTTGAGCTCGCGTCGTGCGTTTGGTGTGTGGTGTAATTTGCTGGCTCTGTTAGGGGCGGTGTGGTAATGCCTTGGTGTCCACTGTTTATTGCCCCAGAGGGGGGTTGTGCTTTGTGGTGCGTTGCACCTATTTTGGCCCGATCTGGCTCGGTGCGTTGCACTTCTGGGCTACCACCGTTGAGCCCTTGAGTACTGATGACTTACCACTACCACAATTGCACGTGTTCGACGTGTGAGGTTATACGGTTATGGTGTTGCCATATGTCGTCTTGTTGCTACTGCAGGTTTGGGCAGGGCATGAGGGTTGTTATACGCACTTGGTGTGTTTTACTCGTTGGGTTGGCAGTGTTTGACACTTGTTTTCCGCCCTGTTCTTTCCACTCGTTTTATATGAAAATTGCTATGGGGTCGGTAAGCTCCTTCGTCATATTTTATGAACTTAATGCTCTATGTTGTAGCCTTGATGATTGTTGAGGTGTTTTTTCTTGAATGCCTCAGGTGCAGGTTGTAGCCGGTTGAGCGACTAGAGTTTGGTGAAATTTACTTGGAGCTTGCCGAGCTTGTTGGGCGAGGTAGTTCTGTACTTTATTGTACAGACATACATATGCCCCAATGGGTTCGTGTCAGCTTGTTGGCGCCCATTGGTGGCTTTCTTTACTTGCTACATATGAATGCTATACTGCTAATATGAATCATTTGGATGAGATGATGTCTACTTGCTCTAGGGAAAGATTTATGCTAGGTTGCATTAGATATTTTAAAGTTAAAACAAACCTACTATTCTATGTCATGCATACATATTTTGGTAAACCAAGACGTATTTCCAATCCACGTAAAAACAGACGATTTCCTATGGTATAATAAATCTCGAGTGCATATAGGAAAAATCACAAATAACGTAAATTATTTTCCGCCGCGTACAACCACATTTTGCTCTACTAGGCCGAGGGATACGGCCATCAAACTCAACGGTTTTCTTGCATGTAACTGATGATTTTAATCTAGTCTACTAAGTGTAAAGGTTTGCCTGAGCGTGTGCAGTTATCCCCTGCACGACGTGGCATCATAACCCATTTTTACTCTTGCTCTGATACGACGTGCTCGTTGAGGAAATGCGGGTTGTGACACAGGCCGTTAACACAAGTGTCAATTGTGGAGTTCTCACGACTCTTCCTAGCAAAGCACATACCAGCGACACAGCGCATTGCCATGAAAAATGAGTTCCAAAGGCTGGCGCAAGGAGAGGGTGTAAGACCCCTCCCCTTACCAAGGAGGCTCTCGGTCTTATGCCCAGAAACGTCGTCTTACGGTGGAACTAACACACGGATTAGTCGACACCGCAACACGCCGATTCTGCCGGCTAGAATGATCACATAACCTGTTGACCAAAAGAGAGTAAGAATTATAGCAGTAATGTAGAAATGAACTACAAACCAGTCCACAGTCACAGTACATATCATATAATAAAATGAAAGTGCATCCAGTCCACATTGAGTAGCAATAATAAGAAGAGTAAAGGGCTTATGCCCTGTACATGAATATCGACTCTCCTCACACAACAAAATGCGGAAGCAAAACTATCCTCGTACTCGTCCCACCTGACGTCGGGCTGCAGTAGACGTAGTAAGTGGTGGTGGTATCAACTCCTCACATCCCATCACCTCGTCCTGCCGGTCGTGCTAGTGCTCCATCTCCTCGAGTTCCTAAAAATAGTTTGGTCACCGACCATTAGTCAAAAGATTAAGTCGTTTCCTCCACACCTCGCCCCGTAACTCCTAGGCACCGTACAGGAGGATGAAGCGGAGGATAACAAGGGGTAACAAAAGGGAAGCAGGTGACAAGGAATCTATGCTACCAAGTATGAATGTAAACAGTAAATTTACACTAGCAGTTCTATGTATATAGTCCAAATGTAGAAGCAAGTACAGTACAAAAGTAAGTAAAACTGGAAATGAGTAAAGTGCAGTAAATAAAGTATAAAGGGTCTACTGCTAATATACATCACAGAAGTACCCTAACTTATATGAGTGGCCATACAAACATATAAGTTAGAGTTTCCAAAATTAACTTATCATATAAAAGAGCCCATACTAATTTATATGATAAGGATCCATGAAGCGTATGCCCTAATATGAATGAATGCATGCAGTTATTTATGAGTCATGCAAGTGCAACTCACACACAACGACTATGTGATCACAGACCTTTAGTTTCCACTTTTCGGACATAGCATGACTCTCTGGTACCACCGTGGTGGCTACGATAGCAGTGGAGCGGGCATCTCCACTCCTAGGCGGGTATCACACTACCAAGCCTAGACCTCCCATACGTCTCTATACACATCCTAGGTGCACTCTAGAGTCTCTGCGTACTAATTGTTGGCTACCCACCAGTATTTTTGGTCGATTGTGCGTTTTCGGGGCAAGTAGCTGTTGCGTGACCTTCCACTATCCGTACCGGCGTCTGCTGCTCTCCTGTTACCCTAGCTCTTTTCATTTCCAAGAATTCTGGGAAAGTAGCTATTGCGTGACCTTCCTCCTCGTGGAAGTCACAGTATGGCAATGCTACCTCCTATCCTCGCCTCCCCTCCGGAGGGTTTCACCTCCTTCCAGCTCTTGCTCCTCTTCCTCTCTCTCGGCCTCTTCCTCTCCCTCGGTCGATGGCCATAGTTTGCGGTGGCGGGGGTAGAGGTGGTCTATGATCGTACCCCCACCCCTGTTGGTTAAATCTTCCAAGCCCTCCTGGTTGATTCCTTCCTCCCTGGGGAAATCCTCTCCCTTGCCCTGGGGCTGGGCCCCCCTGCTGCATCCATCCTAACTCCTGGTACGTTGGTGCCCTCGACTCTTCTCTTCTCCTCCCCTCTTGATGTCTCCCTCCGGACTCTCTTGATTCAACCTCCTCCATCAACCCCTCAAAGGACAGTGGCGCCTTCCGAGTGAGGCTCATCTTGAATAAGCCTTCCCGCAGTCCCACGGTAAAGGCCATCTGGAGGTTGAATCCAGGCACCTCCTGAATATTCAAGATCTCCTCCTGAAATCTGTCCACATACAGAGCTAGCGACTCATCTGCCCTCTGCTTAATCAAAAAGATCGACTCCGGGTTCTTCTTCCTCTTCTTCAAAGTTGAGAAACACAGCTGGAAGCTCCTGCTCAGGCCCTCGAAGTTGTATATAGAGCCAGTCGGGAGCTGATGAAACCAATCTCTAGCCTTGTCCTTCAGAGTAATGGCAAAAAGACGACACTTAAAAGCGTCTGTCATCGGTCGGATCGAAACCGCGTCCTCGAAACACTATCGACCAAAAATTCATAACTTAAAACAGTAATTTGATCATTTATTATCCCATATGATAATATCACTAAAATGTCATTCCTTGGGTTTTAAATTTAATAAAGTATCCAAAACTTCTAAGATAATTATACCATGTCACTATCTCATAAATACATCACTATGAATTTTTCCAGAATATTTGTATTGTAATTTCCACCATAAATAAATAATTTTCCCAAAAGGGCAAAATGGCCAAAACTACATAAAATCATCATAAAATCAACTAATCAAGGCCAAAACTTTTCCACGGATTACATATGACTCCCTTGAGCTTGTGACAGAATCTAGGGTTTTAAAATCATCAATATCCCTTTTTTCAAATTTTTTGCATATAAATGCCCTAACTTTCAAAAATTCCAAATAATGGGATTTTTGCTTCTAAAAATCCCAATATTTCTACAAGCGGTAAAATCCGTCCCTATGAACTCATGTCCAGAGTTTTGTAGTCATACCATGTATGATAAGGGGTAAATTCACATTTTGGTAAATATGGCTATATGCACCCCAAGCCTATGTTATCCCTTCACATGCAAGAGGGAATACCCATCTTGCAGAAGTCAAAAGTGACTGAACTTTTTATCAAGGGCCTATAATGAACCCAAGGACATGCCACCAAAAGTTGGGGCCATTTGGAGTAATATTACTCCAAATATTTCATTAATTTACTTTTGTGCATTTTCAAAAATACTATAGGAAACGTTTTTCCAAAAAATCCAATTTTTTGACAGAGTTTAAGTCTACCATAGTCAAGCACATGTCCAAAATTTTGGGTCATGTGGACGTTTGGATTGTCATGGGCATGCATTTGAATTTCTGCCCTTGCCTATGACCAGTCCTAGTAGAATGGCTCTATAGGGAGCCTTACAGCTCCAAAACTCATGTTTATGGTATCAAATTGAAGGTAAGACATAGATCTACAATTTTTATGTTGGTGACTAGTTCTGAAATTGCATGTAAGGGGGCTATATTTAACATGAAAAGTTCTGTATAAAATGTGATAGAAATTGAATGAAATTAATATAACCTATAGTTTGATTTGAATAAAGTGGACGGCATCCGTTCATCGTCCCCGATCAGCAACGGCTGAGATTGAGCCTGCCTGGGTCATGTTTGCTGGCGATTTCCGGCCACCTTGTCCGGCTCCACCGACAGATATTATTGCCACCACCTCCGTTGAGGTGGGGGCTAGCGTTTCCCGACGATGAGGCGGTCGGAGGCGGCTCCTCCGGCGATCCCGAGCGAGAAGAAAAGTTTGAGAAATTCACTCCATTCTCACATGGCATCGTCCTCAATTGAGCCCAATATATCCCCTAAAAGATCTAGGATCCTAGTACGGGTAGAGGTGAGGTGAAACGAACCCTTAGGACGGCGTGACGGCGAGTTTGGTGGCGATGAGCCATGGCCGAGCTTGCTCCGGCAACTCCTCCCTATTTCCTCGATTCTCCAGCAATTCCCTTGCTCCAGGATTCGTTCTTCAGTCGTTTTCCCTCTCTGAAGTTGATGGTGTGGCTAGATTGGGCTGAGAGTGGTTGTATGGGGAGATAAGTCCAAGGGGGAGCTCGGGTTGAGCTTTGGTTGCTCCACCCATGGTGCCAAGTGGCCACCATGCTCCAAAATCCTCTGGAATTTCCTGAGGAGGCCGGCCAGCAAGCTTAGGCAGCTGAATAAGTGGCCATGTGGCCATCCTTCCTCTTCATTCCTCTTCTCTCTCTCTCCTCATTTCTCTAAATTCCTTTTCTACCCCTTTGCATGTAATCTCTCTCCTGATTTGGGGGGTTAGGGGCTGACTTTGACCACTTGAGCTGGTCATGCGCCAAGGTTGGTGGGCTTAACCCAAGAGAAATGGGTTTAGCCCTTATTTTCCTCTTTAGGCCACATGTTTGACCAAGTTGACTTTTTAGAGTTGACTTTGTCAACTTGATGAGTGGGCTGACCCCACCTGAAGGTCTTGAACCCTATGACACCACCCAACTTGGGTTGGGCTATGGTGGTGTCCCACTTGGACTATTTGGGCCTTTAGGTGTGGGTTTGACCAAATTAAGATTAGGGTTGACTTGGGTCAACTCTAGTGAATTGGTGACCTTGTGATATGTCCTACGGTTACTTTAGGTTGTGGTTATGGCTGGGGATGCAGTGGTGGAATCAATGTGTGGCTAGGACCCCAATTTGGGCTGGTTTGACCTAAATCACCTTGGGCCCCATTTTGGGTCCCATGTAGTTGGACCCAAATTCCATGGTTTAACCTAGTCTAAACCCATGTCCCCAACATATGTCCTAACCCAACCTAAGTAGAGGGGTCTAATTTCAAGTGGGATGTTACAAATTCCAATAAACAAAGAAATAATTTCGTCCCCGAAATTTAAGTTCGAGTCTACAGGGTTTTCAAGCATGAAAATTTAAGTATTTTAGCTAATAATTAAAATGTTACATGATGTAAAAAGCTCTGGGTACTGCTCTAGCATCAGATCCCTCAGCTCCAAGGTGTACTCCTCTCGTCCATGGTTGGACCACCACCTTTACTAAGGGCACCCACTTCTTCCGCAACACTCGGATCGCGGTATCATCGATCCGGAGCGGCTCCAAACGAACTGATCTGTCGGACGCTAGCGGGCCTGTTGTGGTGGTGATATGCTGCTCTGGCGGAAGGAGAGCTCTCTGTAGCGAGGAAACATGGAAAATGTCGTGTAAGGCTCCCAGCTCTGGTGGCAGCTCCAGCATGTAGGCTAAGGGGCCGATCCGCTCCAGAATCAAATATGGCCCCATATATCGAGGGCTGAGCTTCTTGTGCCTCCGCAACCGAGAAATACCATGCACCGGACGTATCTTCAAGAATACTCTATCCCCCACCTGGAACTCTACCTTTCGATGACGTGCATCGTAGTACTTCGTCTGTCTACTCTGGGCCTCTAGCATCCGGTCCCTGATCAATCATATCTGAGCGTCCGTATCCTCAATGTAGTCTGACCCAAGTGCCCTGGGGTCCTCATCCTGTATCCAAGATAGCGGTGTCCGGCATTTCCTCCCGTAAAGAGCCTCATAAGGTGTCATCCCAATGCTCGCCTGGTGACTGTTTTTGTAGGAGAACTCGACCAGAGGCAACAGTCTCTCCCAGGGCCTTCTCGTATCCAGTATACACAATCGCAGCAGATCCTCCATGGTCCTGATGGTCCGCTCTATCTGATTGTCAGTTTGTGGAAGGAAAGCGGTGCTAAAAGGAAGCTGAGAACCCAAGTACGCATGTACCGCTATTCACTCCCTGGAAGTGAATCGACCGTCACGGTCCGAGACAATTGTCCTGGGGACCCCGTGGTATCTGACGAACTGTTCCAAAATAGTAACTTGGTTGTCCTTCCTGATAGGTATAAATCGGGCCACCTTTGTCAGTCTGTCGACGATGACCCAAACAGAATCGTGCCCCGAGTGGGAGCGAGGCAATCCGTGCATAAAGTCCATAGCAATATCCTCAAACTTCCACTCAGGGGCCGGCAGTGACTGTAGCAACCCTCTGGCGCTCTTGCATTCCGCCTTTACTCGCTGGCAGGTCTCACAGTGTGTCACATAAAAGATGATCTCCCTCTTTATCCCCTTCCAATACATGCTCTTCCGCAGATCAGCTGTCATCTTGGTGATACCGAGGTGCACTGAGTACCGAGTACAGTGAGCCTCCCTGAGTATATCCTCCCGGATACCACCTCCTGCGGGTATATAAACACGACCGCGGAAATGAATAAGGCCATCAAGCAAGGTATAATCACCTGACCTGCCCCCTTTCAGGGCCCTGAACACTGGCACCAAAGATGCATCTAACCTCTGTTGTACCCCGATGCGCTCTCGTATATCACATTCCACGATTAGGGAGTTCAAATACTCATGATAGATCTCTGGCTAGGACTCGGAAATGACTGAAATGTGCATATCTTCCAACATCTGCAACAGCTCCATAGACATCACCCGGGGCTCCAGTCCAGTAGTGCCGGCTCTCCTGCTCAACGCATCTGCCACAGTGTTCCCTTTCCCCGGGTGATAGTGTAATTTATAATCATAATCGCAGAGAAACTCCAGCCATCTCCTCTGTCAAAGGTTCAGATCTTTCTGCGTGTCGATGTATTTGAGATTCTTGTGATACGAGTAGATATCAAAATGGACCCCATACAAGTAGTGTCTCCATATCTTCAGTGTGAATACGACCGCCCCGAGCTCCAAGTCATGCACCGGGTAATTTTGTTCATGTTTCTTCAATTGCCTGGAGGCATAGGCAATAACGTGGTCGTGCTGCATCAAGACGGCACCCATCCCCTGGTATGAGGCATCAGTGTATATATGAAATCCTTCCTTCCCAGATGGAAGTGCAAGGATGGGGGAAGAGGTAAGCCGGTTCTTTAACTCCTGAAACGATGACTCGCACCTTTCGCTCCACATAAATACTTCTTCCTTCTTCGTCAATGTCGTGAGGGGAAGTGTTATCCTCAAACACCCCTCCACAAACTTGCAGTAATACCCGGCGAGTCCCAAGAAGCTGCATATATCAGAAGCTGATTTTGGTCGTGTCCAATCACGCACTGCCTATACTTTGGCCGGATCTATGGCGAACCAGGCTCCACTGACAACGTGTCCCAGAAATGCCACCACTTGCAGCCAGAACTGGCACTTGGAAAACTTCGCATACAACTGGTGCTCCCTCAATCTCTCCAGTACCTATGCCAAATGCTGCATATGCTCCTCCTTCGTCCGAGAATAGATGAGGATATCATCAATAAATACTATAACGCATCTATCCAAGTAAGGCTCGAAAACACAGTTCATCAGACTCATGAATGCGGAAGGTGCATTCGTGAGACCGAAAGGCATCACCGTGAACTCATACAGTCCATAGCGGGAACTGAATGTTGTCTTCGGAATGTATTCCTTCTGAATCTGCACCTAATAATACCCTGATCGTAAGTCCAGCTTGGAGAACCAGAAGGCTCCCTGAAGCTGATCAAATAGCTCATCGATCCGGGGCAATGGGTAAGTGTTTCCGGACTGTCAGCCGATTCAGCTCTCGATAGTCGATGCAGAGCCGCAACGACCCATCCTTCTTCTTGACAAACAATACTGGTGCTCCCCAGGGTGATGAGCTGGGTCGAACAAAGCCCGACTCTACTAACTCCTACAGATGGGTCCTGAACTCTGCTAGCTCCTTTGGAGCCATCCATGTATGGTGCTTGAGATACGGGCCTTGCCCCTGGCACTAGCTGTATCCGAAAGTCCCCATCCCTAGCTGGCGGTAATCCGGGCAATTTCTCCGGGAATACGTCGGGGAAATCCCAAACCACCGGAATGTCAGCAAGGGAAGCTTCTGCCCCCTCCATCTCGAAGCATATAATGTACACCTCCTCTCCCTGATGGTGGGCCTTGACAGCCTGTGCAGATGATAATAATATATGGGATATAGGTCTGATACCTTCGATGACGACCTGGAAGTCTCCGTGCCTCAGGGTGATCCTCCTCGATGGGCAGTCGATTTGGGCATGGTTCCAATATAACCAAGTCATGCCCAAGATCAAGTCGAAATCTGGCATCTTCAGAATCGTTGCAGGCGCTTCAAAAGTCTTTCCACTGATTTCCGCCTCCATATTGCACTTGGCAGATAATAGTAGTATCGATCCATCAGGTAGCCTCACTCTCATCCTCGAGCCTGTGAATCGTTCTACGCCGTCCAACCCTTCAACAAAAGCTTCAGACACGAACGAGTGTGATGCGCCCATATCGAATAGAGTATGAGCGGGCTTGCCGCTGATGAAGACTACGCCTGAGGTTGATTGATTTTCAAATGGATGGTCACTCTTCATGGCCGAGATTATATAAAACAGTAATAATAAAGAACATATCTTAATTTCATAATATAAATTATATACCTGTGATGACTTCCTCCGGGTTCCTCGGCTCAGCGAGGTCCAACGCATATATTTGCTACTGTCCTCTGCCCCGGACAAAAGGTCCTCCGTCTCGACCTCGACCTCGACCTCGTCCTCAACCTCGGCCCTGTTGTACCGGAGGGGCCACCGGAGGTGGACGAGGTGGAGGAAGAAGTGGACGGAACCGATGTGGGCACTCAGATCTAATGTGGATCGGCGGATGGCACTCAAAACAAACTATCGGTCGCTGGCCACGATCATCCTGTCTCAATTGGCCATGCATCTGTGGTGGTGGAGGAGCTGTTATTGCAGGGGGGTCCCTGCTCCTGCCTGTAGTTGGGACGATGACGTCCCCCACCTCTCCTGTGCCTAATTACTCTGCCCCTCTGCGAGCCTCGGCTATTCTCCCCAAAGAATGACCCATCCAGCGGTCTCTTTCCTCTGTTCTGCACCATCAGCTGGTCTGCCTCCAGCTTCTTGGCCATCTCGATGATCTGGGCTGATGTGTCGTGAGATGAACAATAGGGCCTGCCTCAAATCATCTCTGAGGCCCCGGTAGAATCTCTTGGAATACCTCCTGGCGTATGTATCATGTACCCCCGCGAATCTGATAAGGTGGGAAAACTCCCTCTAGTACTAAATCACCGATCTGGTCCCCTGCTTGAGGTTCAAGAACCTCTCTTCTAATTCATCCCGATTCGTGGTGGACACAAAATGGTCCAAGAATACCTCGTCGAACTCCTCCCAAGATATATCTGTCAGATCCCTATTATATAGGTGGAGTTCATCATGGATTTCCACCACCTCTTCGCATGGGCATCCAGTGCAGTAATCGCCAAATGAACTACCTCACTGAAAGGGCAGCTGATGCCTGTCAGCATCTCATATATAGTCTCGAGCTATTCCTCCATTTTTACTGCATTATCCGTCCTGTGGTACATGGGCGGGGATAAACTCTTGAACGCACTCAGCCAATTTGATCCCAGATTCGGCAGCGGTGCCGGAACCTGCTGGGCCCTGAAGGCCTCAAGGATGGTCGTCAAGGTCTGGCCCATCTCTGTCTATAGAAAAGGAGTGGGATCCGGAGGGGAAGGAGCCACACTCTACGGTACAGCGACCCTGGGAGGCTGCATAAAGGTAAGGTTTATATTAGAATTGGCCTAACTCATTATTTATGTGGACTGTTCTACGTGACTTTTTACACATGGGCACACCATTGCTTCCGCTGCATAGTTTGTCCGCAAACTAATGCTCGAGTGTGGTGGTCCATTGTTGTGGATTTATTTCTCATATGATCATTTGTTCAAGTGATACCAGTTTGTAAGACCCCTCCCCTTACCAATGAGGCTCTCGAGTCTTATGCCCAGAAACATCGTGTTACGGTGACACTAACACACGGGTTAATCGATACTGCAACACGCCGATTCTGCCTGCTAGAACGATCACATAACCTGTTGGCCAAAAGAGAATAAGATGTATAGTAGTAATGTAGAAATGGACTACAAACCAGTCCACAGTCACAGTACATATCATATAATAAAATGAAAGTACATCCAATACACAATGAGTAGCAATAATAAGAAGAGTAAAAGGGCTTATACCCTGTACATGAATATCAACTCTCCTCACAAAACAAAATATGGAAGCAAAACTATCCGCTTACTCGTCCCACCAGACGTCGGGCTGCAGTAGACGTAGTAGGTGGTTGGGGTATCAACTCCTCACGTCCTGTCATCTCATCCTACCGGTCGTGTTGGTGCTCCATCTCCTTGAGCTCCTAAAAATAGTTTGGCCATCGACCATTAGTCAAAAGACTAAGTCGTTTCCTCCGCACCTCGCCCCGCAACTCCTAGGCACCGTCCGGGAGGACGAAGCGGAGGACAATAAGGGGTAACAAAAGGGAAGCAGGTGACCAGGAATCTATGCTACCAAGTATGAATGTAAACAGTAAATTTTCACTAGCAGTTCTATGTATATAGTCCAAACATAGAAGCAAGTACAATACAAAAGTAAGTAAAATTTGAAATGAGTAAAGTGCAGTAAATAAAGTATAAAGGGTCTACTGCTAATATACATCACAGAAGTACTCTAACTTATATGAGTGCCCATACAAACATATAAGTTAGAGTTTACAAAATTAACTTATTATATAAAAGATCTCATACTAATTTATATGATAAGGATCCGTAAAGCGTATTCCTTAATATGAATGAATGCATGCAGTTATTTATGAGTCATGCAAGTGCAACTCACACACAATGACTCTGTGATCACAGACCTTTAGTTCCCACTTTTCAGAGCTAGCATCACTCTCTGGGACCACTATTGTGGCTACGACAGTAGTGGTGCGGGCATCTCCAATCCTAGGCGGGTATCACACTACCAAGCCTAGACCTCCTATATGCCTCTATACACATCCTAGGTGCACTCTAGAGTCTCTGCGTACTAATTGTTGGCTACCCACCAGTCTTTTTGGTCGACTGTGCGTTTTTGGGGATCGTGCTCCAGAACGCAGTGTAAAACAACTCACTGGCCCGTCAAACCATCACACCTCGCCAGAGCCACCGTACTGCCATCGGTGTGACGATTGGCCCAGTACCGCATGACCCGCCACAAGTTTATGCACATGCAAGATATTCTAACCCGAGCCTCCAGCTCGCAGGACCAACCCGTCCTGAATCCCTCCAACCCTACATGGGTGAGAATGTCACCACAATCCCTCCAACCCTATACGGGTGAGAATGTTACCACAAGCCCTCCAACCCTATACGGGTGAGAATGATGATACGTTGCTTCACTTATTAGACTACTCTTGTCTACAGATTATTATACTTATTGATTTAAGGTTAATCTCAGGACTGCCCAGGGTATACCCGGTGAAGGGTTCTCGGCGGCACTAGGAACTATGATGAGATTATGCCCAAAGCTCCCTTTCTCAAGGATATTTACTTTAGTTGATGACTACCCATAATTCACCCCCAACTCTGGTTGTTGCTTTGGAACAAACCTAATGACTTAAGAAATTACCGGGAAATCGGCGGTCTTCCGTCGATCTCCATTTTAACCACGGTCCTTATGATTTGCACTCCACCCCTCGTGATCCAGTAGTGACCTATAGGGAACCAATCAGGGCTTATGCCTCTAATGCAATTCTCACCTCAATAGTTATTCATATCCCCTGTGGTCCTAGTAGTTTGGGCTAACTGTGTTAGACACTACCCATGACCCAATACCACCCGTATAGTCAGACTTCCAATCCTTTGGTCACCATGACCCTAAATATTTATCATAGGGTAGTATGATATATACTATTGACCATATAAAATTTTATTATTTTCCCACGTCATTAAAACCCTAAATTAAATTATTTAATTAAGTGGTCTATGTCACTTTATGCATGAGATACTATGACAAATGGTTCTATAGGTCTAATAATTTTTTTGAGGATCATCTAGGTTAATTATGGCTGGATATCAAGAATTGTGATTTTCCCATATATATTTCTATTTAATTCTATTTATTGTTAAATCCATTAATCGGTCACTTTCCAAATGAAGTACAAGAAATATGCTACTGAAAATTCTATAAATATTACTGCAGATGTAAATTATTAAAATAATACTACGTGCCAAAATTCATAACTTAAAACAATAATTTGATCATTTATTATCTCATATGAAAATATCACTAAAATGTCATTCCTTGGGTTTTAAATTTAATAAAGTATCCAAAACTTCTAAGATAATTATACCATGTCACTATCTCATAAATACATCACTATGAATTTTTCCAGAATATTTGTATTGTAATTTCCACCATAGATAAATAATTTTCCCAAAAGGGCAAAATGGTCAAAACTACATAAAATCATCATAAAATCAAATAATCAAGGCCATAAATTTTCCAGGGATTACATATGACTCGCTTGAGATCGTGACAGAATCTACGGTTTTAAAATCATCAATATCCCTTTTTTCAAATTTTTTGCATATAAATGGCCTAACTTTCAAAAATTCCAAATAAAGGGATTTTTGCTTCCAAAGAATCCCAATATTTCTACGAGCGGTAAAATCCATCCCTATGAACTCATGTCCAGAGTTTTGTAGTCATGCCATGTATGATAAGGGGTACAATCACATTTTGGTAAATATGGCTATATGCACCCCAAACCTATGTTAACCCTTCACATGCAAGAGGGAATACCCATCATGCAGAAGTCAAAAGTGACTGAAATTTTTATCAAGGGCCTATAATGAACCCAAGGACATGCCACCAAAATTTGGGGCCATTTAGAGTCATATTACTCCAAATATTTCATTAATTTACTTTTGTGAATTTTCACAAATACTATAGGAAAGTTTTTCCAAAAATTCCAATTTTTGGATAAAGTTTAAGTCTACCATAGTCAAGCACATGTCCAAAATTTTGGGTCATGTGGAATTCTGGTTTGGCATGGGCATGCATTTGAATTTCTTTCCTTGCCTAGTACCAGTCCTAGTAGAATGGTCCTACAGGGAGCCCTACAGCTCCAAAACTCATGTTTAGGGTGGCCAATTGAAGGTAAGACATAGATCTACAATTTTTATGTTGGTGACCAGTTCTGAAAGGCCTGTAAGGGGCCTATATTTAACATGCAATGTTCTGTATAAAATGTGACAGAAATTGAATGAAATTAATATAACCTATAGTTTGATTTGAAAAAAGTGGACGGCATCCGTTCATCGTCCTCGATCAGCAACGACTGAGATTGAGCCTGCCTGGGTCCTGTTTGCTGGCGATTTTCGACCACCTGGGATGGCGCCACCGCCGGAGATTATTGTCACCACCTCCGTTGAGGTGGAGGCTAGCATTTCCCGGCGGTGAGGCGGTCGGAGGCGGCTCCTCCTGCGATCCCGAGCAAGAAGAAAAGTTCGAGAAATTCACTACATTCTCACATGGCATCGTGCTCAATTGAGCCCGATATCTCCCCTAAAAGATCTAGGATCCTAGTACGGGTAGAGGTAAGGTGAAACGAACCGTTAGGGCGGCTTGACGGCGAGTTTGGCGGCGGTGAGCCATGGCCAAGCTTGCTCCGGCAACTCCTTCCCGTTTCCTCGATTCTCCAGCAATTCCCTTGCTCCAGGACTCGTTCTCCAGTCGTTTCCCCTCTCTGAAGCTAATGGTGTGGCTACATTGGGCTGAGAGTGGGTGTATGGGGAGATAAGTCCAAGGGGGAGCTCGGGTTGAGCTTTGGTTGCTCCACCCATGGTGCCAAGTGGCCACCATGCTCCAAAATCCTCTGGAATTGCCTGAGGAGGCCGGCCAGCAAGCTTAGGCAGCTGAATAAGTGGCCATGTGGCCATCCTTCCTCGTCATTCCTCTTCTCTCTCTCCTCATTTCTCTAAATTCCTTTTATACCCCTTTGCATGTAATCTCTCTCCTGATTTTGGTGGTTAGGGGCTGACTTTGACCACTTGAGCTGGTCATGGGCCAAGGTTGGTGGGCTTAACCCAAGAGAAATGGGCTTAGCCCTTATTTTCCTCTTTAGGCCACATGTTTGACCAAGTTGACTTTTTAGAGTTGACTTAGTCAACTTAATGAGTGGGCTGAGCCAACCTGAAGGTCATGAACCCTGTGACACCACCCAACTTGGGCTGGGCCATGGTGGTGTCCCACTTGGACTATTTGGGCCTTTAGGTGTGGGTTTGACCAAATTAGGATTAGGGTTGACTTGGGTCAACTCTAGTCAATTGGTGACCTTGTGATATGTCCTATGGTTCCTTTAGGTTGGGGTTAGGGCTAGGGATGCAGTGGTGGAATCAATGTGTGGCTAGGACCCCAATTTGGGCTGGTTTGACCTAAATCACCTTGGGCCCTATTGTGGGTCCCTTGTAGTTAGACACAAATTCCATGGTTTAACCTAGTCTAAACCCATGTCCCCACCATATGTCCTAACCCAACCTAAGTAGAGTGGTCTAATTGCAAGTGGGATGTTACAGAGGGCAATGTTGAAATTTACCTGCATGAGTTCACGAGGTTGGGACGGTATGCGGGTTCAATCTTCGCCGACGAGCAGCGGAAAATGAATCGGTTTTATGAAGGATTGTGGGACGAGTTGTGATTCATGCTTTCAAGTTCAGTGAACCGAGGATTCCAGGCATTGGTTGACAGTGCGTGCGCGCTGGAAAAGGACATGAAAAGGGTGCAAGGGAAGCGGGTGTAACACCCCAAAATTTGAGAGAGGGTCGGCCATCGTTTTCTGACCAAGTTTGGTTTCTGGCAGGGGGCACACGGCTTGGGACACGGGCGTGTCCCAGGGCGTGTCGGGTCCCAGTCGGCATTTTGGTCGGGAGGTCGACGATTTCCACTCGATGATGTGTTGAGACAAGGCACACGGCCTGAGACACGGGCGTGTCTCAGGGCGTGTCGAGCCCATGTCGACGATCGGTCCGGGGAGTCGATGATTTTCGCTCGACGATGTGTCGAGACAAGGCACACGGCCTAGGATACGGGCGTGTCAAAGGCCATGTCAGTCGAGTGTTGAGAGTTCACTCGACGAAGTTCACTCGACGATGTCTCGAGTGTCGAGACTGGGGCACACGGCCTGTGACATGGGCGTGTCACAGGGCGTATCCCGCTTGGTCGACGATCTTCGCTCGACATTTTTTCGTTGTGTCGACACAAAGGCAGTCGATGAGTGTCGAGACTTCGCATACGGCTTGGGACAAGGGCGTGTCCCAGGCCGTGTCCTTCTCGGGTTGTTTTCGGGGCTGTGTCGATGGAGGCACACGGCCGACCACACGACCGTGTCAGTCAGGACACGGGCGTGTCGGGTCGAACACGGGCATATCGGATGCCCGTGTGCTGTTCCAGGTGCGTAGATTTGTGACGGCGAATGGGGGACACGGCCTTAGACACGGGCGTGTGCCAGGCCGTGTTCGGCCCATGTATTTTATTTTTCAGACGGATCGTAGCCATTATTTCCCTTATTTTGGGATCTGATGGTCCAAAACTGCTCTTGGGGAGTTAAGTCCGAGAATACGGTTGGAAACCATCATTCTTCTTCAAGCTTTTCTCTTACTAAATTCTAGAGAGAAGGGAGAGCAAGGAAGAAGGTGAAGGAGGGTTTGGGCTGTAGGAGAAGCTTCGGTGCTCCAAATCGCGAGCCGAGTCCAGATCCATGGAGGCTAGATCGTTGTGAGGGTTTTCATCCGGCTTTTTTTTCCATGGCTAGGAAGAGGAGTCGGAAGGTAACGACACTTCTCCTCTCGGTTTTAGGATGCATGTCTTTAGCATCTTTTCTTTCTAGTTTTTGGGCACCAAACTCTCAAATGAGAGGGGTTTTGGGTTGCCAAGGTTCAAGAGGAACCTCTGGGTTGATTGAGTCCGTCCCCGGCATGTTTTGCATTAGAGATCCGCTCCGTTAGTGGATTAGGAATGCTGGGTGAAGCCGTAGTCGCGACCGTTAGTCCGACTCGGTGATGTTGCATACGATCTTTAAGGATTCGTAGAGATTCCGTTACGGCAAGATGCCATATGTGATGTGGTGATGTTTTCCCCTTTTTCTCAAGTGAGTACGTGTAGTCGGAACCGGACAAGGTTAGCTCCTCAATGGCGGTAGATGGTTTCCTTGGTGGACAAGGTTAGCTCCGCATTGTTGGTAGATGGTTTCCTTGGTGCGCGGGAACGCTGCAGTACAAATGAGGGACTAGGGTGGAACTGTCTTGGTTTGTTATGTGTCAAGGTGTGGCTGTGTATCCGTGGTCGGCTGGCTATCCCGTGACGTTCACGTCATGTGTGGAGAGTGTCCCGGCGAGACTAGTCCCCTTCTGTGAGACTGGCGAGAATGCCAAGCATGGGGGCCAGCCCGGGCAATGAGGCCATAAGCAGGTGGGGTCCGGCAAGGCTTCTTAGAATCGGTCAGTTTGTGTTTGTTGGAATCCTGACATGAGACGTCAGAGCTTGTAGGCAAGCCCGGGTCTAAGACCTTGAGCGGGTGGGGCCTTTGCAAGAGTTCCATGTGGTGGCCTGTGTGTCGTTGGGGGAAATTAAGTTACCCCCTTTGTTTGTGGCTTTATGGCAATGGGGAAATGATGAGTACCCATGTGATGTGATGATGTGCTAGATGCATACGAGATAGGGTTCCTTGGGTGAAGCCCGGGTTATTGCATACATGTTGCATAAGTATGCCCTTTTTATTATATGCTTAACCAGTAGAGAACATGTATGATGTGTGTTACATCCAAGCCTGTTTCTGTAGTTTCTTTTCTTGCTTATGAATATTGCATACGAAGTGCTAACGTGCAGGTTGGAGGAGTACCCCGGGGTCCGTTAGGGGCGGCCGGGAGGAGATGTGTTTGTTACACAGTTTGAGGTCAACTTTTGCTGACCCACATTACTAGTAATTTTTACAGGGCAAGGGTCGCACGCAGGAGCTAGCTCGCCGGCCAGAAAGGCCTAAGCCTCATGAAGTGTTTCCTCTCTTCTATAGCTCTACTTATATGATGTTGTATGTTTGAGACTCATGTTGTTCGGCTTACGTGCCGAGCTAGACTAGGAGTGTTATGCACTTTCTTGACTGTTGTGTTACTTTGAGCTTGGACTTTCTTATGTTGTAAGGCCTTAAGGCCATTGTTATTACTCTTGTAGTAGTGGATAACTTCTAGTCTTGCTTATGTTTCCACTGTATGGTGCAAAGTGTTTTGAGTGTGGGTAGCTATATCAACTTATAATACAAAAGCTATGGCGTCTGTATGTTGTGGGGCCCCGGCCGGACCCATATTATACGGTCATTACAGGGGAGGTGTTACAATTTGGTATCAGAGGGAGGTTAGATTCAAGGTCAATGCGTAGAGAGGTTATCCACATAAGAGTAACGCGGGACCATGTGTGTCCTTATGTTTAAGTCTTGAGTTTAGAGACTGATTCCTTGTTTCTTGTTTTCTTGAAGAGTGCAAGCAATGACGCGGGTACGTCGAGAGCAAGAGAAGAGCTTTCGGTGAGCAGTGCTACTACTCCAGGTCTTTTGGGCACGGGTGTTAACCCGGTCGATTTCTGCCGCATGCTTGCAGAAGCGATGGTGGCGGCCCAAGCTGCAGCGGCAGCTCAAGTAGCAAGCCCTGCTACACCGGATACGGCGACGGCCGTGCCAGGTGGAGAAGCCAGACGAGTGGAGCCTTTGGCGGAAAGGGTAGTTGTCGGACATGGAGACCGGCACTTGAAGTACTTCCTGAGCTTCCATCCCCCGTCTTTCAAGGGAGTTGGTACGCCAATGGATGCGGAGGATTGGTGGGTTCGCATTCAAGAGCTTTTGAGGGCGACAGAGACGCCAGAAGAAAAGAAATTGAATATGCGGCGTTCTTGTTGGAAGGAGACGCCAAGTTGTGGTGGGTGAGCCATAGCGGCCGCCAGTTCCCGGGACGCACCCCGTCGGTGGAGGAGTTTGGGGATGCTTTTCTGAAGAGGTACATTCCCGTTTCTACACGGTTGGCACTTCAGAGGCAGTTTCTGCACTTAATGCAGCGGGACAGGATGGTGGATGAGTATGTACAGGAGTTCACCCGTTTGGGTCGTTACGCGGGAACGACAATGGCAGACGATGTAGAGAGGGATAACCTCTTCTACCAGGGGCTGAGGGAGAATCTGATGCAACCCCTCATCTCCATGAAGAGAGCGGGATTCAATGAATTAGTTGAGGCTGCCAGGATATTGGAAAGTGATCTGGAGCGAACCCAACGTCGTAAGGGTTTTACTCCCAAGCAAGTGGAAGGGAAGCCTTCCCAATCCCATGGAAAGTCTGAAGGGAGTATGTGGAGGAATAAGCCTCTAACATCCAGGTCCGGTGAGAAGAGCAAGTGGACGCCTGGAGGTTCACATTCTAGGGGACCGCCGACGTGCTACAGCTGCGGTAAGGTGGGGCACATAGCTCGTGTTTGTCCCCAAGGAGGAGCGGAGCAAGAGGCAAGGCAGGAGCAGACTGTACGCTCCGGCCCCAATGCTGCAGAGAAAGGGAAGATGGCGGAGTCGAGCGCTTCCCGGTTCCAACCAGTGCAACCAAGGGCCTACAACCTTGGACAGCACGAAGCGATCCGCCAAACCTATGTGGTGATAGGTATGAAGAAAATTTAAGTTTAAACTTTGTGCTTCATACTTTTAGACCTTTTGTGTGATGTCCCTATTGTAGGCTTCGTATTAGTTTCTGGATACCCCGCTAGGGTATTGTTCAATACTGGAGCATCGCACTCCTTTCTCGCGGAGAGCTTCATCCGAAGAATAGGAGTTGAGTCTTTCTCGGCGGACGCGGAGCTGAAAGTGCGCATACCCAATGGGTCATCCATGACCACCGGGGCCAAAGGGCGCATCTGTTGGGAGCTGGATGTAGTTGACTTCGTTTTGGTAGCAGTGATTTTGCCTTTGGTTGAGTTTGATGTCATTCTGGGCATGGACTGGCTTGCAGAGTAGCGCGCCAGTATTGATTGCCTATCTAAGGTAGTGACCCTAAACAGCAAAGGGCAGGCGGAGGTCAAATTTGAGGGCCTTTGTGGAGTGGCCTGTTCCCTGATTTCGGCCATGCAGTTGATGCGGGTGGTTAACCAGGGTGGTGTAGCGCTTGTAGCGTTATTGGAGGTTCGTCTCTCCTATTTGTCTGTTGAGGAAGTGCCCGTAGTGGCAGAGTTAAAGGATGTGTTTCCGGACGAACTTCCTGGAGCGCCTCCTCGGCGGGAGATCGACTTCACGATCGAGTTGGTGCCCGAGGCTAGGCCGGTGTCACGTCCTCCGTTTAGGATGGCACCAAAGGAATTGGCCGAACTCAAAGTACAGCTACAGGAACTGTTGGAGCAAGGGTATATTAGACCCAGTTCTTCACCATGGATCGCGCCGGTGTTGTTTGTAAAGAAGAAAGACGGTAGCATGCGGCTATGCATAGACTACCGAGAGGTGAATAAATTGACCGTCAAGAATAAGTATCTGATTCCTCGGATTGATGACTTATTCGACCAATTGGTGGGGTCAGTGGTGTATTCAAAATTGGACTTGAAGTCAGGCTATTATCAGCTGCGAATTCGGGATGAGGACATACCCAAGACTGCCTTTGGTACAAGGTATGGACACTTTGAGTTTATGGTGATGTCGTTCGGGTTGACGAACGGACCATCTGTGTTCATGGATCTTATGAATCGAGTATTTCGGGAATACTTGGATTCTTTTGTGGTTGTCTTCATTGGTGACATCTTGGTGTATTCCAAATCGAAAGCGGAGCATGAGACCCACTTGAGAGTGGTCTTGCAAGTGTTGAGGGAGAATCAATTGTATGCAAAGTTCTCAAAGTGCGAGTTCTGGTTGGAGAAGGTGGAAGTTTTGGGCCACGTGATTAGTGGGGATGGGGTGGCAGTGGATCCAACAAAAGTGGAGGCCATCAGAGATTGGCCAGTCTTGAGGATCGTGGCGGATGTCCGAAGATTTCTTGGACTAGCGGGGTATTATAGGAGATTCGTGGAGAATTTTTCGCGGATAGCTCTACCCCTCACCTCACTCACTCGTAAAGATCATAAGTTTGTGTGGACTCAAGAGTGCAGTCAAGCATTTGAAGCACTGAAGGAGAGACTGATGATGGCTCCAATCCTAAGTCTACCGCAAGGGACCGAGGGATTTCAGATCTTCAGTGATGCATCGGGATGCGGTTTGGGTTGCATTTTGGTGCAACATGGTAAGGTGATAGCTTTTGGGTCTAGATAGCTGAAGCCTCATGAGAGGAATTACCCCGTCCATGACTTGGAGTTAGCGGCGGTAATTTTTGTGTTGAAAATATGGCGACATTATGTGTACGGTGCAAAGGTGGAGATCTTCACGGATCATAAAAGCCTGAAGTATCTCTTGGATCAAAAGACTTGAACATGCAGCAACGCAGGTGGGTTGAGTTTCTTGGAGACTACGAAGTGGCGATTCAGTATACGCTAGGTAAAGACAATGTGGTGGCAGATGCTTTGAGTAGGAAGTACTCGGGGCAAGGGAATTGGATCGAAGCTCATGATGAGCGGTTGGTATGAGAATAGGAGTCCCTTGGTTTGGAATGTGTTACGAGAGGCGAGTCTAGCGTGGCCCGACTGAACTGGATTGAAATACAGAATGACTTGTCCGATCGCCTTCGGGAAGCGACTCGGTTGGATGTGGAGTTTAAACCTTTTGTGATGGAGGCTCAAAAGAGCAAGAGCAGCACCTGGGAGATGATTGATGGGATTCTGAGGAAGGACGGAAGGGTTTGTATACTGCAGTTCGGCAAACTCTGTGAGGAGTTGATGTTTGAGGCTCACTTCACAAAGTACTCCATTCACCCGGGCAGTACAAAGATGTACTTGGATATGAAGAAATCCTTTTGGTGGCCGGGGTTGAAGCGGGACATAGCTTTGTATGTGAATCGTTGCCAGACTTGCGCCTTGGTGAAGGCCGAGTGTCAGAAGCCGGGCGGGTTTCTGAAGCCCCTTCCAATCCCTGAATGGAAATTTGATGACATCTCCATGGACTTTGTACATGGTTTGCTTAGATCGCAGCAGGGTAATGATGTTATTTGGGTGATCGTGGACCGCTTAACCAAGGTGGCCCACTTCATCCCAAATCAGAAAGAGGACAGCATGGAGAAGCTGGTGGAATTGTATGTTCGCAATATTGTGCGACTGCACGGAATTCCTAAGAGCATAGTCGGCGATCGAGATGGACGGTTTACATCCAAGGACTGAAGATTAGATCAAAAGAGTTTTGGGGACGAAGCTAAAGTTCAGTATGACATTCCATCCTCAAACTGATGGGCAAACCGAAAGAACGAACCGTACTATGGAGGATATGCTGAGAATGTGCATTCTTGACTTCGGTAAGAGGTGGGAAGATCACCTCTTCATGGTGGAATTTGCATACAATAATAGTTATCAAGCAAGCATAAAAATGGCGCCATACAAAGCTTTGTATGGGAGGCGGTGTCGAACACCAATGTCTTGGGCAGAGGTCGGAGACAACAAAATTTTGGGAAAGGAGGTGGTAGTTGACGCTTGTGAGTTGGTACGGACCATTCAAGAGCGTATGAAGGTTGCGCAAGACCGGCAAGCCAAATACTCTAATGCTCGTCATAGGAACTTGGAATTTGCGGTAGGTGATTGGGTCTATTTGAAGATCAAGCCGTTCAAAGGCGTCTCACGGATTCGCCGACTCAAGAAGTTGAGTCCAAGGTTTTTGGGACGTTTTGAAGTTGTTGAATGGGTGGGAGAAGCATCCTATCGGTTGGTGCTGTCCGCGGAGCTGAGTGGTTTGCATGACGTCTTCCATGTCTCTGTCTTGAGGAAAGCTTTGGTGGAGGCTAGTGTTGTGATTGAGCCGCATCGGTTCCGATAGAGGAAGACTTGAGGACGTGAGTCCGTCCAATCGCTATAGAGGATTCAGAGACTCGGCAGTTGCGGAATAAAGAGGTTAAACTCGTGAAAGTCCGATGGGATAACTGCGGTCATGAGGAGTTCTCTTGGGAATGAGAACAAGCCATGCTAGAAGAGTATCCAGAACTCTTCATTTCAGGTACCATTTAAATTGTGTTCCCTTTTGCTTTGTAATTTCGGGATGAAATTCTGTTAAGGGGGGAGAGTTGTAATACCCCAAAATTTGAGAGAGGATCGGCCAGCGTTTTCTGACCAAGTTTGGTTTCTGGCAGGGGGCACACGTCCTGGGACACGGGCGTGTCCCAGGGCGTGTCGGGCTCCAGTCAACGTTTTGGTCGGGAGGTCGACGATTTCCGCTCGATGATGTGTCGAGACAAGGCACACGGCCTGAGACATGGGCGTGTCTCAGGGCGTGTCAAGCCCGTGTCGACGATCGGTCCAGGGAGTCGACGATTTTTGCTTGACGATGTGTCAAGACAAGGCACACGGACTAGGACACGGGCGTGTCCAAGGCCGTGTAAGTCGAGTGTCGAGAGTTCACTCGACGAAGTTCACTCGACGATGTGTCGAGTGTCGAGACTGGGGCACACGGCCTGTGACACGGGCGTGTCACAGGCTGTGTCCCGCTTGTTCGACGATCTTCGCTCGACGTTTTTTCGCGGTGTCGACACAAAGGTAGTCGACGAGTGTCAAGACTTCGCACACGGCTTGGGACACGCCCGAGCGTGTCCCAGGCCGTGTCCTTCTCGGTTTGTTTTCGGGGCTGTGTCGATGGAGGCACACGGCCGTGTCAGTCGGGACACGGGCATGTCGGGTCGAAAACGGGCGTGTCGGATGCCCGTGTGTTGTTCCAGGCGCGTCGATTTGTGACGGCGAATGGGGGACACGGCTCTGGACACGGGCGTGTGCCAGGCCGTGTTCGGCCCAGGTGTTTTATTTTTCAGACGGATTGTGGCCATTCTTTCCCTTATTTTGGGATCTGATGGTCCAGAACTGCTCTTGGGGAGTTAAGTCCGAGAATAGGGTTGGAAACCCTCATTCTTCTTCAAGATTTTCTCTTACTAAATTCTAGAGAGAAGGGAGAGCAAGGAAGAAGGTGAAGGAGGGTTTGGGCTGTAGGAGAAGCTTCGGTGCTCCAAATCGCGAGCCGAGTCCAGATCCGTGGAGGCTAGATCGTTGTGAGGGTTTTCATCCGGCTTTTTTTTCCATGGCTAGGAAGAGTAGTCGGAAGGTAACGATACTTCTCCTCTCGGTTTTAGGATGCATGTCTTTAGCATCTTTTCTTTCTAGGTTTTGGGCACCAAACTCTCAAATGAGAGGGGTTTTGGGTTGCCAAGGTTCAAGAGGAACCTCCGGGTTGATTGAGTCCGTCCCCGGCATGTTTTTCATTAGAGATCCGCTCCGTTAGTGGATTAGGCATGCTGGGTGAAGCCGTAGTCGCGACCGTTAGTCCGACTCGGTGATGTTGCATACAATCTTTAAGGATTCGTAGAGATTTCGTTACGGCAAGATGCCATATGTGATGTGGTGATGTTTTCCCCTTTTTCTCAAGTGAGTACGTGTAGTCGGAACCGGACAAGGTTAGCTCCTCAATGGCGGTAGATGGTTTCCTTGGTGGACAAGGTTAGCTCCGCATTGTTGGTAGATGGTTTCCTTGGTGCGCGGGAATGCTGCAGTACAAATGAGGGACTAGGGTGGAACTATCTCGGTTTGTGATGTGCCAAGGCGTGGCTGTGTCTCTGTGGTCGGCTGGCTATCCCATGACGTTCACGTCGTGTGCGGAGAGTGTCCCGGCGAGACTAGTCCCCTTCAGTGAGACTGACGAGAATGCCAAGCATGGGGGTAAGCCCGGGAAATGAGGCCATGAGCGGGTGGGGTCCGGCAAGGCTTCTTAGAATCGGTCAGTTTGTGTTTGTTGGAATCCTGACATGAGACATCAGAGCTTGTAGGCAAGCCCGGGTCTAAGACCTTGAGCGGGTGGGGCCTTTGCAAGAGTTCCATGTGGCGGCCTGTGTGCCATTGGGGGAAATTGAGTTACCCCCTTTGTTTGTGGCTTTATGCCAATGGGGAAACAATGAGTACCCATGTGATGTGATGATGTGCTTGATGCATACGAGATAGGGTGCCTTGGGTGAAGCCCGGGTTATTGCATACATGTTGCATAAGTAGGCCCTTTTTATTATATGCTCAACCAGTAGAGAATATGTATGATGTGTGTGACACCCAAGCCTGGTTCTCTAGTTTCTTTTCTTGCTTATGAATATTGCATACGAAGTGCTAACTTGCAGGTTGGAGGAGTACCCCAGGGTCCGTTAGGGGCGGCCGGGAGGAGATATGTTTGTTACACAGTTTGAGGTCAGCCTTTGCTGACCCACATTACTAATAATTTTTACAGGGCAAGGGTCACACGCAGGAGCTAGCTCGCCGGCCAGAAAGGCCTAAGCCTCATGAAGTGTTTCTTCTCTTTTATAGCTCTACTTATATGATGTTGTATGTTTGAGACTCATGTTTTCCGGCTTGCGTGCCGAGGTAGACTAGGAGTGCTATGCACTTTCTTGACTGTTGTATTACTTGAGCTTGGACTTTCTTATGTTGTAAGACCTTAAGGCCATTGTTATTACTCTTGTAGTAGTGGATAACTTCTAGTCTTGCTTATGTTTCCGCTCTGTGGTGCAAAGTGTTTTGAGTGTGGGTAGCTATATCAACTTATAATACTAAAGCTGTGGCGTCCGTATGTTGTGGGGCCCCGGCCGGACCCATATTATACGGTCATTACAAGGGAGGTGTTACAGCGGGCCTAAGCTGTGACAAAGCCAGAGTTCAAGGCACCCAGACCTGGGAAATCATATTATAAGAAGAAATGGGGCAAGAGGTCCAAGTCGTCAGGACAAGCTCCTTCTACAGTTGCATCGGGTGCAACGTCTGGGGCCACGTTAAGGCCAGAAAGTCATACGTGCTTTACTTGTGGACGAGTGGGGCATATAGCCCGTGACTGTCGGGTTGTTCCGCCGAAGGGAGAGAAGAAGGCGGGAGCATCCTATGCTGAGAAGGGAAAGGTAGTGGTGGAGTCCTCTACATCCCATGCGCAGCCCTGAGTCTACAACCTTGGCCTGCAGGAGGCCATTAAGTAGAGTGACGTCGTCACAGGTACGAGTTAAGTTATTGCATTGTTTTGCTTATTGCATGCTTTGTTTATTGTATGTTTTATATGTGGTTTGTGTGTGATATGATTGCCACAGGCTTTGTTATGATTCAGAAAATGCTAGCGCGAGCACTATTTGATACGGGTGCTTCGCAGTCATTTCTGTCTAAGGACTTCGTAGCACGAATTGGAGTACCTAGTCATGCAAAGATAGAGAGCGTCAGGGTGGTGTTACCGAATGGTTGTTTGATGCTCGTGGATCGGGCTTGCGATGTGGCGGTTCAAATTGGAAGTCGGTAGTTCTATTTGACTGCATCTGTACTGTCGATATCGGAATTCTAATTGATCTTGGGTATGGACTGGCTCACGGAGCAGCATGCCTTTATTGATTGTAATGCCAAAGAGATCACACTGGGCCAGAATACCGAGCAAGAGACTAAGTTCGCGGGGATGCAAGGAGTGGGCGGGACTTTGATGTCTGCACTCCAAGTCATCAAGGTTGTTCAGAAGGGCGCGGAGTTATACATCATGCTGATTCAGGCTGTTGCGCTAAAGGCCAATGTGTATGATGTTTCAGTTGTCTCAGAGTTTGCAGATGTGTTCCCTAAGGATCTTCCTAGGCTACCACCCCCGCAGGAGATCGACTTCACGATCGAGTTGGTGTCAGGTGTGAAACATGTGGCCCGCTCGCAATATCGCGTCGTGCCAAAGGAAATGGCTGAGTTGAAAATCCAATTGCAAGAGTTGCTGGAGCAGGGATATATACGCCCAAGTATGTTACCTTGGAGCGCATCTGTCCTGTTTGTGAAAAAGAAAGACGGCGGCTTGCGGTTATGTAATGACTACCGCGAACTGAATAAGTTGACGGAGAAGAACAAGTATCTGATTCCATGGATAGACGAATTGTTCGATCAGCTGGTGGGATCAACCATCTACTATAAATTGTATTTGAAGTCTGGATATTACAAGTTGAGAATACGGGAAGGACACATTCCCAAGACCGCATTTGGAACACATTACGGCCATTATGAGTTTACGGTAATGTCATTTGGGCTATGCAATACACCATCGGTATTCATGGATTTGATGCACCGAACATTCCGAGAGTACCTAGATTTGTTCGTGAGTATGTTCATTGATGATATCTTGGTGTACTCAAAATCTAGAGCTGATCATGCAAACCACTTGCGGTTGGTGTTGCACACCTTGCGAAGGAATAAGTTCTATGCCAAGTTCTCGAAGTGCGAGTTTTGGCAGTCGTCGGTGGCTTTTCTTGGCCATGTGATAAGTGGAGAGGGCATCACAGTGGATCCGTCAAAGATAAGAGCCATTCAGGAGTGGCCGGTGTTGTCTACAGTAGCCAAAGTCAGGAGTTTCCTTGGATTGGTGGGCTACTACAGACAGTTTGTAGAAAACTTCTCACGGATTGCGTTGCCTCTGACCACGCTGACGCGAAAGAATCAGAAGTTCGTTTGGATGCCGGAGTGCGCGCGAGCTTTTGAAGAGCTGAAGAGTCGGTTGACCATGGCACCTGTGTTGACGTCGCCTTGTGGTACCGACGGATATGAGATCTATAGTGATGCTTCAGGAAGTAGCTTAGGTTGTGTTCTTCTACAAAATGGGAAAGTGATTGCTTATGACTCACGTCAGTTGAAGGTGCATGAGCGAAATTATCCCGTCCACGACTTAGAGTTGGCGGCGGTGATTTTTGCACTAAAGCTATGGCAGCATTATCTTTATGGCATGAAAGTGGATATCTATACAGACCACAAGAGCCTAAAGTACTTGTTGGAGCAGAAGGACTTGAATATGCGACAACGAAGGTGGCTGGAGTTCCTTGGGGACTACACCTTTGCGATTCATTATACTCCCGGGAAGGGAAATGTAGTCGCTGATGCCTTGAGTCGGAGGACGCCGGCAAGTGCAAATTGGTTGCAGAGGCACGATGAACGTCTAATCCAGGAGCTGGAAGTGTTAAAGATTTTCTGTGTTGACAAGAATTCCTCAGCCAATGCAAGTCTGAACTGGACAGAGGTGCAATATGACCTTGCGGATAGGATTAGACGAGCAACGGAGCTAAATGACAGTCTCCAACGCTATGCAAAGGACGGGCCAGAGTGCAAATTCTCCTGGGATGACGACCTCTTACGGAAAGAGGGCCGATTGTGCGTCCCGAGTATGGGTAAGTTGTGGGAAGAGTTGATGTACGAAGCTCACTGTACAACCCCGTGTCCAGCGAGCGGGTCCCGCCAGGGAGGTCAAGCAGACCTAGCCCCGCGACCCGCACCCAAGCGGCAAACAGATATACGGCAGGGGGGCTGGCCCACTCCCGCCCATTTCAGGCGAGCGAACCGGGCGAGGCGAGCGAGCGGGTCGCGCAGAGAATCGCTGACCAAAGCGGATGGGTTCGGCGACCCGCGACTAGCGAGCCGATCGGGGGGTCGCGATGGCCGCCGGCCAGCCCCTACACGCGACCTGGTCGCCTGTCCGCCCCGGCAGAAGACAGGCAGGTCTCGGCGGTCCAGCTCGCGCTCGCCCAGGAAGAATAGGCAGACCGCTGGAGCCAGGTCGTGCCATCCTCCCGCGGAGGGGGATTGGAGGCGAGCTGACTCCCCAGGGGTGCGAATAGCCCCTCAGAACGGCGGAGCCACCCTGTTGGAAGACCAGGTTGGACTGCGCATAGCTACTCAGGACAGCGGAGTTTGGCTGTTGGCAGACCCAACCAGGGGCTTTTTGGTATTTTTCAGGTCAGTTCCTTTGGTTATTGGCAGTTCAGATTCCAAGAAACTATAAATAAGACCCAAGGGGTACCTCAGAGGGCACGCTTTTAGTGCCTCCTTACTCTCGTTTTCAAGTGCTCTCTGAGGGTACCTTAGCTCGGCTTCTGGCTAAGGAGGGGAAGCGCTCAGAGATCTTCCGGGTTTGTGGTGGGACCTCCCTGCCGAGCCCTTGGGTCTGTTTCTTCTTGTCTTCTTCGTTGTTTTTCTTGCAGGAGCAAAGTAGGCGCGAGACCACCCCTTCCACAAGGGTCGAACTCCACAAGAGGCCGGATTCCGGCTTCAACATTTTGGTGCGGTGAGCGTGGAAAGTGACCAGCACAGAAGAACTCAGGCGAACATCATGGCTATAGAAGTGGAACCAGGTGATGACCACGGTCATGCATTGACACCTTGTGTGTAAGGTCCTCATACTCAGAGTTGTCCCCTCCCATAGCTTTTGTTTGAATCTCATAGCATTTGGAGTAGGATTTGCACCTATTTGAAGCGCTTCTACCCGTGAAAACCCGTGTGTCCCCACTTGTTACATCAACGAGAAACCTAGAGGTTATTGTCTTCAAGATCGAGTAAGAGAGCAGCTGAGAGGTATTATGAGCCGGGGTGACCGGAACGGGTTCCCTCCCTAGCGGTAATATGTTATCTCTTCCTTGTAATTCAGTAGCGGTCAGGTTCTCTCTTTATTACCAATTCGCCTCGAGCTTCTGAGGGCTTCAAGGGTTGGCCTCGCGATCGACTCCGGAAACCAAATGTCCAACCCGTTCCTTTTAAATAGCCTAGTTCGGACGATGGGACGGTGCCGCGGGACTTTAAGCGCTATTGTAAGACTGAGCCTCTGCACTGACGGCCGAGATCAGCTCCCCCCTTGCACGCCGGCCTATGTCCTCCCGATCGCACCTCTCCTCCGACTAGAGAATTATCAGGAACGAGCCTAGATGCTAATCTCCCAGATTTGATAAACGGCCGATCTCTCCAAGCAATCACAGGTGACATGGCGGAAAGTGATCTTTGTCATTGGATCATGATACGAAACGTCCAACCCGTTCCTTTTAAATAGCCCAGTTCGGATGATGGGACGATGCCTCGGGACTCTAAGCACTATTGTAAGACCGAGCCTCTGCACTGACGGCCGATATCAGCTCCCCCCTTGCACGTCGGCCTATGTCCCCCCGATTACATCTCTCTTCCGATTGGAGGAATTATTAGGAACAGACTTGGACGCCAGCTTCCCGATCTGACGACTTCCAGATCATCTCTCTTACGAAAAGAATGCATCCTCCATTTGTAAAAGCATCGGTGCAATTAACTCTCCAGCATCTCTTAAGTAAATAAGATGTCTCCATCTCGAGCAAAGTCAAGTCGAGTAGTTTTGGACCCTGAGAAGATCCCGCTGTCAGGCTCTCACCTAGCTGGAAGGGCCGGAAGTCACTCGGTGTCATCTGTGGGCCTCGAGCAGATCCCGCTGTCAGTCTCTCACCTAGCTGGCAGGGCCGGAAGTCACTCGGTGGCGGTAGTTTTGGACCCCGAGCAGATCCCGCTGTCAGGCTCTCACCTAGCTGGCAGGGCCAGAAGTCACTCGGTGTCATCCGTGGGCCTCGAGCAGATCCCGCTGTCAGTCTCTCACCTAGCTGGCAGGGCCGGAAGTCACTCGATGGCGGTAGTTTTGGACCCCGAGCAGATCCCGATGTCAGGCTCTCACCTAGCTGGCAGGGCCGGAAGTCACTCGGTGTCATCCGTGGGCCCCGAGCAGATCCCGCTGTCAGGCTCTCACCTAGCTGGCAGGGCTGGAAGTCACTCGATGGCGGTAGTAGTGGACCCCGAGAAGATCCCGCTGTCAGGCTCTCACCTAGCTGGCAGGGCTGGAAGTCACTCGGTGTCATCCTTGGGCCTCGAGCAGATCCCGCTGTCAGGCTCTCACCTAGCTGGCAGGGCTGGAAGTCACTCGATGGTGGTAGTAGTGGACCCCGAGCAGATCCGGCTGTCAGGCTCTCATTAGCTGGCAGGGCTGTAGGCACACCTGGGGGGTAAGGGACCCCGAGTGCTGCTCGGCCCCGGGTAGACTCGCTGTCAGGCTCTCATTAGCTGGCAGGGCTGTAGGCACACCTGGGGGGTAAGGGACCCCGAGTGCTGCTCGGCCCCGGGTAGACTCTGTTAGGCTCTCATTAGCTGGCAGGGCTGTAGGCACACCTGGGGGGAAAGGATTGGTTCGTGGAGACTTCTTGCAGGACTCTGAGTGCTGCTCGGCCCCGGGTAGACTCGCTGTCAGGCTCTCATTAGCTGGAAGGGCTGTAGGCACACCTGGGGGGAAAGGATTGGTTCTTGGAGGTTTTTGCAGGACCCCGAGTGCTGCTCGGCCCCGGGTAGACTCGCTGTCAGGCTCCCACTAGCTGGCAGGGCTGTAGGCACACCTGGGGGGAAAGGATTAGCTCCCGTATACGAGAGGATACAGAAGATACGGTTTTGTTGTTTCGCGATATCACGAGAAATTGTATACTCGTTGTAAGTAATGGTATAAGGGCAATTCGATAGCAGTGAGCCAAAGGGTATTGAGCGATTCAAAAGATCAGAAAGGTCGTGGAGAGATCGGTGCTCCAAGCGCAGATTCCAGTTTCTCTCAAACTTTTTTTTGGGTCGACTCCCACTCGCCGGATACGTTGGGTTGGATGATTCTTTTCGAGCTTGTGCCAAGCTCGAAAAGAGCGGGGATTGTGTACAACCCCGTAGCCGAGCGAGTGGGACCCTCCCCAAATATCAGCCTAGGGGCGTGGTATGGGCGACGGGTTGGTGCGACCCCGTTTGAGGACGTGCGGGTCCTCGTGCATGCGTGCGGGTCCTCGTGCATCCAATGCGCATGGGTTCATAATATATATATATATATATATATATATATATATATATATATATATATATATATATTATAATATATTATATATATTATATACATTTGTTATGAGATAAAAGAGGAGGGGATCGGGGAGAGATAAAGGGGGGCACGGGTTACAGTAAGAGAAAAAGGAAAAAGAAAATAGCAGAGGAGGAGATCGGGGAGGATTTTCCCCCGCTACGGTTCGGCCAAGCAGGGCCGCCTCCGCCCCCCCCCCCCCCCCCCCCCCCATTTCCCGCTCTCTCCCGTCGCCGGCAAGACAGCATAGCCGCCGCCCCCTCCCTCTCTCACCCTAGGCCTGGAGCAGCAAGGAGCCGCCCGCCCCCACTCTCTCTCCGGCCACCGTCCGGGCTAGGGCACGGCCTCCTTCTTCGCTCTCTCCCATCGCCAGCGAAGCACAGCCACCACCCGGCCGCCTCTCTCTCCCTCGGCCTGGAGCAGCGGCCCGAGCATTTTCTCTCTCTCTCTCTCCGGCCGCCTGGAGCAGCAATCCGAGCGCCGCCCGCCTCCCGATTTGTCTCCGGCCGCCGCCTCAGTAAGGAGCAGGCCGCCCGACCCCCTCCCTCTCTCCCGTCCTGAAGCAGCACGGCTGCAACCCCTCTCCCTCTCTTCGGCCGGCTGGAGCAACACGGCCCCCCTCCCTTTCTCTCGGCCTGGAGCAGGGCTCGGCTTGGAGTGGGGTTCGGCCTGGGGCTAAGCCCTAATTTTTCACCACCGGCAACAAGCTCGGCCTGGAGCGAGGCTCGGCCTGGAGCGAGGCTCGGCCTGGGGCGAGGCTCGGCCTGGAGCGAGGCTCGGCCTGGGGCGAGGCTTGGCCTGGAGTGGAGATCGACCACTAATGCAGCCGTATGCAGTAGGATCGACTCGGAGCTCCTCTCCCGCCCCCGCCGCCAAGCACGCGACAAGGGTAACGATGTTTCAACTTGGGCAGGTGAAACCTTCAGTTTACATATTGGCATGTAAGCCCCTCTCCACCAACAGGTGGGGGGAAGGGATCTTTCCGATGGGTTGACATGTACGTCCCCGCAGTTAATTGCATTAGTACCCGGAAGCGTGAGTACGGGTTTAGGCATGCTGTGTGAAGCCCATCCGGACGTGCGAGCCGGATTGGTGATGTTCTGGGGGTTCCCGGAGAAGACTCCGAGGAAGTTGTTTATTAGCCGCTTGCAGGGAATGTGCTCCGTAGCCCCCAAATGGGGGTGTGCGCAATATGTTTGGCCCGCTTATCTCAGCCGACCGATGACTAGTTGGCCGCCGCTCGACGAGACATTGGCGTACAGGTGTTGCAGTACCAGGCGGGGAGTAGCGGGTTTAAGTCCAAGCTTGTGCCGGCCCTCGAAGGCCTTTTTGTTTATATTGCCGGCCTATGTGCCGAGTATGGAATTTATATTCCTGTAATATTTTTTCATATCGGTGATGCTCTGTGATTATAGTTTACTCCTCCTGTCTTGTGCGAGCGGTGTGTTCGTGAACCGCTCCCCCCGTATGGGCCCCGAGGTATAGATGTCGGGAAGCCCCTGATGGCCTGTTGTCATCCTTTCAGAATAGCGGAGTTCCGCTGTTAGCGGCCCAATTGGGGCTGCGTAGAGTAGGGCTGCTGGACGGTTTTGCGCCAATAGTAAGGCGGGCGGGGAACATTTTACATAGACCCGAGGTGGCACCTTTAGTTAAGGAGTGGATCTCGAGATCCTCCTTGGATGTTCGGGTCGGCCAAGAGAGCCCTCCGAAGGTGCCTTAGCTCAGCCCTTGGCTTGGGAGGGGAAGAGTTAGTTAGTCTTCCGGATATGCGGCGGGTCCTCCACGCTGAGACCTTGGGTCTGTCCCTTGTGTTCCTATTCTTGTGCCTAGATCGTTCTCTTGAGGGTAGTAGGTGCGCGGTCACCCCTTCCCCAAGGGTCGAACTCCACGGGAGACCGGATTTCCGGTTTCAACATTTTGGTGCGGTGAGCATGGACAGTGGTCAGTGCAGAAAAGCTTCGGCGAGCTCAATGACGGGAGGACAAGGATCTGACAGGCAGGACTCGCCCCCCCCCCCCCCCCCCCCCCGCCTCTCGCAACGGTGGGGATGTTGGAGGACTTTAGGAATGAGGTGTTGGGCCTCGTCAAGTTCGCACTCGGCGCACGGGCCGAGTACTCAACTCCGGCAGCCCAGATCGTGGCCGCCCCCTCTTTGGGCCAGGACGCCCCTGGCCGGCGAGTTTGAAAGGAAGTGGCAGAGGAAGGCCGAGGGTGTGAGCTCCCGGGACGCGAGCTTTTCTCCGGCTCGGCAAGCCGAGGCAGGTTCGGCGAGTTGGGCTCGCGAGACTCGCCGGCTCGCCCAGTGGGGGGGGGGGGGCAGTCCTTTCAGCGAGCTGGTCTCCTCAGCTGCAGTCCCAGATGGGTTCAGGGAACCCGAGATGTCTTACTACACTGGGAAGGGAGACCCAGTCCAGCATGTCCAATGGTTCGAGGATGTGGTCTCCATCCAACAGATGTCGGACGGATTCAAATGCCGACTCTTCGCCATCACTCTCCGGGAGAAGGCGAGGGAGTGGTTCCACCAGTTGTCGGCTAGTTTCATCTACTGCTTCGAGGACTTGCGCTGAGGGTTCATGCTGAGGTTCACTACTTCGAAGAAGAGGAAGAAGGAGTCTGAGTCTTTGTTCCACATTAAGCAAGGCGTGAATGAGACGTTGGGGAGCTACGTGGATCGATTTCAGGAGGAAGTTACCCAGGTCCAAGAGATGTCGGGCCATAGTCTAATGATGGCCTTTACCCTGGGCCTGCAGCAGGGGTTCTTCCGAATGGAGCTGAAGAGAGTTCCCCCTCTCTCCTACGAGGAGTTGATGGAGAGGGCGGCGAGAGAGGTCGACGGGGAGGCGTCGAATCCGGAGTTCGCAAGAAAGCTAGCCAGGTGGGCCACCAAGGAAGAGAAAGAGTCGAGAGGAGGAAAGGCACAGGAGGAGAGAAGGGGAGAACCTAGGCAGAGGGAGCAAAGGCAGCTCCAGTGGCAACAACAGCCGAGGTGGGGGCACCAGGAGCCCGACCGCCGACTGGGCTAGAGACATGAGTGGCAGGGGCAGGGGCCACCAAGAGGATACTACGGAAGGGGTCACCATCCCGGGAGGCAAGAGTAGTTCCATCCTCCGGGCTGGAGGTAGGGCCAGAGGCCCCGGCTCCCCGATCAGGAGGAGGCCATGGCCATAGCTTTGGGAGCGAGGAGGGGGATCATGAGGAGGAGGAGAAGGGAGGTCAGGGTGGAGCTTCCCTATTGCGACTTCCATCAGGAAGAGGGGCACGCAACAGCCACGTGCCCGGAATTCTTGGAGATGAGAGGGAATAGGGAGCGGCAGCAGCAGCAGGAGGCGCGGCAAGAAGTGAGGATCGAGGAGGTCCTGCCTCGGGCGGAGGAGGATCGTTGTGAAGACCGGGTGGATGTCGGGACCCGAGGAGGGATCAGAGTGATCCACGGGGGAGTGGGGATCGAGGCTTCCCGCAAGGCAATCCTCCACACCATGTACCGGCGGAGCGTCGCCTCTACATCCCAAACCCCGCCGCTGGAGGAGAGGATCACCTTCTCCGGAAGTGATATGCCAGACCACGAGGATCCGTTCTGTGACGCGCTGGTCATCAAGGCCGCCATCGAAAATTTCACTGTCTCTCGGATCCTCGTGGACAATGGGAGCTCCGTCAACGTCGTCTTCAAAAAGGCGTTTGATGCGATGAAGATGGAGGCTAAGAGGGTGCTGGCCTCGGACGGGCCCTTGTTCGGGTTCTTAGGAGAAAGGAAGGAAGTAGAGGGAGGAGTTGGGCTCCATGTCACCTTGGGGGGCAGTCCCGAAACTGGAAGTTCGTCATTGTGGACGCCCCCAGCAGCTACAGCGCCATCTTCGGGAGGCCTCTCATCAGCACCTTCCGCTGCGTCCCCTCGTCTTTCCATCAGTGTTTGAAGTTCAACGTTGAGGGCGTCCAGGTCAGGGTCAGGGGGGGACCCAAAGGTGGCGCAGGAGTGTTATGTCACCGCGGTGAACACCATCTCTTGGCAGGAGGGAGCCGAGGAGATGGGACGGAGGACGGAGGAGGTCGAGCAGGAGGCAGGAGGGGAGGAGCCGGAAGTGAAGGACCGCGCAGGAGAGGCGGCAGGAGTAGATCTGGAGGAGGTGGCCGAAGTGAGGGGCGCGGGAGAAGAGGTGGAGGTAGAGGTCCCCATTCTAGAGGAAGGGGATGCCGAAGG
Source organism: Platanthera guangdongensis (assembly GCA_039583875.1). Lineage (NCBI taxonomy): Eukaryota > Viridiplantae > Streptophyta > Magnoliopsida > Asparagales > Orchidaceae > Platanthera > Platanthera guangdongensis. Next base: position 101,382,780 of record CM077147.1, on the reverse strand, counting down.
ATGGGGGGAGCAATCCCGGCTGGAGGCGGCGGAGGAAGTGGTGGAGCTGGAGGTGCTCACCCGGGGAGGAAGGATGGAGAAGATATGCGTCAGCGGAGGGCTGACCCCGGAGGGCCAAGGCAGGATGCTGGAGTGCATCCAGAAGAACGTGGACATCTTCGCCTGGAACATCGCGGAGATGCCGGGGGTTGACGCGGATGTGGCTTGCCACCGCCTCAACCTTGACCCAGGAACACGCCCCGTTCAGCAGAAAAAGAGATCCACGGCGGACAAGCTGGCGGAGCCCATCAGGGAGGTGGTGGCAAAGCTTCTCAAGGCTGGCTTCGTGTCCGAGATTCAGTACCCCGGGTGGGTCTCCAACGTTGTGATGGTTAAAAAAGGAGACGGCCGTTGGAGAATGTGTATCGATTTTTCCTTACTTAATAAAGCTTGTCCTAACGACTGTTATCCTTTGCCTCGGATCGACGCGCTGGTTGACTCAGCCGTCGGCTTTTCTGTAATGAGTTTTTTAGATGCCTTTTCAGGTTACCATCAGATCAGGATGCACCCCCCGGACATCAAGGATGTCTCGTTCATCACAGGGGACGGCTGCTACTGCTACAAGATGATGCCATTCGGGCTGAAGAATGCTGGGGCCACCTACCAAAAAATGATGGATAGGGTCTTCAAGGAGCAGAGGGGAAGGAACTTGGAGGTGTATGTGGACGACCTCATGATCAAAAGTCGGGATGTAGACTCCCACCTCCGGGACCTGGAGGAGACCTTCGCCACCCTGCGCAGATACAAGATGCGGTTGAATCCCCTGAAATGTGTCTTCGGGGCCAGCAGGGGAAAGTTCTTGGGACACCTCCTCACCCCCGCGGGGGTCGAGCCGAATCCAGATAAGGTCAAGGCTATCTTAGAGCTGGGGTCCCCACGGAATGCAAAGGAGGTTCAACGACTGACGGGGAAGCTAGCAGGGCTGAGTCGCTTCCTTTCTCGGGCAGGGGAGAAGTGCTCCCCCTTCTTCAAAACGCTGAGGGGTGGTCAGAGGTTTGAATGGACCAAGGAATGCGAGGAGGCGTTCCAGGCCCTCAAGGCGCAGTTGACACAGGCTCCGCTGCTCCAAGGGCCGAAGGAGGGGGAGGATTTGTTCTTATATCTCGGGGTCGGGGCGGAGGCTCTGAGCTCCGTCTTGGTTCGAGAAGAGGGAAAGAGACAGCTCCCTATCTATTACGTCAGCCGGGTCTTGAGGAAGGCCGAGCTCCGGTATCCAATCTTGGAGAAGCTTGCATTCGCCCTAATCATCTCGGCTCGGCGGCTGCGACCTTACTTCCAGGCACACTCAATCCGAGTGGTGACCGACCATCCCCTCCGCAACATCTTCGAGGGGGTGGAGCATTCAGGCCGGCTGGCTAAATGGTCGGTGGAGCTGAGCGAGTTCGATGTCTCCTTCGTTCCGCGGCTCTCGATCAAAGATCAGGCGATGGTCGACTTCCTGGCCGACTACGTGGTGGAAGTAGCGGAGGAAGAGCTCACCCGCCCGACTCCCTGGAAAGTGAGAGTGGATGGAGCCTCAGGGAGGTATTCCCTTGGAGTGGGGGTGGTCCTAGAAAGCCCTCAAGGGACTCGGATTGAGCAGATGGTGGTGGTGCACTTTCCCATTACCAACAACCAGGCCGAGTACGAGGTCGTGATAGCAGGGCTGCCCCTGGCCAGGGAGCTGGGGGTGCTAGATGTGGAGGTCCTAACTGACTCCATGGTGGTGACTTCCCAGATCAACGGGGAGTTCGAAGCAAGGGAACTCACCCTGAAGTCATACTTGGCCAAAGTGAAGGGGGTAATAGGCACCTTCCAGACCTTCTTCATCCGACACGTGCCAAGGGGAGAGAATGAACAGGCCGACCAGCTAGCGAAGCATGGCCCCCGGGCGGGGGGCACCATCACCGACCTGTTCCGCCCCTCCATCGAAGAAGCAGAGCTCATGGAAATCGACCAGCAAGCTTCGTGGATGGATCCAGTAGTATTTTTCCTCTCCACGGGAGAATATCCGGAGGGGGTAGACAGGAAGAAGCTGAGGCACAAGTCAGCTTACTACCTCCTTAAGGACGGGCAGCTATACAGGAAGACCCTCTCCGGGATGCTGGCTCACTGCGTAGCCGAGGGCGAGGCGCAGAGGATCTTGGAAGAAGTCCACTCCGGGGAGTGCGGGAGTCATTCCGGGAGTCGGACCCTGGAGGAAAGGATAGTCAGGCAAGGGTATTTCTGGCCCACCCTGGGCCGAGACGCCGCGGAGTTCGCAAGGAGATGTCATAAGTGCCAGCTGTTTGCCCCCCTCCAGCTACAGTCGGCCCAACAACTCAAGAGTATCACGACCCCCTGACCCTTTGCAATCTGGGGAATGGATTTGGTTGGACCGTTTCCCCAGGCCAGCGGTCAGAGAAGGTTCCTCCTAGTGATGATCGACTACTTCTCGAAGTGGATGGAGGTGAAGGAATTGGCCAAGGTGACCTCCCAAGTGATCAGGAACTTTGTTTGGGGGGAGATCATCTGTCACCATGGGCTACCCCAGGCCATCGTCACAGACAACGGACCCCAGTTCGCCAGTGCCGAGTTCACCAGCTTCTGCGAGCAGCTCGGAATCGACCTCAGGTTCGCCTCGGTCCACCACCCCAGGAGTAACGGGCAGGTGGAGGCCGCGAACAAGATCATCGTCAACCTCCTCAAGAAGAAGGTGGAAAATTTGAGGGGGAGCTGGGTAGAGCAGCTCCCCGCAGTTCTTTGGGCCCTAAGAACCAGCCCTAACACGGCTACAGGGGAGACCACCTTCAAGCTCTTCCATCGGTGCGAGGCGGTGCTCCCCGTAGAATTTGAAGTCCAGACGCCGCGAGTCGAAGCGGCCAAAGGGGGCCGAGAAGAATGGCAAGCTGGGAACGAAGAAGAGCTGAGACTCTCCCTTGACATGGTGGAAGAATTGAGGGACCTTTCTGCTGTCCGACAAGAGGAGGTAAAAAGAAGGATGGCCAAATACTTTGACAGGCATGTCAGGGTCAAGCAGTTCGCAGAAGGAGACCCGGTGCTGAAGAAGGTAGACGCGGCAGGGAGGTCAGCGTCCGTAGGGAAGCTCAACCCCAGCTGGGAGGGGCCGTTTATTGTAAAGGAATCCTTGAAGTCAGGGGCTATCGGCTCCAAAATGTAGAGGGCGAGACCCTGAGTCTCACCTGGAGTGGAGACGACCTGAAAAGGTTTTTTCCCTAAATGCCTGTAAGCAACATTTTGATTATAATGAATTCCTTCCCCCCCCCCCCAGTATTGTCATAGCCAGCTTGCATAGAGAATTGGAATATGTCTGGACCCCGAGAAGATCCCGCAGCCAGGATATCACGTAGCTGGCAGGGCCGGAAGTCACTCGGTGTCATCCTTGGCCTCGAGAAGATCCCGCTGCCAGGCTCTCACCTAGCTGGCAGGGCCGGAAGTCACTCGATGGAATGTGTTTGGACCCCGAGAAGATCCCGCTGCCAGGCTCTCACCTAGCTGGCAGGGCCGGAAGTCATTCGGTGTCATCCTTGTCCTCGAGAAGATCCCGCTGCCAGGCTCTCACCTAGCTGGCAGGGCCGAAAGTCACTCAATGGAATATGTTTGGACCCCGAGAAGATCCCGCTGCCAGGCTCTCACCTAGCTGGCAGGGCCGGAAGTCACTCGGTGTCATCCTTGGCCTCGAGAAGATCCCGCTGCCAGGCTCTCACCTAGCTGGCAGGGCCGGAAGTCACTCGATGGAATATGTTTGGACCCCGAGAAGATCCCGCTGCCAGGATCTCACCTAGCTGGCAGGGCCGGAAGTCACTCGGTGTCATCCTTGGCCTCGAGAAGATCCCGCTGCCAGGCTCTCACCTAGCTGGCAGGGCCGGAAGTCACTCGATGGAATATGTTTGGACCCCGAGAAGATCCTGCTGCCAGGATCTCACCTAGCTGGCAGGGCCGGAAGTCACTCGGTGTCATCCTTGGCCTCGAGAAGATCCTGCTGCTAGGCTCTCACCTAGCTGGCAGGGCCGGAAGTCACTCGATGGAATATGTTTGGACCCCGAGAAGATCCCGCTGTCAGGCTCTCACCTAGCTGGCAGGGCCGGAAGTCACTCGGTGACATCCTTGGCCTCGAGAAGATCCCGCTATCAGGCTCTCACCTAGCTGGCAGGGCCGGAAGTGACTCGATGGAATATGTTTGGACCCCGAGAAGATCACGCTGCCAGGCTCTCACCTAGCTGGCAGGGCCGGAAGTCACTCGGTGTCATCCTTGGCCTCGAGAAGATCCCGCTGCCAGGCTCTCACCTAGCTGGCAGGGCCGGAAGTCACTCGATGGAATGTGTTTGGACCCCGAGAAGATCCCGCTGCCAGGCTCTCACCTAGCTGGCAGGGCCAGAAGTCACTCGGTGTCATCCTTGGCCTCGAGAAGATCCCGCTGCCAGGCTCTCACCTAGCTGGCAGGGCCGGAAGTCACTCGAAGGAATGTGTTTGGACCCCGAGAAGATCCCGCTGCCAGGCTCTCACCTAGCTGACAGGGCCGGAAGTCACTCGGTGTCATCCTTGGCCTCGAGAAGATCCCACTGCCATGCTCTCACCTAGCTGGCAGGGCCGGAAGTCACTCGATGTAATATGTTTGGACCTCGAGAAGATCCCGCTGCCAGGCTCTCACCTAGCTGACAGGGCCGGAAGTCACTCGATGGCAACAGTTTGCGACCCAGAGCAAATCACGATGTCGGGCCCCACCGGGCCAGCAGGGCCGAAAAGCTACTCAAATGGTGTTAACAATGGATTGGGGTCGCGAAGATTAGCCAAAAGGGGGAAGGCTCCAGCGCAACCACCCAGCCCACAGATTGGCGACCGGGAGGAGGCGAGAACCCGGGCCGCGTCGCGAAGGGGTCGACCCGCCAGGGATCCGATGACTCGGGCAAATAGGGAAACCGCCTCGCCTCGCCTGGTCGGCGAGTGGCCTCGGCAGCAGAGGCCGTGCCGCTAAAGCAGGTCGCCCACCGCGGGACGACCTGCCCGGTCCCCTATAACTCCTAGGCCAAATCCGCAGGCATACGACCTCGTTGACGCAACGCGAGGTGAGCAGCGGCGAGCGGCAAAGCGGAAAAAATCACATCACGCGACGACAGCAGGCAGACGTAAATAACAAGTAGGGAAACATGTATAAGAGCATTAATAGACGAGGATCAAAAAATAAAGGCGCGGCCCGCGCTTACATCTCAAACAGCGAAAAAGAACAGTGTCATCCTGGTAACATACGAATATCAAAAAACGGGGGCGACACAAGATCCGGTGGCAACGCAAGATCCAGGGGCAAGAAGTCCTAGATACGCTGGAAGGACTGGTCTCCAGGGTCCGGTACGGGAAGGAACAGCACCGGCACCACGTCGCCAGCCGAGAGTTCCGCCGCCTCGCTCTTGAGAAGATCCGCGCGTCGCAGCATCTGCATCGTGTACTTTGCGGCGCTGGCGGCGTTCTTTTGCATCAGTACCTCCAGCTCGTGGTCGGAGTGGTGTGCGAGCAGGCATCCCCTGTTATCCGGCGGAGGGACAACGGCGGCGGCCTCCAGCTCGCGTACTCGTGTCTCCAGCGCTAACTTGTCCTGAGCTAGGGTGGCGATCTCGGCACCCTTCCGACTGCCCGTCGCGACATCCTGAAAATAGGAAAAGGAAGTTACAAGGTGGATTCGTGAAGAGAGGCGGTCGTTGGAAGTAAGCACGTACCACCCCTCCCAGGTACTGCGCGAGGGTCTCCTCGGCCGCGTCGGCCCGCCTTCTCTGAAGATCCGAGTCCTCCTGAGCGAGTTTCCGGGCCTCCTCCTTCTCGTTTGCCAACTTCTGGAGAGAGGCGACGTTCCAATCCAGCTGGGTGCAGCGCCTCCCCACCATGTGGGCCAACTCCAGGCCGCGTAGTTGTGCCCGCGCGCTCTCATGCACCAATACTCGCGTCGCCTCCTTGTCATAGATGGCGGCGTACTATCGCGAGTACAAGCCGAACGAAAAATTATATGCCTCCCCGCCGATGGTGTCCTGCTCCAGCCAACTCGGCAACAGAGTCGAGACCACTGCGTGGTTAGACTCCTTGTCCCATGACAGGAGCGGGACGCCAAGCTCGTCCAGATATTTCTCGTCGTAGCTGAAGTTGCGATGCCATCTCGGCACCGGCCTCGCGGCGGTTTGCGACCCATCCGGCGGCCCGGAAGTACCCACCGCCTCGGCGGGGATGTCGCTGGTCGTAGCGACTATGGGGGGATAGCCCTCGGCCGGTTGATCAGCCGGGGCCTTGCCTTTCCTCTGGCCCCCGGCTAGTTGCTGACCCGCAGATTTCGCCGTCTTTGGCGGGGGAGCGGGCTGCTCGCGGTCCGGCCTTTTCTTGGCAGTGATCGACGGGGCCTCATGCTGAGCGGCGTCAGCGGCCTGAGCGCGAGCGAGGACCCCGGAGGTGACCCGGGCACTCTCATAGGGGGGATGAAGGGGCACGTCTCGCTCGCCTGCAGAGAAGAGAGGGTGAGGCCTGAGGAGCAAAGAGCGAGACAAGGGTAGTGGCGAGTGGCAAACCTCCAGCAGGTGAAACGGAGGTAAGGTAGTCGAGGTTGCGGTGCAAGTACGCGATCTCAAAGTTCTTCCCGGAGAAGAACCCACACAAGTCGGCTTCATGGCCTCCCAGGCTCGGCGGGCGGTAACTCGCCTCACTGAGCTGCACCGGCGAGTAGGGAATGTTGCCGAAATCCCCCTTGACGAACAGAAATTTCTTGAGCCAGCTGTGGCTCTTGTTAACGGTCTCCCGCACCTTGAGGTGAGCGCTGGAGAAGTAGGCGGTGCCATCCCGGTTCGTACGGAAGGAGAATAGCTTGCGGAAAACCGCAAGGTTAAACTCGATCCGCTCCTCCCGCAGGAAGCAGGCGAACCCTACCATAACGGCTACAGAGTTCGGGGTCATCTGGCCTATGACAACCCCGAAGTACTTCAGTACCTGACGAACCTCTGGCCAGAGGGGGAGGCGAAGACCCACCTCGAAATGGGCCAGGGGAATGGTGAGCTCGTTCCCGGATAGATCGTTGATCTTCTCCCCCTCCCCGGGCCGTCTCGCCGAGAACCCAGCCGGGATTTGGTCGCCTAGGGCCTCTAAGTATTCGCGCTCTGAGATAATAGAGCGGGGAAAGTCGTGCTCCGAGAAGTTCCAGGCGCACTTGCTTCGCCCGTCCGCGTCGCCGCCGCCGCCGCCGCCCATGCCGCCGTTCAAGCGAGACAGCCCCGATGAGCGAGCGCGAATCGTGCTTAGCGAAGAATAGGAGGCGAGTGGATGCTCCGAAGCGATGAAAGGATAAGAACCGGCCACGCCTATTTATAGGGGGAAAGAAAGGGCGGGAATTTTCCCGCCAACGGGAGGGGTGCGAGTAGCAAAAATCGAGCCTGACGGTTCGACTCCCCAATGCGCAGCCACAGCGCCAGGACCGTTTAACAGTAGGTCTCGCTTGGCCGCGTCCGCGCGAAGAATGAGCGGGCGAGTCTCAGCCCGAGCCCCGCCCAAGATCCCGAGCGAGTCGGGGAGGCCCGTGGCTGGCGAGCTCCTCGGCTCGCTCCCGCTACGATCAGAATGGCAGATTGAGCGAGGTCATCCCCATACCTGCCCTCGCCACGGGAAGTGGACGAGGGGGGGGGGGGGGAACGCGAGTACCCTCGAGCCCGCCTCAAGGAAAATAAAAACAGCAACATGATAATTTTGGCATACATTAGAGATCAAACAGTCAGGCCCATAGGCAGGCGAGGAGAGTCACAAATTGTTACAAACACAGGATGAGGCTTTGAAATAGTAGAAACTCCGCGATATCCCGCGAGCGGGGGGAGAAAGGCTTGATCAGTACTGGATCCACTTCCACCTGCCCCGCCGCTGCGTTCCCGATCACGGCGGCACGCGAGGATAGTGGTAATCGCGAACCGCCACCAGCTCCCGCTGAGATAGGCCGACTTGCTCTGAGGCTTTCCTAAGACGCTCCTCGGCTCACGTAATGTGCACGCCCGGTGAAGTGACATCGTCGCCTTCTGCTGCGCGCGGGGCTCCCTCCAAGGCCGCGAGCCGAGCCTCGGTGTCGGCCTTGTCTTGATCGACCCTCTTCACGAGCTCCTGAAGCAGCAGCGTGTGTTTCTGGAACAGCCGCGTCACCTGCCTCTTCATCCCCACCGCATCGGTCGGGTCGCCCAGGTAATCAGAAACACTGTCCACGTCGGGCGGAGGCGAATACCCTTCGCTCATCTCAGTTTCGGAGGAGACCATGTTGTAGGCTACAAAAGGGCGACTCAGAAGGAGCGAGCGAGGACAGAGCCAACGGTGAGTACTAGCTTACCAGGGGTTGGCACGTCGTCCGCGCCGATGGATGGACGAGAGGAGCCCGGCCGACCCTGAAAGGCTTCTCCCTCGAGGGCCTCAAGAGATTTTCCCAGTCCGTGGGGAGCCGGCGAGCGAGGGGTCTTCGGAGGTGGGCGGTCCAGACCTGGGGGACTAGCAACCCTCTCAGACGACAAGGGAGGGGGGCGATCCCCCCCCCCCCCCCCCCCCCGTTCGCCACCTCTTCACAAGGAATTGCCTGCAAGACAAAATATCAGAGATACAACGATAAACCGAAGAAGGTCACGTACCCCAGGAACGACCTCAACACCCGCCGCCGAGCTGGAGCCCGGACGGTCACCCGCCGGAGACCGCCTAACAATCTTTCCCTTTGCCGGCCTAAAGAGGGGGCCGGGAGACCCACGTGCTAGCCAAGGGGCGGCCTCGAGGGCCTCCTCCCGAGTCTTCTGGCCCGCTGCCGCCAGGCGAGCTCGCACCTCTTCGCTGACCGGCATCGAGAAACTGTAGTCTGTTCAAGAAAAATGAGGGGATCTGGGGAGCCCCCCCTGGGCTCAGCGGTATATTTATAGCCGGACAGTGGGGCCCCACTAGAAGATTCCCTGCCAGCTCAGCACAGTACTCGTCGAACACGCGGGTTGGATGATTCTTTCCGAGCTTGTATCAAGCTCAAAAAGAGCGGGGATTGTGTACAACCCCGTGTCCGGCGAGCGGGTCCCGCCAGGGAGGTCGAGCAGACCTAGCCCCACGACCAACACCCAAGCGGCAAATAGATATACGGCAGGGGGGCTGGCCTGCTCCCGCCCATTTCAGGCGAGCGAAACGGGCGAGGCGAGCGAGCGGGTCGCGAAGAGAATCGCTGACCAAAGCAGATGGGTTCGGCGACCCGCGACTAGCGAGCCGATCGGGGGGTCGCGATGGCCGCCGGCTAGCCCCTACACGCGACCTGGTCGCCTGTCCGCCCCGGCAGAAGACAGGCAGGTCACGGCGGTCCGGCTCGTGCTCGCCTAGGAAGAATAGGCAGACCGCTGGAGCCAGGTCGTGCCCGCCTCCCGCGGAGGGGGATTGGAGGCGAGCTGACTCCATAGGGGTGCGAATAGCCCCTCAGAACGGCGGAGCCACGTGTTGGCAGACCAGGTTGGACTGCGCATAGCTACTCAGGACAGCGGAGTTTGGATGTTGGCAGACCCAACCAGGGGCTTTTTGGTATTTTCAGGTCAGTTCCTTTGGTTATTGGCAGTTCAGATTCCAAGAAACTATAAATAAGACACAAGGGGTACCTCAGAGGGCACGCTTTTAGTGCCTCCTTACTCTTGTTTTCAAGTGCTCTCTGAGGGTACCTTATCTCGGCTTCTGGCTAAGGAGGGGAAGCGCTCAGAGATCTTCCGGGTTTGTGGTGGGACCTCCCTGCCGAGCCCTTGGGTCTGTTTCTTCTTGTCTTCTTCGTTGTTTTTCTTGCTGGAGCAAAGTAGGCGCGAGACCACCCCTTCCCCAAGGGTCGAAATCCACAGGAGGCTGGATTCTGGCTTCAACACTCAATTTACGAGGTACTCAATTCACCCTGGGAGCACAAAGATGTGCAGGGACATGAAGAAGCTGTTTTGGTGGGCAGGACTGAAGAATGATATCGCTCATTACATAGCCAAATGCCAGACTTGTGCTTTGGTAAAGGCAGAATTCCAGAAGCCTGGTAGTTTCGTGAAGTCGTTGTCGATTCCGGAATGGAAGTTCGATGATATTTCAATGGATTTCGTGCACGATTTGTCGCGATCTCAACGCGGTAATGATTCAATCTGGGTGATTGTTGACCGGTTGACAAAAGTGGCGCACTTCCTTCCGAACAAGCAGGACGATGTAGTGGAAAGTTTGGCAAAGCTCTATGTGGAGTAGATTGTACGGATACATGGTGTTCCTCGTAGTATCGTGAGCGATCGGGATGGGCGCTTTACATCGAATGATTGGAGGCTAATCCATCAGCTGTTGGGCACGAAGTTGACGTTCAGTACGACCTTTCATCCCCAAACGGATGGCCAGACTGAGCGGACCAACAAGACTATGGAGGATATGCTCCGAATGTGCGCCCTGGATTTTTGGAAGAGATGGGAAGATCATCTCTATATGGTGGACTTTGCCTACAACAACAGCTACCAAGCAAGGATCGGTATGGCACCGTATGAAGTTTTGTATGGTCGGAAGTGTCGTACGATGTTAGCTTGGGCAGAAGCAGGCGAATCCAAATTGTATAGGCGTAACGAAGTCGAGGAAGCTAACTCGACGATACGCACTATTCGGGGAAGGGTACTGATAGCCCAGGATTGACAAGCAAAATAGTACAATGCCAAGCACTGGAATGTGGAGTTCGCGGTAGGCGACTGGGTATATTTGAAGATCAAACCCTTCAAAGGCATGTCTAGGATTCGGTGACTGAAAAAGTTAAGTCTGAGGTATCTTGGTCTGTTTGAAGTGGTGGAACGAATTGGGTAACCTGCATATCGGCTAGCTCTTTTGGCAGACTTGGGTGGATTACATGATGTGTTTCACATCTCAGTGCTTCAGAAAGCCGTCAAAGATCCAGCTCAAGTGATCGAGACTGATCGTGTGTCGGTGGAGTATGGGCTAACGACAAAGGTTAGGCCCATTCGGATCTAGGATTGTGCCGATAAACAGTTACGGAACAATACAATCGGTATGGTCAAAGTCCGGTGGGACAATTGCGGTCGTGAAGAGCTAACGTGGGAGCGAGAGCAGACCATGCGAGCTGAATTTCCCGAGCTCTTTGTGTAACTGTGATGCAGTGTGTGCCACGTTGTATGAAACGCTTATGGAATAGAACATCTTGGGTTGATTTCCTCCCTGTGTACAAATTTTGGGGACGAAATATTTGTAAGGAGGGGAGGGTTATAACACCCCAAATCCCAGGATTGGGAAAAAGTTGGGTGACACAGCCTCGGACACGGGCATGTCCCAGGGCGTGTCCTACTCAGGTGAGCAGTCGGCGAGTGGTCCACGAAAATCCGTTTCTATAAAAAAATGAGGTAACACGCCCTCTGACATGGGCGTGTCAGAATTCGTGTCCTCCTCTGGTCGACGAATTCAGTTTGACGAAGTTGAGCTGCAGGCGTGTATGCTGCCGTGTATGGGCAGACGGCCTGTGACACGAGCGTGTCACAGGCCGTGTCCTTTGCTGGATGTGCCCAGGGCATTTGAGGCCGGGTGAACACGGGCAGGACACAGTCATGTGTTGGGGTACACGGCCTGTGACACGGGCGTGTCACTGGTCGTGTCCTGATCGGGTTGAATTGGCTGTGTTCAGCTTGAAGTACACGACCACAGACACGGGCATGTCTGAAGGCGTGTCAGGTGACACAACCCGTGACACGGGCGTGTCACATGGCCGTGTACTGGTCTGGATGAGTCGGTTGCGTGTCTCTTAAGGCACACAGCCTGTAACACAGGCGTGTCACAGGCCGTGTCAGGCAAACATTAGCCTTTTGTGGCAAAATCGTGGTCGTCCATTCTCTCAGCTAGGATCTGATGGCTCAGGTCACTCCCTCCTTCCTTATGGCCGAGGATGAGAAAGAAATCCTCATTTTTTTCCTTTGGCCATCATCTTTCTACAAGCCTAGAGAGAGGAAGAAGGAGGAGGAGGAGAGCCGGCCACCGGTGGAGCTGCGGAGTTCCGTTTTGAGATCTGAGACTAGCGTTGTGGAGGCAAAGCCGCTGTGATTCTCTCCAGTCGGCTAAAAGTCCATGGCTCTGAAGCGATCTTCAAGGGTAATGATCTTTCTTCCTAGCCATGTGAAAGCTTCCTTTTTGGCATGTGTATAGGATTCCCCCACCAGAGGGTGGCGTGTTATGGGAGTCCCTTGGGTTGATTTTTGGAATCCCCAATAATTTGGCATATAGATCCGGAAATGGAGTACGAAATAGACATCTTGTATGAAGCCCATCTGGACAGGTTGGTCTGGATTGGTGATGTTGCATATACGCACCAGAGAAGACTCTGTGGTTAAACGTACAGTTTATGGAGTCGAGGGGCTGGACCTGTGAATGACACTAGCAGGAAGTACTGGAGTGGTAGTCCAGGAAAAGACCCTTGTGATGCTTGTGATGCTTGATGGGTTATGCCTATGATGGATAGTAGCAGGAAGTATTGGTATGGGAGCCCAGAAAAATACCCAATCTCGCTGGACCTTAGTCTTCAACATGCCGGAAAGACCCCGGTGGGCCCCCCGTGTGGCGGAATATCCAATCCCGCTGGACCTTACTTCTCAACACGCCGGAAAGACTAAATGCTCAATTTTATCGTTGGGCTTCGGCCCTGATACGGTGGTGAGACCCTGGTTCGCTGGTACACCAAGAATGTGCCCTGAGTGCACGGATCATCGGGCCACGTGGCTGACGGTTGTGAGGGAATATTTGTGCGTGAGTGCATAATATGTGATGAATATATATATACATATAAGTTGTTATGCCTGCATGGAAGGAATGTCACTGCCCCGGGAAAGGGGTAGGGTCGTTATAAATTGGTCAGCTGAATGCTGACCGTCGCCTTGTTTGCCACCGTTCGGTGGGCTATCCTTGTACAGGTGCTGGAGAACCGAGTGGGACATTTAAAGGCTGATGTCACTGCTGCTGTTGTTGCCGTTGCCGTTAGCCCTCGAAGGCTAAATGAAACTATTGTGTTTTGATCATATGTGGTCGGCCTGCACGCCAATGTTTTGGAAGCCACTTTTGTAAATAACAACTGTAAGACCAAAGGCCAACAAACTTTGTATTTGATGAACATTCCTGTTTATATATATCATTGTGGATATTTATTTGGTGGACATTCATGTTTAGAGTTCAGTTTCGTGTTATAAGCTTCCGCTAGAATGCTATGAGTTAGGGTGCGCAACTCTAGTATCACTGCGTAACGTCGCCACCTGTTTTGTGGTATATGGTGTGGGGCCCCGGCCGGACCTTCTACTATATACTATATGAATGGATGGAGTCGTTACAGCCTGCATAGTAGGCTGTGCGTAAATCATAGCAAACAATGCCTCCGCAACTAAGCGTACTGTCTTCGCAGAAGGAGGTGTAGGAACCTCAACTGGTGCCATACTCTCATCAGAACACTGAGGCTCATACTGCCCCGCACCACTTTGCGTCACCTAAACGTGTAAACGACGCACTTCAGCGCGTTGGCAAAAACAACAACAACAGAATAGGAACACACAGGTTCCTCAAACATGTGTATTTACATTCCTTAGTGAACATTCTTGAGTTCATTTATGTTATAATGGGTCGTACGGTAACACGTGCTCGCCACCCCTCAAAAGAATTCGATCACAAATTTGAAGGAGGAAAACCAAGACAAGTTGATACCAAATTGTAACACCTCCATCTGTTACATGACATATAATAGAAGGTCCGACCGGGGCCCCACACTATATGCCACAAACAGACGACGAGGTTACAGGTTAATATCAAAGACCAAACCACGCATCCTAACTCAGAGCATTCTAGCGGAAGCATTAGGGGTTAAGTTTGAACTCAGCTGTCATGAATGTCCACCATATATAAATAACCATATTTATATATATCTCCATGGAATGTTTACAAAATACACAAAATATTTGGCCTTAAGGCCTTACAAGTTTTCTTCATGTGTGTGAGTTACATACATCGGCACGCAGGCCAGCCACACATGAAAATCACAAAACACTTTTCTTTCTTTGGCCTTCGAGGGCCAGCATAGCAGCAGTAACAACAACAAGTGCTTTGGCCCACTATTTTCCGCTCGGCTCTCCTGCACCTGCACAGGAACAATCCACCGCAACTATATCAAACAAAGAAACGGTCATCCCTTACTCGGGGCAGTGGTACTCCTTCGCTGCAGGCATAGCATTTCATAAGCAGATATATCACAAGATTTGCACTCACGCACCATCAATATATCACAAACGAATGTCCCAACAGACAAACGTTCTATGCACTCAGGGCACATATTCAGTGTGCCGAAGTATCAGGCCCCACCACCGTTCCCAACGGTAACTTTGAGCATTGCGCTCCACGGCCTACAGCCGGAGAATTTAGTCTTAATGGCTCGTATGCCTAAGACTCTCATTATGTGATACAACGAATGTCCTATAATTCGGGCAACTCAAGTTGACAACCATAACACGGAGACATGTCAGCCCTACCCGTTGCTCAAATCGCCACAACTGACGCGGGTCGGCTTCTCCCTTATCCATTCGGCATGAAGCCTTTTAATAACTCATAGCTCACAATAACCACACTGTCCTCTAAGGACTAGCTTCACAATCACATGTTAGCTATGAGCTATCGCCAACGACAATCACTATCACCCGGCGTTTAGCGACCGAACTCTCTTTCCGTCCCCAGCCCTAACCATAACTGGACCAACCATCCAGAAATCCCTGCAGCCACCTGCAGTGCCAGAAACACTGGGCTTTCATACCATACATCACATGCACTTTGAGGGTATTTTCCTGGAATTTCACTCCAGTACTTCCCGCTACTCCATTTCACAGGCACAACCCACCGACTCCACAAGATACTCGTTTATACGCGGAGTGTTCTCCGGTGCGCAAAATAAAACATCACCAATCCAGAACAACCTGTCTAGATGGGCTTTACACAGTATGCCTATTGCATACTACACATTTCCGGATATATATGCAATACCTCTTGGGTATATCATGAATCAACCCAACGGAAATCCCTAAATATTCCACCTTTTGGTGGGGAAAATCCATGCATATGCCAAATAAGGACTTCACATGTACAAGGAAGAAGATCGTTACCCTTGAAGATCTCTTCGGAGCCATGACCGTGATCTATGATCCGGATGGAAATGATTGCCACAACTTCCTCTCCGCGGATCTAGCGTCGACTCGCGATTCCAATCACAAGCAAACCTTGGATCAACCCTCACACAAGCTCCTGGACGCCTCCTCTTCCCTCTCTAACAAAGAAAGACTATGAGAAGATGAGAATAAAATCTCAAGTCCATCCTTATACAAAAGCTACCGCCGCGCGGTAACGTTTACCGCTGCGCGGTAACATAGGCAGTAACCACTTTGACCAGTCGGCGCCGCTATCAGAGCTAGCGCCCCGCGATAACACTTTAGCGCTTGGCAGTAAACCGCTCGATGTTCGTCGAGCGATTAGCGCGGCGTGGTAACTCCTGTCGCCTGGCGTTAGCGCTCTCGACGATTTTTCGACAGCGTTGAGTGCTTGAAAGCATTGAGTGGTCAAAAATGTTGAGTGGTCGAAGCGTTGAGTGGCTCCCGCGGCGCGCTAGCTTCGCGGTACCCAACCCGAGCACTATGCGTTTTAAATCACTGAGCTACCGCCTGCGATAAGACTATCGCGACGCGTTAGCCCCTAATGACCACGATGCCTTTTTGGGGTGTTACAGACCATTCTCCTTAACTCTATTTGAAAGGGATTTTTAACATTAAAAGTCATCAGAACCTTCACTTGAATCTTGACGCACTTGTTGCAGTAGCTTCCGGAATATGAAGCAGCAGAAGCTCGATCTTGATTCTGAAATCACATTGGGTCCATCTAAAAAGTGGGAGCAAGGACTGGCTCAATGTAGAGTTCGGAGCGGCATTTAAGATTTGAGTTGCGTTTAAAAAATGGTGTTTTTTAAAATATTGGGGTGAGGATAGTTAAACACGGGTTGTGGTTAACCATTGCCAAAATTTATATTCCAATCAAAAGCACATGAACAAACTCGGTAATCAACGTGCGCGATTAGAGGCTCCGTTTGACAAAATGATGATGGTCGTAAACGCATGAGTTAAATCATCATTCAGTAAGGATAATCTTACAAATATCATCCATTTGAACTTAAAAATTAATGAAGTTTTTTAGATGGCCGTTAACGATTGTCAGTTTAGCCACATGGTCATGACTGTGCCAACCGGAGCCTAGAACCCCCGTGTCAAAAGTGGATGTGGAATCGCCGGATTTGGGCTTTGTTTGGCGCGGCGTTCTGAGAGCTGCAGACCGCCGATTTTTCAAACGCCACGACAAACAGGATTTTGGAGGTAGCACGGTGGCATCAGCCATCGTGTTTTACAGCGGGGGGCCGCTGTTTTTGAGTCATGGAAATTTTTCGCGACTCAAAAACAGGAACAACGCTATAGCCTTGGCAGCGGCGCTGCTGTCCATTTTTATATTATATTTTATATAATAATTTATATAATAATTTATAAACGTTAAAATAATATTAATATAATATAAATATATAATATATTATAATTTAAAATAATTATATTATAAATAACACTGCAAATGTTGTTTTTCCAAACATTTTTACACATATTGTCATTATTCTGAAGAACAGCTGATTATTATATTACTATTTCTCCAACTACTGTAGCCGCGCCAAACAAAACGTTCATCATCGCTGCCGGGATCGGTCGCGATCGGTGGTTAGCACCCACCCCAGGGATCCCGTCTCCCGCTTTAGGCTATGTTTGGGAGTCCGTTTTGACTCCATTCCGTTCTAAACGGACCGGAGGAAAGTTGTTTGGGAACAACTAAAATGTTGTCGTTTTAAAACGGCCGGTTTAAAACTTACTTTTTCCTCCGTTCTGAAAAGGTCAGGGAGACCTCCATTCTCCCTTTCAAAACGGTCGTTTGGAATAATTTTTTAATTTAATTTAATTTTACTTAATCAATTTTACCCCAATAAAAAAATAATTATATCCATAAATTTGTAAAAAACTCACAAATATAATACCTATTTTTTAAAAAAAAATTCAGAAAAATTGGCCCAAATAAATAAAATTCATGTGAAGATAATTTTGAAAATAAGTTAAACCGTCACAGAAACTGAGATTACCCAAACAAAGCCTCGGTTTTAAAATCACAGTTTTAAAAATACAGTTTAGCATCTTCTTTTTGAACTTCCCCCTTTTAAAACGGCACCGATATCCCAAACAGAGCCTTAAACTCCCCTCGATCATTGACACGTCAAACAATACGAGAAAAAAAAACTACAGATTCGTCCTCCCCCCGTCTCCCGCTTTTATAATGTGGAACAGTTGGACAGCATTTGGACTCTCATTCGAATTCTTGTACGCCATTTCCACGTCCTCCGGAAAACCTTGATGGCTGTTCTCTCCAACACCTTCCCCCCTTCCCCGCCTCTTTCGTGGAAATTTCTTGCCGACAAGCCGATCTTATCTCGGAAGAAGACAAGGGGCGCTTCTACGGTTTCCACTAAAACAGACGAGATATCAACATCTGAGCAGATTCCGGCGGAGGCTGTTGTCAAGACGGTGGAGGTGTTTGGTGGAGAGGTGTCAAAGTCTGGAGAATGTTTGCCGGCGGAGACGAGAAAACTGAAGGGTAGACCATGCAGGATAGCCATCCCGCAGGCCGGGGTCGTTGGATTGGCGTTTGGTGAGACTTTTTGCCGGAAAGATGAGGATCTGGGGAGGGAGATGGAGGTTGAAGAGACTGGATATTGCCTGGCTAGTAGGAGAGGAACCAGGCACAAGATGGAGGATGGATATGGGATCATAACTAACATTCACGGTGATTCAACGCAGGTAATTAATTCCATGGAGAGTTACTTGCATTATATATCGTTAAATCTTGTATTTCTTCATAGTCAATTTAATTGTGATCAGTAATCAATTCACTATAATCAGAGTACAGTAATCTTCAATACAATTTGTATATTCTTTTCTGCTTATAATCGAGTTACTTTTGTTATGATTATAGTCATTTTTTGGAGTATTCGATGGGCATGGAGGAATGGCAGCCATGAACTTCGTCTCTGAGAAACTGGGGAAGAATATAATAAGTGCTCTAGAAGGGGTAAAAGAGTATGACGATGAAGACAAGTTTGAAACGGCAATTAAAGCAGGCTATATGAATACAGATCGAGAATTCCTTAGTGAGGTATTGACTTTGTATGAAATTTTCTTTAGACCAATATGCTTAGTCAAATTTTTTTTTTATGATATTGTTATATACACATCATGTTTGGATATATACAAACCATTGTTATATACAAATCATTGATATATATAAACCATATTAATTCAAAATCGGCTATATATAGATCAAATTGTTATATGCAGATAATTATAAAAATAAAAAAATGAAAAAAATTTTATAAGCAATCAACTACTATTATATTAGGAGAATATGTAGAACATATTATATTAGCAAACATTACAAAAAAAGAGATAATTCAAGACATAAAAGTTTTAATTCCTCCAAAAAATCTTGTCGTTCGTCATCTTCGCCAAGTGAAGAGAGCATGCAATTAATAATAAACTTTTATTACGTACAGTAGGTGAAGAGGATTTCTTCCCTGCAAAAATTCGGTTTGGCATTTCCACAAGTATTTGGTGTGCGGAACTCTGGGTTGTAGATTTAAGCATGGAAGGAATCGAAGAATTGAACCTCATCCTGATCAACAATAGATTTCCCTCCAAAGAACCATGTTAACAACATCATTGGCCCTAAACAAAGGAGGTTATCCGCAGATCGAGATTCACCAACCTCCTATTAATGCATCTGCGATATTCATGAAGGAGGAGGGCCTTGTCGTCGAGCTAAAGCTCTGGCCGTCAGAGTAGAGTTTCGAGGAGGAGATCCGAAACTCCTGCCGCATGATCCTGTCCAGAATATGCCGACCAAGTCCTATTTGTAGTCAAGGTCGTCGGCCTTGAATAAGGTGCCTGGAGTAGCCCCTCGGGACTTTCTAGGCGACATTTGGCCGCCGACGACTGGGAGCGTGACCACGGGAGACGGGATCATGTGGGTTTCTGTGAGAACAACGAACGGAAATGTTGAAGTTGGTGACCGGGCGGTCTGGCGGTCTGTCTTGGCGGGTTGAAGACCGCGCGGTCTGGCGGTTTGTCTCAGCCGGCTTGGAGACCGGGCGGTCTAGCGGTCTTCCCTAGCGATCTCTCTTCTTCTCTTGTGGTAGCCGTGCGGTTAGCCCTTCTGTCTAACCGCGCGGCTTGTGCGGTTTATTTTGTATAGTCCGCTTAGTCCTGTAAATTTTTAGTCCCACATCTCTTATTTGTATTCTCTCATCTCTCCTCCATTCTATATAAGGGAGGGCATACCTTTGTAATAGATATCTTTTTTGGATAATAAAGTTTCAATTATTCAAAACTCTATCCATTTGTTACTGCATGTTCGCTACTTTCATATCCTCCTCCAAGCCATTCACCTCGGTTGTCACGTCTTCTGGTCGTGCCCACGTTGTTACTCAGGGAAAATGACTGATCGACACTGGTACTACAAATCATATGACCGGCAATCTCCAGTGTTTCTCTCTCCTCGAAACACATGATCGGTTGCCCCCGGTTATTCTCGCTGACGGCTCTTCATCATCAGTCCATGGGACGGGGATAGTTCATGTCACTCCGTCTCTTCACTTGGCGGATACTCTATACGTGCCCCAGTTCCCGTGCAACTTATTATATGTTACCTCTCTATGCAAGCAATTACAGTGTTCTGTCACCTTTACTTCTACTTCTTGCTCTTTTCAGGATCCGGACTCCCAACGGACGATTGCTACTGGGACTGGGAGTGGCGGCCTATACTTCCTGGACAACATTTCTGCTTTTTCCACCTTCTCCTCCACCTCCACAGATATTCTCCAATGGCATCTCCGCCTTGGTCATGCTCCTCCCCGTATTCTTCGTCAACTTCTGCCCCACCTTCCTCCACAAAGTCCTCCGCTCAACTGTGAGGCCTGTCAGCTTGGCTAGCATCACCGCTCCTCCTTCCCTCTAAAGCACGTTCGTGGCTCTACCCGTCCGTTTGATCTTATCCACTCCGATATTTGGGGTCCTTCTCCTACTCTTACCATTGGTCGGGGTAGTTCATATTTTGTCACATTCATTGATGATTTCTCTCGCTGTACGTGGGTGTATCTATTAAAAGATCGCTCCGAATTATTCTCTGTATGGACGTCCTTCTATCTCATGATCAAAACTCAGTTTGGTGTTTCTATCAAAATTTTTCGATCTGATAATGCACCAGAATATACCAGTCATGACTTTTCTACCTTCTGCATGCAAAATGAGATTATTCATCAAACTAGTTGTGTCTATACTTCACAACAAAATGGTGCGGCCGAACGCAAAAACCGTCACCTCCTCGATGTCGCTCGCACCTTGATGACCCAGATGCATGTTCCTCGCTCCTATTGGGGCTATGCTGTTCTCCTTGCCTGCTACCTTATCAATCGCATTCCCTCCACGGTTCTCCACGGCAAAACCCCGTTCTCCATTCTGTATCCGGACAAGGACCCGTTTCCTATCCCTCTCCAAATCTTTGGATGCACTGCCTTTGTGCATATCCCTTCTGCCACCCGTGATAAGCTCTCCCCTCGCTCCACCAAATGTGTCTTTCTAGGGTACTCCACCACTCAGAAAGGCTATTGTTGCTTTGATCCCGTCCTTCGTAAGCAGTTCGTCTCTGCTGACGTCACCTTCTTCGAGAATACCTCCTACTTCTCGGATGACTCCTCTCCTCTTCTCCCCGCTTCTGATTCTCATGCCGTTCCCTTCATTCCCTCACCTCCTACTACAATCTCCACCCCTACACCGTCTCCATCCCCTCCTCTCCCTCCACCTCTCTCTCTCCCTTCTCCACCACCCTCTCCCTCCTCTCCGTTGTCGTCGCTCTCTACTCCCGGGCCAGCTTTCTCTACCACGGATGCTCCGGATGCCGCGGGCCCGGCTGACCTGGATCTTCCTATAGCTCTTCGCAAAGGGGTGCGGACGTGTACACTACACCCCCTTGCTGTTGTTGTTTCCTATGATCGTCTTACCCCTTCTCGCAGGGCATTTGCCCTGGCTATCTCTGCCACTGCCACACCCCGCTCCTACCAGGAGGCCCTTGCTATTCCTCATTGGAAGATGGCCATAAATAAGGAAATGGCGACCCTCACTAAGCGGGGTACCTGGACTCTTGTTCCTCCTCCCTTCGGCACTGATGTTGTTGGGTGTCGCTGGGTCTTTGTGGTCAAATTTGGCCCTAACGGCACTGTGGATCGTTATAAGGCTCGCCTTGTTGCTAAGGGTTTCACTCAGACCTATGAGGTTGATTACTTTGACACCTTCTCCCCCATGGCTCGTCTTAGTACTATCCGGGTCCTTCTCTCTGTGGCGGTCAATCGGGATTGGTCGATTTCTCAGCTGGATGTCAAGAATGCCTTCCTTTATGGTGATCTTCACGAGGCAGTTTACATGGAGCAACCTCCTGGGTATGTTGCTCAGGGGGAGACACGAGTATGCCGGCTGCAGAAGGCAATTTATGGCCTCAAGCAGAGCCCTCGAGCTTGGTTTGACAAGTTCAGCGGCATCGTGGCGGCTGTTGGTTTTGCGCGAAGCTCTGCTGATCACTCTCTCTTTATTCGCAAAACTCCCTCGGGGCTGGTTGTTCTTGCTGTGTACGTCGATGATATTCTTCTCACTGGGGATGACCAGGAAGGGGTAGCCCTGACAAAGCGACATCTTCGCCAACATCTGATCACGAAAGATATGGGCTCTCCAAAGTACTTTCTGGGGATCGAAATCTCTCGGAAGCCCGACTCCTTAGTTCTCTCTCAGCGTAAGTATGCCCTTGATCTTTTAAAAGAGGCAGGGTTGACTGGAGCAAAACCTGCCCGATGCCCCATGACACCTGGAGAAGGCAAAACCTAGACAGATGATTCGCCTCCTCTTTCAGATAGTTCGCAGTACAGGCGTCTGGTTGGTAAGCTCATATATCTCACAGTGACCAGGCCCGACATTTCCTATGCTGTGGGCAAGGTGAGTCAATTCATGCAAGCTCCTATGGAGTGTCATCTACAGTCCGCCTTGCGGATCTTGGAGTATGTCAAAGCAGCGCCTGGGAAAGGATTACTTTTTCAGAAGAATGGTCATCTGAGGATTGAAGCCTACTCAGATGCAAGTTATGCTGATGAAAAAGGGGATCGCAAGTCAACCTCAGGTTTTTGCACCTTTGTTGGGGGAAATCTGGTGAGCTGGAAGATCAAGAAGCAGTCTGTTGTCTCCAGGTCCAGTGCAGAAGCTGAATATCGCAGTATGGCGTCGACCACTTGTGAGTTAAAATGACTGCGGGCTCTCATGCTAGATTTAGGAGAGGTCTACAACCATCCTCTACCTATGTTCTGTGATAACAAGGCAGCCATATACATCTCCAAAAATCCGGTCTTCCATGAAAGAACAAAGCACATTGAGGTCGACTGTCATTTCATTCGTGAAGAGATCTTAAAGGAACAAATTTGCACTCCCTTTGTTACTTCTGATAAAGAGCTGGCTGACATCTTCACCAAGCCAGTTTTCGCCTCGTTTCTTCATGTTTGCGACAAGCTGAGCATGATCGATATATATGCTCCAGCTTGAGGGGGAGTGTTGAAGTTGGTGAGCGGGCGGTCTGGCGGTCTGTCTTGGCAGATTGAAAACCGCGCGGTCTGGCGGTTTGTCTCAGCCGGCTTGGAGACCGGGCGGTCTAGCGGTCTTCCCTGGCGATCTCTCTTCTTCTCTTGTGGTAGCCGTGCGGTTAGCCCTTCTGTCTAACCGCGCGGCTTGTGCGGTTTATTTTGTATAGTCCGCTTAGTCCTGTAAATTTTTAGTCCCACATCTCTTATTTGTATTCTCTCATCTCTCCTCCATTCTATATAAGGGAGGGCATACCTTTGTAATAGATATCTTTTTTGGATAATAAAGTTTCAATTATTCAAAACTCTATCCGTTTGTTACTGCATGTTAGCTACTTTTAACAGGGAACAACTAGGACTTAAATCAGAAATGACTTTTTTTGAGTGAGGGAGAGTTAATTTTTGGTTTGCATAAAGTAGAAAAAAAGAATGAAAAAAACAAGTTTTGGGTTTGTATATAGCCAAACATGGTCTATATATATAACAACGCCCTTTTTTTATCAAGTTGTTTGATGCATAGTACCTGACGAACCTCTGGCCAGAGGGGGAGGCGAAGACCCACCTCGAAATGGGCCAGGGGAATGGTGAGCTCGTTCCCGGATAGATCGTTGATCTTCTCCCCCTCCCCGGGCCGTCTCGCCGAGAACCCAGCCGGGATTTGGTCGCCTAGGGCCTCTAAGTATTCGCGCTCTGAGATAATAGAGCGGGGAAAGTCGTGCTCCGAGAAGTTCCAGGTGCACTTGCTTCGCCCGTCCGCGTCGCCGCCGCCGCCGCCGCCCATGCCGCCGTTCAAGCGAGACAGCCCCGATGAGCGAGCGCGAATCGTGCTTAGCGAAGAATAGGAGGCGAGTGGATGCTCCGAAGCGATGAAAGGATAAGAACCGGCCACGCCTATTTATAGGGGGAAAGAAAGGGCGGGAATTTTCCCGCCAACGGGAGGGGTGCGAGTAGCAAAAATCGAGCCTGACGGTTCGACTCCCCAATGCGCAGCCACAGCGCCAGGACCGTTTAACAGTAGGTCTCGCTTGGCCGCGTCCGCGCGAAGAATGAGCGGGCGAGTCTCAGCCCGAGCCCCGCCCAGGATCCCGAGCGAGTCGGGGAGGCCCGTGGCTGGCGAGCTCCTCGGCTCGCTCCCGCTACGATCAGAATGGCAGATTGAGCGAGGTCATCCCCATACCTGCCCTCGCCACGGGAAGTGGACGAGGGGGGGGGGGGGGGGGAACGCGAGTACCCTCGAGCCCGCCTCAAGGAAAATAAAAACAGCAACATGATAATTTTGGCATACATTAGAGATCAAACAGTCAGGCCCATAGGCAGGCGAGGAGAGTCACAAATTGTTACAAACACAGGATGAGGCTTTGAAATAGTAGAAACTCCGCGATATCCCGCGAGCGGGGGGAGAAAGGCTTGATCAGTACTGGATCCACTTCCACCTGCCCCGCCGCTGCGTTCCCGATCACGGCGGCACACGAGGATAGTGGTAATCGCGAACCGCCACCAGCTCCCGCTGAGATAGGCCGACTTGCTCTGAGGCTTTCCTAAGACGCTCCTCGGCTCACGTAATGTGCACGCCCGGTGAAGTGACATCGTCGCCTTCTGCTGCGCGCGGGGCTCCCTCCAAGGCCGCGAGCCGAGCCTCGGTGTCGGCCTTGTCTTGATCGACCCTCTTCACGAGCTCCTGAAGCAGCAGCGTGTGTTTCAGGAACAGCCGCGTCACCTGCCTCTTCATCCCCACCGCATCGGTCGGGTCGCCCAGGTAATCAGAAACACTGTCCACGTCGGGCGGAGGCGAATACCCTTCGCTCATCTCAGTTTCGGAGGAGACCATGTTGTAGGCTACAAAAGGGCGACTCAGAAGGAGCGAGCGAGGACAGAGCCAACGGTGAGTACTAGCTTACCAGGGGTTGGCACGTCGTCCGCGCCGATGGATGGACGAGAGGAGCCCGGCCGACCCTGAAAGGCTTCTCCCTCGAGGGCCTCAAGAGATTTTCCCAGTCCGTGGGGAGCCGGCGAGCGAGGGGTCTTCGGAGGTGGGCGGTCCAGACCTGGGGGACTAGCAACCCTCTCAGATGACAAGGGAGGGGGGCGATCCTCCCCCCCCCCCCCCCCCCCCGTTCGCCATCTCTTCACAAGGAATTGCCTGCAAGACAAAATATCAGAGATACAACGATAAACCGAAGAAGGTCACGTACCCCAGGAACGACCTCAACACCCGCCGCCGAGCTGGAGCCCGGACGGTCACCCGCCGGAGACCGCCTAACAATCTTTCCCTTTGCCGGCCTAAAGAGGGGGCCGGGAGACCCACGTGCTAGCCAAGGGGCGGCCTCGAGGGCCTCCTCCCGAGTCTTCTGGCCCGCTGCCGCCAGGCGAGCTCGCACCTCTTCGCTGACCGGCATCGAGAAACTGTAGTCTGTTCAAGAAAAATGAGGGGATCTGGGGAGCCCCTCCTGGGCTCAGCGGTATATTTATAGCCGGACAGTGGGGCCCCACTAGAAGATTCCCTGCCAGCTCAGCACAGTACTCGTCGAACACGCGGGTTGGATGATTCTTTCCGAGCTTGTATCAAGCTCAAAAAGAGCGGGGATTGTGTACAACCCCGTGTCCGGCGAGCGGGTCCCGCCAGGGAGGTCGAGCAGACCTAGCCCCGCGACCAACACCCAAGCGGCAAATAGATATACGGCAGGGGGGCTGGCCTGCTCCCGCCCATTTCAGGCGAGCGAAACGGGCGAGGCGAGCGAGCGGGTCGCGAAGAGAATCGCTGACCAAAGCAGATGGGTTCGGCGACCCACGACTAGCGAGCCGATCGGGGGGTCGCGATGGCCGCCGGCTAGCCCCTACACGCGACCTGGTCGCCTGTCCGCCCTGGCAGAAGACAGGCAGGTCACGGCGGTCCGGCTCGTGCTCGCCTAGGAAGAATAGGCAGACCGCTGGAGCCAGGTCGTGCCCGCCTCCCGCGGAGGGGGATTGGAGGCGAGCTGACTCCATAGGGGTGCGAATAGCCCCTCAGAACGGCGGAGCCACGTGTTGGCAGACCAGGTTGGACTGCGCATAGCTACTCAGGACAGCGGAGTTTGGCTGTTGGCAGACCCAACCAGGGGCTTTTTGGTATTTTCAGGTCAGTTCCTTTGGTTATTGGCAGTTCAGATTCCAAGAAACTATAAATAAGACACAAGGGGTACCTCAGAGGGCACGCTTTTAGTGCCTCCTTACTCTTGTTTTCAAGTGCTCTCTGAGGGTACCTTATCTCGGCTTCTGGCTAAGGAGGGGAAGCGCTCAGAGATCTTCCGGGTTTGTGGTGGGACCTCCCTGCCGAGCCCTTGGGTCTGTTTCTTCTTGTCTTCTTCGTTGTTTTTCTTGCTGGAGCAAAGTAGGCGCGAGACCACCCCTTCCCCAAGGGTCGAAATCCACAGGAGGCTGGATTCTGGCTTCAACACTCAATTTACGAGGTACTCAATTCACCCTGGGAGCACAAAGATGTGCAGGGACATGAAGAAGCTGTTTTGGTGGGCAGGACTGAAGAATGATATCGCTCATTACATAGCCAAATGCCAGACTTGTGCTTTGGTAAAGGCAGAATTCCAGAAGCCTGGTAGTTTCGTGAAGTCGTTGTCGATTCCGGAATGGAAGTTCGATGATATTTCAATGGATTTCGTGCACGATTTGTCGCGATCTCAACGCGGTAATGATTCAATCTGGGTGATTGTTGACCGGTTGACAAAAGTGGCGCACTTCCTTCCGAACAAGCAGGACGATGTAGTGGAAAGTTTGGCAAAGCTCTATGTGGAGTAGATTGTACGGATACATGGTGTTCCTCGTAGTATCGTGAGCGATCGGGATGGGCGCTTTACATCGAATGATTGGAGGCTAATCCATCAGCTGTTGGGCACGAAGTTGACGTTCAGTACGACCTTTCATCCCCAAACGGATGGCCAGACTGAGCGGACCAACAAGACTATGGAGGATATGCTCCGAATGTGCGCCCTGGATTTTTGGAAGAGATGGGAAGATCATCTCTATATGGTGGACTTTGCCTACAACAACAGCTACCAAGCAAGGATCGGTATGGCACCGTATGAAGTTTTGTATGGTCGGAAGTGTCGTACGATGTTAGCTTGGGCAGAAGCAGGCGAATCCAAATTGTATAGGCGTAACGAAGTCGAGGAAGCTAACTCGACGATACGCACTATTCGGGGAAGGGTACTGATAGCCCAGGATTGACAAGCAAAATAGTACAATGCCAAGCACTGGAATGTGGAGTTCGCGGTAGGCGACTGGGTATATTTGAAGATCAAACCCTTCAAAGGCATGTCTAGGATTCGGTGACTGAAAAAGTTAAGTCTGAGGTATCTTGGTCTGTTTGAAGTGGTGGAACGAATTGGGTAACCTGCATATCGGCTAGCTCTTTTGGCAGACTTGGGTGGATTACATGATGTGTTTCACATCTCAGTGCTTCAGAAAGCCGTCAAAGATCCAGCTCAAGTGATCGAGACTGATCGTGTGTCGGTGGAGTATGGGCTAACGACAAAGGTTAGGCCCATTCGGATCTAGGATTGTGCCGATAAACAGTTACGGAACAATACAATCGGTATGGTCAAAGTCCGGTGGGACAATTGCGGTCGTGAAGAGCTAACGTGGGAGCGAGAGCAGACCATGCGAGCTGAATTTCCCGAGCTCTTTGTGTAACTGTGATGCAGTGTGTGCCACGTTGTATGAAACGCTTATGAACATCTTGGGTTGATTTCCTCCCTGTGTACAAATTTTGGGGACGAAATATTTGTAAGGAGGGGAGGGTTATAACACCCCAAATCCCAGGATTGGGAAAAAGTTGGGTGACACAGCCTCGGACACGGGCGTGTCCCAGGGCGTGTCCTACTCAGGTGAGCAGTCGGCGAGTGGTCCACGAAAATCCGTTTCTATAAAAAAATGAGGTAACACGCCCTCTGACATGGGCGTGTCAGAATTCGTGTCCTCCTCTGGTCGACGAATTCAGTTTGACGAAGTTGAGCTGCAGGCGTGTATGCTGCCGTGTATGGGCAGACGGCCTGTGACACGAGCGTGTCACAGGCCGTGTCCTTTGCTGGATGTGCCCAGGGCATTTGAGGCCGGGTGAACACGGGCAGGACACAGTCATGTGTTGGGGTACACGGCCTGTGACACGGGCGTGTCACTGGTCGTGTCCTGATCGGGTTGAATTGGCTGTGTTCAGCTTGAAGTACACGACCACAGACACGGGCATGTCTGAAGGCGTGTCAGGTGACACAACCCGTGACACGGGCGTGTCACATGGCCGTGTACTGGTCTGGATGAGTCGGTTGCGTGTCTCTTAAGGCACACAGCCTGTAACACAGGCGTGTCACAGGCCGTGTCAGGCAAACATTAGCCTTTTGTGGCAAAATCGTGGTCGTCCATTCTCTCAGCTAGGATCTGATGGCTCAGGTCACTCCCTCCTTCCTTATGGCCGAGGATGAGAAAGAAATCCTCATTTTTTTTCCTTTGGCCATCATCTTTCTACAAGCCTAGAGAGAGGAAGAAGGAGGAGGAGGAGAGCCGGCCACCGGTGGAGCTGCGGAGTTCCGTTTTGAGATCTGAGACTAGCGTTGTGGAGGCAAAGCCGCTGTGATTCTCTCCAGTCGGCTAAAAGTCCATGGCTCTGAAGCGATCTTCAAGGGTAATGATCTTTCTTCCTAGCCATGTGAAAGCTTCTTTTTTGGCATGTGTATAGGATTCCCCCACCAGAGGGTGGCGTGTTATGGGAGTCCCTTGGGTTGATTTTTGGAATCCCCAATAATTTGGCATATAGATCCGGAAATGGAGTACGAAATAGACATCTTGTATGAAGCCCATCTGGACAGGTTGGTCTGGATTGGTGATGTTGCATATACGCACCAGAGAAGACTCTGTGGTTAAACGTACAGTTTATGGAGTCGAGGGGCTGGACCTGTGAATGACACTAGCAGGAAGTACTGGAGTGGTAGTCCAGGAAAAGACCCTTGTGATGCTTGTGATGCTTGATGGGTTATGCCTATGATGGATAGTAGCAGGAAGTATTGGTATGGGAGCCCAGAAAAATACCCAATCTCGCTGGACCTTAGTCTTCAACATGCCGGAAAGACCCCGGTGGGCCCCCCGTGTGGCGGAATATCCAATCCCGCTGGACCTTACTTCTCAACACGCCGGAAAGACTAAATGCTCAATTTTATCGTTGGGCTTCGGCCCTGATACGGTGGTGAGACCCTGGTTCGCTGGTACACCAAGAATGTGCCCTGAGTGCACGGATCATCGGGCCACGTGGCTGACGGTTGTGAGGGAATATTTGTGCGTGAGTGCATAATATGTGATGAATATATATATACATATAAGTTGTTATGCCTGCATGGAAGGAATGTCACTGCCCCGGGAAAGGGGTAGGGTCGTTATAAATTGGTCAGCTGAATGCTGACCGTCGCCTTGTTTGCCACCGTTCGGTGGGCTATCCTTGTACAGGTGCTGGAGAACCGAGTGGGACATTTAAAGGCTGATGTCACTGCTGCTGTTGTTGCCGTTGCCGTTAGCCCTCGAAGGCTAAATGAAACTATTGTGTTTTGATCATATGTGGTCGGCCTGCACGCCAATGTTTTGGAAGCCACTTTTGTAAATAACAACTGTAAGACCAAAGGCCAACAAACTTTGTATTTGATGAACATTCCTGTTTATATATATCATTGTGGATATTTATTTGGTGGACATTCATGTTTAGAGTTCAGTTTCGTGTTATAAGCTTCCGCTAGAATGCTATGAGTTAGGGTGCGCAACTCTAGTATCACTGCGTAACGTCGCCACCTGTTTTGTGGTATATGGTGTGGGGCCCCGGCCGGACCTTCTACTATATACTATATGAATGGATGGAGTCGTTACAGCCTGCATAGTAGGCTGTGCGTAAATCATAGCAAACAATGCCTCCGCAACTAAGCGTACTGTCTTCGCAGAAGGAGGTGTAGGAACCTCAACTGGTGCCATACTCTCATCAGAACACTGAGGCTCATACTGCCCCGCACCACTTTGCGTCACCTAAACGTGTAAACGACGCACTTCAGCGCGTTGGCAAAAACAACAACAACAGAATAGGAACACACAGGTTCCTCAAACATGTGTATTTACATTCCTTAGTGAACATTCTTGAGTTCATTTATGTTATAATGGGTCGTACGGTAACACGTGCTCGCCACCCTCAAAAGAATTCGATCACAAATTTGAAGGAGGAAAACCAAGACAAGTTGATACCAAATTGTAACACCTCCATCTGTTACATGACATATAATAGAAGGTCCGACCGGGGCCCCACACTATATGCCACAAACAGACGACGAGGTTACAGGTTAATATCAAAGACCAAACCACGCATCCTAACTCAGAGCATTCTAGCGGAAGCATTAGGGGTTAAGTTTGAACTCAGCTGTCATGAATGTCCACCATATATAAATAACCATATTTATATATATCTCCATGGAATGTTTACAAAATACACAAAATATTTGGCCTTAAGGCCTTACAAGTTTTCTTCATGTGTGTGAGTTACATACATCGGCACGCAGGCCAGCCACACATGAAAATCACAAAACACTTTTCTTTCTTTGGCCTTCGAGGGCCAGCATAGCAGCAGTAACAACAACAAGTGCTTTGGCCCACTATTTTCCGCTCGGCTCTCCTGCACCTGCACAGGAACAATCCACCGCAACTATATCAAACAAAGAAACGGTCATCCCTTACTCGGGGCAGTGGTACTCCTTCGCTGCAGGCATAGCATTTCATAAGCAGATATATCACAAGATTTGCACTCACGCACCATCAATATATCACAAACGAATGTCCCAACAGACAAACGTTCTATGCACTCAGGGCACATATTCAGTGTGCCGAAGTATCAGGCCCCACCACCGTTCCCAACGGTAACTTTGAGCATTGCGCTCCACGGCCTACAGCCGGAGAATTTAGTCTTAATGGCTCGTATGCCTAAGACTCTCATTATGTGATACAACGAATGTCCTATAATTCGGGCAACTCAAGTTGACAACCATAACACGGAGACATGTCAGCCCTACCCGTTGCTCAAATCGCCACAACTGACGCGGGTCGGCTTCTCCCTTATCCATTCGGCATGAAGCCTTTTAATAACTCATAGCTCACAATAACCACACTGTCCTCTAAGGACTAGCTTCACAATCACATGTTAGCTATGAGCTATCGCCAACGACAATCACTATCACCCGGCGTTTAGCGACCGAACTCTCTTTCCGTCCCCAGCCCTAACCATAACTGGACCAACCATCCAGAAATCCCTGCAGCCACCTGCAGTGCCAGAAACACTGGGCTTTCATACCATACATCACATGCACTTTGAGGGTATTTTCCTGGAATTTCACTCCAGTACTTCCCGCTACTCCATTTCACAGGCACAACCCACCGACTCCACAAGATACTCGTTTATACGCGGAGTGTTCTCCGGTGCGCAAAATAAAACATCACCAATCCAGAACAACCTGTCTAGATGGGCTTTACACAGTATGCCTATTGCATACTACACATTTCCGGATATATATGCAATACCTCTTGGGTATATCATGAATCAACCCAACGGAAATCCCTAAATATTCCACCTTTTGGTGGGGAAAATCCATGCATATGCCAAATAAGGACTTCACATGTACAAGGAAGAAGATCGTTACCCTTGAAGATCTCTTCGGAGCCATGACCGTGATCTATGATCCGGATGGAAATGATTGCCACAACTTCCTCTCCGCGGATCTAGCGTCGACTCGCGATTCCAATCACAAGCAAACCTTGGATCAACCCTCACACAAGCTCCTGGACGCCTCCTCTTCCCTCTCTAACAAAGAAAGACTATGAGAAGATGAGAATAAAATCTCAAGTCCATCCTTATACAAAAGCTACCGCCGCGCGGTAACGTTTACCGCTGCGCGGTAACATAGGCAGTAACCACTTTGACCAGTCGGCGCCGCTATCAGAGCTAGCGCCCCGCGATAACACTTTAGCGCTTGGCAGTAAACCGCTCGATGTTCGTCGAGCGATTAGCGCGGCGTGGTAACTCCTGTCGCCTGGCGTTAGCGCTCTCGACGATTTTTCGACAGCGTTGAGTGCTTGAAAGCATTGAGTGGTCAAAAATGTTGAGTGGTCGAAGCGTTGAGTGGCTCCCGCGGCGCGCTAGCTTCGCGGTACCCAACCCGAGCACTATGCGTTTTAAATCACTGAGCTACCGCCTGCGATAAGACTATCGCGACGCGTTAGCCCCTAATGACCACGATGCCTTTTTGGGGTGTTACAGACCATTCTCCTTAACTCTATTTGAAAGGGATTTTTAACATTAAAAGTCATCAGAACCTTCACTTGAATCTTGACGCACTTGTTGCAGTAGCTTCCGGAATATGAAGCAGCAGAAGCTCGATCTTGATTCTGAAATCACATTGGGTCCATCTAAAAAGTGGGAGCAAGGACTGGCTCAATGTAGAGTTCGGAGCGGCATTTAAGATTTGAGTTGCGTTTAAAAAATGGTGTTTTTTAAAATATTGGGGTGAGGATAGTTAAACACGGGTTGTGGTTAACCATTGCCAAAATTTATATTCCAATCAAAAGCACATGAACAAACTCGGTAATCAACGTGCGCGATTAGAGGCTCCGTTTGACAAAATGATGATGGTCGTAAACGCATGAGTTAAATCATCATTCAGTAAGGATAATCTTACAAATATCATCCATTTGAACTTAAAAATTAATGAAGTTTTTTAGATGGCCGTTAACGATTGTCAGTTTAGCCACATGGTCATGACTGTGCCAACCGGAGCCTAGAACCCCCGTGTCAAAAGTGGATGTGGAATCGCCGGATTTGGGCTTTGTTTGGCGCGGCGTTCTGAGAGCTGCAGACCGCCGATTTTTCAAACGCCACGACAAACAGGATTTTGGAGGTAGCACGGTGGCATCAGCCATCGTGTTTTACAGCGGGGGGCCGCTGTTTTTGAGTCATGGAAATTTTTCGCGACTCAAAAACAGGAACAACGCTATAGCCTTGGCAGCGGCGCTGCTGTCCATTTTTATATTATATTTTATATAATAATTTATATAATAATTTATAAACGTTAAAATAATATTAATATAATATAAATATATAATATATTATAATTTAAAATAATTATATTATAAATAACACTGCAAATGTTGTTTTTCCAAACATTTTTACACATATTGTCATTATTCTGAAGAACAGCTGATTATTATATTACTATTTCTCCAACTACTGTAGCCGCGCCAAACAAAACGTTCATCATCGCTGCCGGGATCGGTCGCGATCGGTGGTTAGCACCCACCCCAGGGATCCCGTCTCCCGCTTTAAACTCCCCTCGATCATTGACACGTCAAACAATACGAGAAAAAAAAACTACAGATTCGTCCTCCCCCCGTCTCCCGCTTTTATAATGTGGAACAGTTGGACAGCATTTGGACTCTCATTCGAATTCTTGTACGCCATTTCCACGTCCTCCGGAAAACCTTGATGGCTGTTCTCTCCAACACCTTCCCCCCTTCCCCGCCTCTTTCGTGGAAATTTCTTGCCGACAAGCCGATCTTATCTCGGAAGAAGACAAGGGGCGCTTCTAGGGTTTCCACTAAAACAGACGAGATATCAACATCTGAGCAGATTCCGGCGGAGGCTGTTGTCAAGACGGTGGAGGTGTTTGGTGGAGAGGTGTCAAAGTCTGGAGAATGTTTGCCGGCGGAGACGAGAAAACTGAAGGGTAGACCATGCAGGATAGCCATCCCGCAGGCCGGGGTCGTTGGATTGGCGTTTGGTGAGACTTTTTGCCGGAAAGATGAGGATCTGGGGAGGGAGATGGAGGTTGAAGAGACTGGATATTGCCTGGCTAGTAGGAGAGGAACCAGGCACAAGATGGAGGATGGATATGGGATCATAACTAACATTCACGGTGATTCAACGCAGGTAATTAATTCCATGGAGAGTTACTTGCATTATATATCGTTAAATCTTGTATTTCTTCATAGTCAATTTAATTGTGATCAGTAATCAATTCACTATAATCAGAGTACAGTAATCTTCAATACAATTTGTATATTCTTTTCTGCTTATAATCGAGTTACTTTTGTTATGATTATAGTCATTTTTTGGAGTATTCGATGGGCATGGAGGAATGGCAGCCATGAACTTCGTCTCTGAGAAACTGGGGAAGAATATAATAAGTGCTCTAGAAGGGGTAAAAGAGTATGACGATGAAGACAAGTTTGAAACGGCAATTAAAGCAGGCTATATGAATACAGATCGAGAATTCCTTAGTGAGGTATTGACTTTGTATGAAATTTTCTTTAGACCAATATGCTTAGTCAAATTTTTTTTTTATGATATTGTTATATACACATCATGTTTGGATATATACAAACCATTGTTATATACAAATCATTGATATATATAAACCATATTAATTCAAAATCGGCTATATATAGATCAAATTGTTATATGCAGATAATTATAAAAATAAAAAAAATGAAAAAAATTTTATAAGCAATCAACTACTATTATATTAGGAGAATATGTAGAACATATTATATTAGCAAACATTACAAAAAAAGAGATAATTCAAGACATAAAAGTTTTAATTCCTCCAAAAAATCTTGTCGTTCGTCATCTTCGCCAAGTGAAGAGAGCATGCAATTAATAATAAACTTTTATTACGTACAGTAGGTGAAGAGGATTTCTTCCCTGCAAAAATTCGGTTTGGCATTTCCACAAGTATTTGGTGTGCGGAACTCTGGGTTGTAGATTTAAGCATGGAAGGAATCGAAGAATTGAACCTCATCCTGATCAACAATAGATTTCCCTCCAAAGAACCATGTTAACAACATCATTGGCCCTAAACAAAGGAGGTTATCCGCAGATCGAGATTCACCAACCTCCTATTAATGCATCTGCGATATTCATGAAGGAGGAGGGCCTTGTCGTCGAGCTAAAGCTCTGGCCGTCAGAGTAGAGTTTCGAGGAGGAGATCCGAAACTCCTGCCGCATGATCCTGTCCAGAATATGCCGACCAAGTCCTATTTGTAGTCAAGGTCGTCGGCCTTGAATAAGGTCCCTGGAGTAGCCCCTCGGGACTTTCTAGGCGACATTTGGCCGCCGACGACTGGGAGCGTGACCACGGGAGACGGGATCATGTGGGTTTCTGTGAGAACAACGAACGGAAATGTTGAAGTTGGTGACCGGGCGGTCTGGCGGTCTGTCTTGGCGGGTTGAAGACCGCGCGGTCTGGCGGTTTGTCTCAGCCGGCTTGGAGACCGGGCGGTCTAGCGGTCTTCCCTAGCGATCTCTCTTCTTCTCTTGTGGTAGCCGTGCGGTTAGCCCTTCTGTCTAACGCGCGGCTTGTGCGGTTTATTTTGTATAGTCCGCTTAGTCCTGTAAATTTTTAGTCCCACATCTCTTATTTGTATTCTCTCATCTCTCCTCCATTCTATATAAGGGAGGGCATACCTTTGTAATAGATATCTTTTTTGGATAATAAAGTTTCAATTATTCAAAACTCTATCCATTTGTTACTGCATGTTCGCTACTTTCATATCCTCCTCCAAGCCATTCACCTCGGTTGTCACGTCTTCTGGTCGTGCCCACGTTGTTACTCAGGGAAAATGACTGATCGACACTGGTACTACAAATCATATGACCGGCAATCTCCAGTGTTTCTCTCTCCTCGAAACACATGATCGGTTGCCCCCGGTTATTCTCGCTGACGGCTCTTCATCATCAGTCCATGGGACGGGGATAGTTCATGTCACTCCGTCTCTTCAATTGGCGGATACTCTATACGTGCCCCAGTTCCCGTGCAACTTATTATATGTTACCTCTCTATGCAAGCAATTACAGTGTTCTGTCACCTTTACTTCTACTTCTTGCTCTTTTCAGGATCCGGACTCCCAACGGACGATTGCTACTGGGACTGAGAGTGGCGGTCTATACTTCCTGGACAACATTTCTGCTTTTTCCACCTTCTCCTCCACCTCCACAGATATTCTCCAATGGCATCTCCGCCTTGGTCATGCTCCTCCCCGTATTCTTCGTCAACGTCTGCCCCACCATCCTCCACAAAGTCCTCCGCTCAACTGTGAGGCCTGTCAGCTTGGCTAGCATCACCGCTCCTCCTTCCCTCTAAAGCACGTTCGTGGCTCTACCCGTCCGTTTGATCTTATCCACTCCGATATTTGGGGTCCTTCTCCTACTCTTACCATTGGTCGGGGTAGTTCATATTTTGTCACATTCATTGATGATTTCTCTCGCTGTACGTGGGTGTATCTATTAAAAGATCGCTCCGAATTATTCTCTGTATGGACGTCCTTCTATCTCATGATCAAAACTCAGTTTGGTGTTTCTATCAAAATTTTTCGATCTGATAATGCACCAGAATATACCAGTCATGACTTTTCTACCTTCTGCATGCAAAATGAGATTATTCATCAAACTAGTTGTGTCTATACTTCACAACAAAATGGTGCGGCCGAACGCAAAAACCGTCACCTCCTCGATGTCGCTCGCACCTTGATGACCCAGATGCATGTTCCTCGCTCCTATTGGGGCTATGCTGTTCTCCTTGCCTGCTACCTTATCAATCGCATTCCCTCCACGGTTCTCCACGGCAAAACCCGTTCTCCATTCTGTATCCGGACAAGGACCCGTTTCCTCTCCCTCTCCAAATCTTTGGATGCACTGCCTTTGTGCATATCCCTTCTGCCACCCGTGATAAGCTCTCCCCTCGCTCCACCAAATGTGTCTTTCTAGGGTACTCCACCACTCAGAAAGGCTATTGTTGCTTTGATCCCGTCCTTCGTAAGCAGTTCGTCTCTGCTGACGTCACCTTCTTCGAGAATACCTCCTACTTCTCGGATGACTCCTCTCCTCTTCTCCCCGCTTCTGATTCTCATGCCGTTCCCTTCATTCCCTCACCTCCTACTACAATCTCCACCCCTACACCGTCTCCATCCCCTCCTCTCCCTCCACCTCTCTCTCTCCCTTCTCCACCACCCTCTCCCTCCTCTCCGTTGTCGTCGCTCTCTACTCCCGGGCCAGCTTTCTCTACCACGGATGCTCCGGATGCCGCGGGCCCGGCTGACCTGGATCTTCCTATAGCTCTTCGCAAAGGGGTGCGGACGTGTACACTACACCCCCTTGCTGTTGTTGTTTCCTATGATCGTCTTACCCCTTCTCGCAGGGCATTTGCCCTGGCTATCTCTGCCACTGCCACACCCCGCTCCTACCAGGAGGCCCTTGCTATTCCTCATTGGAAGATGGCCATAAATAAGGAAATGGCGACCCTCACTAAGCGGGGTACCTGGACTCTTGTTCCTCCTCCCTTCGGCACTGATGTTGTTGGGTGTCGCTGGGTCTTTGTGGTCAAATTTGGCCCTAACGGCACTGTGGATCGTTATAAGGCTCGCCTTGTTGCTAAGGGTTTCACTCAGACCTATGAGGTTGATTACTTTGACACCTTCTCCCCCATGGCTCGTCTTAGTACTATCCGGGTCCTTCTCTCTGTGGCGGTCAATCGGGATTGGTCGATTTCTCAGCTGGATGTCAAGAATGCCTTCCTTTATGGTGATCTTCACGAGGCAGTTTACATGGAGCAACCTCCTGGGTATGTTGCTCAGGGGGAGACACGAGTATGCCGGCTGCAGAAGGCAATTTATGGCCTCAAGCAGAGCCCTCGAGCTTGGTTTGACAAGTTCAGCGGCATCGTGGCGGCTGTTGGTTTTGCGCGAAGCTCTGCTGATCACTCTCTCTTTATTCGCAAAACTCCCTCGGGGCTGGTTGTTCTTGCTGTGTACGTCGATGATATTCTTCTCACTGGGGATGACCAGGAAGGGGTAGCCCTGACAAAGCGACATCTTCGCCAACATCTGATCACGAAAGATATGGGCTCTCCAAAGTACTTTCTGGGGATCGAAATCTCTCGGAAGCCCGACTCCTTAGTTCTCTCTCAGCGTAAGTATGCCCTTGATCTTTTAAAAGAGGCAGGGTTGACTGGAGCAAAACCTGCCCGATGCCCCATGACACCTGGAGAAGGCAAAACCTAGACAGATGATTCGCCTCCTCTTTCAGATAGTTCGCAGTACAGGCGTCTGGTTGGTAAGCTCATATATCTCACAGTGACCAGGCCCGACATTTCCTATGCTGTGGGCAAGGTGAGTCAATTCATGCAAGCTCCTATGGAGTGTCATCTACAGTCCGCCTTGCGGATCTTGGAGTATGTCAAAGCAGCGCCTGGGAAAGGATTACTTTTTCAGAAGAATGGTCATCTGAGGATTGAAGCCTACTCAGATGCAAGTTATGCTGATGAAAAAGGGGATCGCAAGTCAACCTCAGGTTTTTGCACCTTTGTTGGGGGAAATCTGGTGAGCTGGAAGATCAAGAAGCAGTCTGTTGTCTCCAGGTCCAGTGCAGAAGCTGAATATCGCAGTATGGCGTCGACCACTTGTGAGTTAAAATGACTGCGGGCTCTCATGCTAGATTTAGGAGAGGTCTACAACCATCCTCTACCTATGTTCTGTGATAACAAGGTAGCCATATACATCTCCAAAAATCCGGTCTTCCATGAAAGAACAAAGCACATTGAGGTCGACTGTCATTTCATTCGTGAAGAGATCTTAAAGGAACAAATTTGCACTCCCTTTGTTACTTCTGATAAAGAGCTGGCTGACATCTTCACCAAGCCAGTTTTCGCCTCGTTTCTTCATGTTTGCGACAAGCTGAGCATGATCGATATATATGCTCCAGCTTGAGGAGGAGTGTTGAAGTTGGTGAGCGGGCGGTCTGGCGGTCTGTCTTGGCAGGTTGAAGACCGCGCGGTCTGGCGGTTTGTCTCAGCCGGCTTGGAGACCGGGCGGTCTAGCGGTCTTCCCTGGCGATCTCTCTTCTTCTCTTGTGGTAGCCGTGCGGTTAGCCCTTCTGTCTAACCGCGCGGCTTGTGCGGTTTATTTTGTATAGTCCGCTTAGTCCTGTAAATTTTTAGTCTCACATCTCTTATTTGTATTCTCTCATCTCTCCTCCATTCTATATAAGGGAGGGCATACCTTTGTAATAGATATCTTTTTTGGATAATAAAGTTTCAATTATTCAAAACTCTATCCGTTTGTTACTGCATGTTAGCTACTTTTAACAGGGAACAACTAGGACTTAAATCAGAAATGACTTTTTTTGAGTGAGGGAGAGTTAATTTTTGGTTTGCATAAAGTAGAAAAAAAGAATGAAAAAAACAAGTTTTGGGTTTGTATATAGCCAAACATGGTCTATATATATAACAACGCCCTTTTTTTATCAAGTTGTTTGATGCATAGTTGATAAAATTTGCAATTTTTTTTGGGCGTTTATATTGACAGCTCCTATATGACTATTGGCAACCCGACAAAAAAACAACCGATAATAGCAGTCCAAAATGTGGAACATGTGCCTTTTAAAAATAGACTTATTATATGACATTTTTAGAAAGTGTTCAACAGAAAAGTTGTAGATCTCGACGAGATCTACAATTTTTATGTTGAACACATTTTCTAAAAATATCATATAGTATGTCTATTTTCAAAATACGCGGAACCCGGACGGAACTATGCGATTCGCAATAGTTCCGCTCATTGCCGCGCCTTTTTAAAATAGGATTATTATATGATATTTTTAGAAAAAGTGATCAACATGAAATTTGTAGATCTCTACGAGATCTACAACTTTTATGTTGAATACTTTTTTAAAAAATATAATATAGTAGACTTATTTTCAAAAGACTCGGAATCCGAGCGGAACTATGCGACTTCCAATAGTTCCGCCTGTTGGCGCGTCTTTTGAAAATAGAACTACTATATGATATTTTTAGAAAACGTGTTCAACATGAAAGTTGTAGATCTCGTCGAGATCTACAACTTTCATGTTGAATATTTTTCCTAAAAATATCATATATTAGACTTATTTTCAAAATGCGCCT
The DNA here is from genome assembly GCA_039583875.1 of Platanthera guangdongensis. Lineage (NCBI taxonomy): Eukaryota > Viridiplantae > Streptophyta > Magnoliopsida > Asparagales > Orchidaceae > Platanthera > Platanthera guangdongensis. Next base: position 101,342,979 of record CM077147.1, on the reverse strand, counting down.
TAAACTCGTATTTTGCTAATTTGGGGTTCCACGTTTTTACACTTTTCTTAAAAATGTCATATAATAGAACTATGAACTGTTATCTCTGTTTTTTGAGTTAATATAGTAATTAATGATAGTTTGTTATTTTTTACAAAACTTAATTTTTTGTCTGTCAGTATCCATCGGGCTATCAATAGTCATTTGTTGTGCTGCCATTATTTTGGGACTGCCAATAGCCATATCGGGGCTGCCAATATAAACGTTCTTTTTTTTTGAAAGTATAGTTTATCATTGAAAAACTCATCATCCTTTTGTGCTTAATAACTGTCCTGGCCCGCTCCGCCCTATTAGCTCGTTTTAGATGAAATGCATATATTCTAATATGATATCATAGCAGGTTAGGTATACCGGCCCACTATCATGTCAAATAGTTACAAATTGTTAGATTATGACACCTCATCGCGCCCGGATCGTTAGGATCGCGTCATGTCACCGATCCATGGGAGTTATTCATTCCTAGTTTAGGATTGTCTCAATATAGGAATATCATTTAGAGGAGAATTTATTTTGGGGCTCCTCATTCCTAATCCGGGCAGATCTTTTTTTGGGCAATCCTATTCTTTAGGAAATTCTTGATGGTCGGTTATTTCCATTCCCAAATTAGGAATTGTGTCCTAATTTGACTGTGGTTTTGTTGCTATTTAATTTGGGATCTAGCCCTGACCGAAGACACACTTTGAGAGGAGAAAATCGTGAGATCCAATTCAGAAGGAGTTTATTCTCTTGTTGCTGGTGGAGTCCTCATTCCGGCGGTCTTCAGGTTCGGTGGTGGCAGTTTCGGGCTTCCCAGCGGCTGCAGCATCCTGTCAGCTCCAGGTGGAGCGACATCAGGCCGGGATTCACTCTCGGCAGCCGGCTACCAGCGGTGATTCTGAGGCGGCAGCAGCGACAACAGGCGGCTGATCCAGTTGGATTCAGCCTCAGGAGTGCAGACGCGGTGGCGGCAGAACCAGGATGAAGACAACATTTCAACCTTGCAGATTCGGCAGTTTCTGGTCGTGAATTTTTTATATATTTTTTGTATCATTGTAACCTGTATCTTTCTAATTTATAGTGGATCCCTTTCGGCGCGCTCTCCCCGTGGAGTAGGAGTCCCAACTCCGAAACACGTAATTTTTGTGTCGTCTGTGTGCTTGGATATCTCGTTCTGTGTTTTATTTTGCGCGACTGTTTTGCTCGATTAATTCTGTTGCGCTACCGCGGTACTCGGTCTGATTGCATATCAATTGGTATCAGAGCCAGGTTCTGCGGGGGTGATCGTCTGGGTGTTCTGGTTCTAGATCTGGGTCAACGGTTGGTGACGACAAGGTCCACTCCCTACCTTCTCAAGATCTGATCCGAGAACATTTTTCTGATCACTCAGTAGCACTGCGAGCAAATCAATGGCGGCAAAATTCGAGATTTCCAAGTACGACGGCAAGATCGATTTCAGCTTATGGCAGAAGCGGATCAAGGCGGTTCTCGTTTAGCAAGGACTCCACAAGGCGCTACTCGGCAAGGAGAAGCCCGGCGTGAAGAAAGACGAGGAATGAGAGGAACTGGATCTGAAGGCCATCAGCACAATCCAGTTGAGTCTCGCCGACGAGGTCATGTACAACGTGGTCGACGCTGACACCATCGTAGACCTATGGAAGAAATTGGAGGAGCTTTATATGTCGAAATCTCTCACAAACAAGCTCTATGTGAAGAGACAGTTATACAACTTAAGAATGTCCGAGAGCAACAAGCTGCTAGAACACATGAATGCGTCAACAAGTTGATATCCCAGCTGCGGAGCATGGACGTAAAAGTCGAAGAGGAAGACCAGGCGCTTCTACTACTGTCTTCTCTACCGAAGTCCTATGACCATCTGGTCACCACGATCCTCTACGGAAAGGATACGCTCAAAATGGAGGAGGTGATGACGACGCTGCTATCAAACGAAACGCGGAGCAAACCTGGCCCCAGCACCAGCGAAGGTTTGTTCGTGAAGAACAAAGAACCGGTCAGAGGGAGATCGAGAGACAAAGGGAAGAAATTCAATCGGGCTAGGTCTAAGTCTCGGGACAAGAAGAACCAGTGTCACTACTGCAAGGAAGAAGGGCACTGGAAAAACAAATGTACGAAGAAAAAGGCGAAAGAAAAGAATCAGGAACAACAGTAGGCGGCTGTGGCGTTTGACCCCGAGAGCGATGCTGACGTACTCCATGTACACCACACCGTGGATACCACCGATGTAACGCCCCGAAACTCAAAGGAGCAAAGGGGGACGTTTTGGGCCAGTTTGGGTTCTGGCTGTAGGCACACGGCCTGGGACACGGGAGTGTACCATGGCGTGTCAAGCGTGTGCCGACACTTAGCCGCGAAGTCGTCGAGATTTTCACGACGATTCGCTGAGAATGGGCACACGGCCTGCGACACGGGCGTGTCGCAGGGCGTGTCGACCCGTGTCGACACTTAGCTGCGGAGTCGTCGAGTTATACTCGACGAATCGTCGAGAATGGGCACACGGCCCGCGACACGGGCGTGTCGCCGGGCGTGTCGACCCGTGTCGACGATCGTCCCGGGGTAGTCGTCGAGATTCGCTCGACGATCGTCGAGACAAGGCACACGGCCTAGGACACGGGCGTGTCCAAGGCCGTGTCATCAAGTCGTCGAACTGCACGCGACGAATTTTCGAGACCATGTACACGGCCTGGGGCCCAGGCGTGTCAAGGTGACATGGGCAAGGACACGGGCATGTCCTAGAACCCGTGCAGTGCTCGGGTTGAAAATGGGGAAAAATCATGGGGTACACGGCCGGCTACATGGCCGTGTCAGCTGGAACACGGGCATGTCAGCTCGAACACGGGCGTGTTCGATACCCGTGTGAGGGTCCAGGAGATTCGATTTTGACGGCGAATGCGGCACACGGCCCTGGACACGGGCGTGTGCCAGGCCGTGTTCGGTCCAGATTGGGCATTTCAGCCCCGAATCAAAGTCGTTCGTTTCCTTAGGTTGAGATCCAACGACTGGGGGTTGTTCCTGAGAGGATATACCCGTGAGTTGACTTGGAAAACCTCACTTTTTATACCTTATCATCTCTCCAAGTCCTTGGAGAAAGAGGAGAGCCATTGGAGGAAGAAGAACTAGATCCCGCCATTGGAGGAGCTTCGTAGCTCCGAATCGCGAGCCGACTCCGGATCCACGGTGGCAACGCAAGTGCGGTGATTTCCATCCGATTACTTTTCAATGGCGCCAAAGAGGAACTCAAGGGTAACGATCCTCATCTTGAGCATGAGTAGCTCTCTTTCTTAGCATAGGAAGCCCGCTCTAGCGAGTTTGCGAAGAGTTGGAGGCGTTCCTTCGGGTAGATATGTGAAGTCCCCGTTGTTTAGAGTCCGTATGCGAGAACGGACATAGGCATGATGTGTGAAGCCTACCCGGACATGTTGGTCTGGATCGGTGATGTTGCATTGCATAAATGCCGGAGAAGACTCCGTGCTAATGGTTGTTTTTCGGGTTTTCTACGCGGTAGATTGCAGCAGGGAGCCTTGGGGATTAACCCAAAGGTGCACCCAGAAAACTGGGCGGATACGAGATCTTGCCAACTTGGTGGCCTGAGAGCCAACTTGAACATAACGGGGTTATGTGACTTGTGATAGAATAGGACTCGGTGGAAGTTTGACCCGCGCAAATGGCTTAAATTGTTGTTGCGATGTGAGCACGGGTTAGATGGAACCGTACACGCTCTATGTCGTTCGGGTTAGGGAGACCTAAGGTTACGTGGCACTCGCCGTTGGCATAGATGTGAGTCTTCGGCGGTCAATGGCTTAAACTGACGTGACCCAAGCCAAGAAGACAAATTGCTCATAGGTTTGGCCGTCTAAGTGGCGGTGGCGAGTCCGGAATGTTAATGGCTTTAATTGACGTGACATCGACCGGTTCACCGAGAATGTGCCCTGAGTGCACGGGGCGTGTGGTCGTGCGAGCCAACGTCTGTGTTGAAATGGCTATGGATATATACATTGCTCGCTTATGCTAATGAAATGCAGGGAAGGAGCATCGCCGCCCCGAGTTGGGGGCGGGATCGTTATAATTTGGTCAGCATTGCTGACCGTTGCCTTGTTTTGCCACCGTGCGGTGGTTTATTGCTTGCAGGTGCAGCTGGACCAAGCGGTCAATAGCGGGCTAAAGCCCTTTTTGCGAAGCTGGCCCTCGAAGGCCCAAGTAGAAGTGTTTACTGCTTTATTCATGTATGGCCGGCCTGCGTGCCGTGGTTTGTAAAACATGTAATTTTCAAGTGAAACACTGTGTAAGGCCTTAAGGCCGGTTTTGGGTATTTTTTTGTATAACATTCCTTTTGGTATTAATGGACATTCATGCTCCTATGCTGGGTTCTTGTTTACAACTCTTAAACTGCTTCCGCTAGAATGCTCTGTGTAGGACGTTGAGATTGGTTGGATGATTTCCATACGTAACCACCCGGTCTGTCTGTGGTATATGGCGTCGGGCCCCGGCCGGACCTACTGCTATATACTATACGACGGATAGGGGGTGTTACAATTTGGTATCAGACTACTGTTTTTGGTCGAGCTTAAAGTGAATTCGTGGGCGAATTCTTTTTAAGGGGTGGTGAGCACATTGTGTGCGTCATCGTTATAATGGTAAAAGAACGCATGAATGTCCACTTAGGAATGAAAATACTCGTGTTTGAGGAACCTGCGTGTTCCTATAATTGCTGTTTGCAATTTATTTGGTCGCTTAATGGTGTTTTGTACCACTATAGGTGACCCGAAGTGGTGTTGGGCCGTCAGAACGCCGAGTTTTTGAGGCTAGTAGTGCACCGGACGTTGCTCTTACAACACCTCTGTCGGCTGAAAATATACGATTGGTGGCTGAAGCGGTGTTGGCAGTGATCAATGCGCAGCCTGGAAGGCAAGCGCAGCAGCCTGCTCCTGTGATCGAGCAAGTACCTCTTCAAGAGGCTGAGCCGAGGAGGGTGGAGCAAGTGGTTGTGGAACCAATAGTGCCAAGGAGGGCAACTGAGAGGCAGCTGAAGCATGTAATGAGCTTTAACCCTCCGTTATTCTCGGGGTTTGGAACCCCATCTCAGGCTGAAGACTGGCTCTCTAGGGTGAAGAGAGTCATGACAGCGACGGAGACGGAGGAGTGGCAAATGACCACCATCGCTACGTTCCTTCTAGACGGGGAAGCGAGGATGTGGTGGGAAGGTTTGGAGCTGCATCATTTGAGATGTAGACAACTGATAGACGTTCCGATGGAAGAGTTCTCGGGATTGTTCTTAGCAAGATACCTCCCTTCTACTCAGAGAATTTCAATGGAGAATGAATTCCTGAAGTTGGTGCAGGGTGAGAGGAGCGTGGATGAATATCTCCACGAGTTTACGCGTTTGAGTCGTTATGCTGATTGTCTCTGAGATATCTGCAAAGAGAAAATACCAAACTAACAATTCATCAAGGCAAGTATACCTATCGAAATGCAGCTAGGGGACACAAGTGTCGTATTGAAATCCGGGAACAGTTGAGTAAGCTTACTCACACGAAATCTATTATTTTATCGACGACAAAATAAGGTTTGGCTAAATGTACTAAAAGAAGAGAACTACTTGTATGAAAAGATAAAGAGAGCTAAAAGAGCGATTAACTTAAGCTTAGTAACGATGAAGGGAAAATGCACTCGATCAGAAATCACCTCGGCAAGAGTGGTTAGAAAAATACGATAAATAAACCTAAGCTAATTAGGGTAAAGGTCCTTGACTGTGGAGGTTCCATGAATATTGACACGCTTCTCTCGAAGGCCGTGCCTAACTGAGTTTAGGAAGGTCCGACCGACTTTCGCCTAAATCGGAGGCCTAAAACTCGCTTTATGCGGTGAACCCCTCTAATGGATTTTACTCCAATCCGGGAGATTTGAACGTCTGCCTCTCTCGAGGGGTGCGAACAACTCCCTTTACTCTTGAGTGCTCATTTCAAACCTTCGGCCTCTCGGCTAGCCCAGAATGAAAGCAAAGGTGGAGAGTATATATCGATGATATACCTCCAACCCATGATAAATCAAGAGTAATTCAAAGTCAAACCCTAAACAGAAAAGGTAAGATTCAAAGCATCATAACCTAATCACTCGAACCTCGGATCAATTAGATCGAGTACATGGAGGATTAGTTAATCATGGTGAGGTGGAAGAGGGAGATGAGTAGAAGAAAAATACTGAAAACAGAGCAGGAACGAAAAAGAAAATAACACTTTTTATTAAGACAAACAGTGATCTTACAGCTTGAAAACCAGAGATTACAAGAACATGAAAAGGAAACTACACTATCATTAGCATCATACTACAGAAAGAAGCTAGGAGCTAATACAGGGAAAGCATAAAGCTAGAGCTACGAACTAGAAATGAAAATACATGCTTAAAAGTTCAGAAATACAAAGGATAGAACCTCCCCTCTCAAAGCGAAAAGTTGTCCTAAAACCCCTGGAGTTGGGCTCTATTTATAGAATTTTTCGGGTCGGGTCACGCCCCCCTGTCACGCCCTGGTCGGGCGTGACCCTGGGGCGTGACACATTCGGCGCGACTTTTTCGGGCAGGAATTGAATTCTGACGGGGTTGTTGCGGTACACGCCCACAGGTCACGCCCTGGTAGGGCGTGACCCTGGGGCGTGTTCTTTGCGGCGTGACTTTGGGAGCTGAAATTGAATGCTGGAGGTGACGGGCGGAATTGCTGAAGTACACGCCCATATGTCACGCTCGGGTCAGGCGTGACCCTAGGGCGTGACACTTTCGGTGCGACTCGTGGAGCGGGAAAAACGAGCGCGCTGCGGCGATTCCTCGGAACCTGGGGAGACGCCTATAGTACACGCCCGTGTCGGGTGTGTCACGGGCGTGACCGAGGGCGTGTACACAAAGTTTCCACGGAATGCAGTTTCGGACCAATTGCTTCATTCCTCTGGGTACACGCCCTAGGTACACGCCCTGGTAGGGCGTGACCTTGGGGCGTGTCACAGCAAACTTCGGCTGAAAGCCGTGAAAACCTGCAAAAAGCAGAAAAAATGCATTAGCGACAAAAATATATACAAAGGGGAATCAAAACAAGTACTTTACAAGACATGATTGGCTTTAAAACCCCGAAAATATCCTAATAAAATTGACTGCAAACGTATTATCAAATTCCCCCAAGCTTAAGTTTTGCTTGTCCCCAAGCAAAGATATAAAGACAAGCTAATCATAAAAAGTGACTAATTCAAAAAGTTTTAATCATACTCACACAAGTACTATGCGAAATTCTAGGTAGGGAGAATGTAAAACGTAAATCTAAAACAATTATTTAGGTATGGTTTAACTCTTATAAACTTTACTTAATAAAAATAAATCATCCAGAATTTTGACGAAATTCTTTAAATAGATTTGAGCAAGGCAATGGAAATGAAAAGAACGTATTGAGTTATTACTAGATCCAAGCAACGCATTATAATTATATCAATTAAATAACAAAAAACTAAGTTTAAATCCAAAACTAAAACTGATTTACTTTTCTTCTTTTCTTAGTTGTTAAATAAAATTAAAAAAAAGGGCGTGAATCAAAAGGACTTAATAGGACCGAAACGTTTGGTTTAGGAATATGAATAGGAGTGGAATTCAAATATAAACATGGAGGCTTAAAAATCACACTAAACCAAAACAACGAGTTTCAAAAAAAAATAAATTTATTTTAAACAAAATATGTATAAATAAATTTATTTTTTTCTCTTTATGATTTTTTTATCTCTTTTTTTTTATTCTTATTTTCATTCATTTTTGTTTTCTTCTTCTTTTCAATTTATTGCTTTTGAGTACACCTTTTTCAACAATATCTCCACAGATAAGACAAAATTTCCTATCAAACAAAATTAGCGTGATTAGATAGGTAGGAATTTGGGCTTTGGTGAAAATGAAATGGTGTGTGGAGTTTATCAAATGAATTTGGAAAAAAGGCTCAAAAGCGGCTAACTAGTGGTAAAAGAGTTTAGGTTGGCAAGAAAGCTCAAACGTAAACAAAAATGGCCTAAATCATTTTCACGCATTTTTTTTTAAATTTATTTAAAACATAGAGTCGATAAATTTCAAAAAGCAAGTTCGAGATAATAAAAGAAGATTGATGAAATTATCTTGAAAATAAAAATAATATGTCACTTGGATCGTTCATATCTACTACGTTATTCAAAATATGTTCTTACAAAAACATCTAAAGACGAAAAGGAAAATAGTGGATGATAAATTTTTAGAGAAAGTAAAGAAAATAAAGAACGGAAAACCATAATAGAAATGCATGGTTTAGAGAAATATTTTACCTTAACATGCTACCGTGAATTAGAAACACAGCATGGCCAACATTTTACTTGTGAAATATGATTAAAAAGAATGGTTAGAAAAATTATAATTAACTACGTTGTTTATAAAGAAGTTTGAGAAAAACAAAACATAAACATGGGGTACTTATTGAAATACCAAAATGCAGCTATATATATATAATAATTTTTTGAAATTTTTTGAAATTTTGGATTTTTTTTTTTGGGAGATTTACAAAACAAAAAGGAAACAAAAAGAAGGAGGAAGTCCTCCCCCAAGCTTAAAATCTACATTGTCCGCAATGGAGAAGGAGGTCGGAGAACGAGAGAAAAGTAAAGTACAGAAATAAAAGACAGAATTGAAAAGCAGGTACTTCCCTGGTTTTATTTTGCAGGGCAAGTTGAGTGATACCGCTCCTCCATGCCGGTGCTGTGGATCTTCATGAAACGTCGTCCGGCGGACTTTGGCATGGAAGCAGAACCGTTGGAGCAGGCGATCGCAGAAGTTTCAGCTTGCCGGAGCCAGTCGGGGCAAAAAGTGTAAAAGAAAGAAAACAGAAAAAGATAACTTGGGTTGCCTCCCAAGAGCGCCCTTTGTTTAAAGCGTCGTTTGAGCTCGACGCATCAAAATAAGATTGTCCCAAATATTGTTTTAAAAATAAGTTCGAATAAATGTCAAAGTTTGTGAGTAAAATAATGTTCAGATTAATCAAATGTCAGGACCGGAAAGATAGAGTTAACAGGGTTGAGACTGACATCATCACAGAAATACAGTTTAAGACGCTGACCATTCACTTTGAAAGTACCCCTATTAGGGTGAGAAATTAAAACAGTACCATAAGAAAAGACTTCTAAAACAGTAAAAGGCCCAGACCAACGTGATTTTAATTTACCCGGGAATAAACGTAAACGAGAGTTATAAAGAAGCACTTGGTCGCCTGGCTTAAAGATTTTTGGGTGCCTAAGATGTCGATCGTGTAAACGCTTTGTCCGCTCTTTATAAAGTCTGTTATTTTCATACGCGTAAGAGCGCCACTCGTCGAGTTCGTTAAGTTGAAATTTTCGAAAATCGCCGACAGAGTGGGGATCGAAGTTTAAAAATCGCAAGGCCCAAAAGGCGCGGTGTTCTAACTCTACGGGTAAATGACACGATTTTCCATAAACCAACCGATATGGCGTACAGCCGAGGGCGGTTTTGTACGCTGTTCGGTAGGCCCATAGAGCATCGTCTAATTTGGCGGACCAGTCTTTTCTAGATGTTGAAACAGTCTTTTCTAAAATTCTTTTTATTTCTCTATTCACTACTTCGACTTGTCCGTTAGTTTGGGGGTGGTAGGCAGTGGAAAGCTTATGAGTAACGCCATATTTAGTTAGGATTTTTGAAAATTGTGCGTTACAGAAATGGGAACCCCTATCACTAACGATAGCGCGCGGCGTACCGAATCGAGAAAATAATTTTTTGAGGAAATTAACTACGACTCGGGCGTCATTCGTAGGAAGAGCTTGGGCTTCGGCCCAACGTGAAACATAATCAACGGCAACTAGAATATACTTATTCCCGAAGCTAGAAGGAAAAGGACCAACAAAATCAATCCCCCAGAGGTCGAAAACTTCGCACTCTAGAAAATAATTTTGTGGCATTTCATTTTTATTCGAAATATTCCCCGACCGTTGGCAACTATCACACCTACTCACAAAGGCATGCGCGTCTTTAAACAGGCTGGGCCAGTAAAAACCCGCGCTTAACACTTTGTGAGCGGTGCGAGCAGCTTGATAGTGCCCACCTGTCGGTCCTTCATGCAAATGTTTAATAATATCTAATCCTTCATCCAAGGAAACACACCTCCTGATCACTTGGTCTGCACAGACTTTAAAAAGATGCGGGTCCTCCCAAAAGTAGTTCTTCAGCTCAGAAAAGAATTTCTTCTTTTGCTGAGATGAAAACTCTTTTGGGAGCACACGGGCCACTAGATAGTTGGCGATGCGGGCAAACCAAGGAGAAGTAGATGTGTTAATTACGAAAAGCTTCTCATCAGGGAAATAGTAATGAAAAGAATTTTCATCTAATTGTTCTATAAACGGGTTGTCTAGGCGCGAAAGGTGGTCGGCAGCCAAGTTCTCGGCACCTCGCTTATCACGGATCTCTAAGTCAAACTCCTGGAGGAGTAAGATCCAGCGAATCAAGCGAGGCTTGGCATCCGTTTTAGAGAGAAGATATTTGAGGGCCGAGTGGTCCGTAAAAACAATAATTTTCGAAAGAGTAATATAAGGGCGAAATTTGTCAAATGCGAATACTACAGCTAAGAGCTCCTTCTCGGTTGTGGTGTAATTTTCCTGTGCAGATGTGAGAGTTTTACTAGCGTAATAAATGGGGTGGAAGTTTTTGGAAATACGTTGACCTAGTACGGCTCCCACCGCATAACTACTCGCATCACACATTATTTCAAATGGAAGATCCCACACCGGAGCTATCATGATTGGCGCATTAACTAATTTTTCTTTTATTAAATTGAAGGCAGCTAGACAGAGGTCATCAAAGATGAATGGAGCGTCTTTTTCTAAGAGATGGGTAAGGGCTTGGTGATTTTGGAAAAGTCCTTTATGAAGCGGCGGTAGAAACCCGCATGACCCAGGAAACTTCTTATGGCTTTTATGTTCGTAGGTGGCGGCAGTTTCTCGATAACTTCTATTTTCGCAACGTCTACTTCAATACCCCTTTCAGAAATTTTATGTCCCAAAACTAACCCTTCCCTTACCATAAAATGACATTTTTCCCAATTTAAGGCGAGGTTAGTTTCTCCGCATTGCTCTAAGACTTTTTCAAGGTTCTCTAAGCAACTATCGAAGGAATTCCCGAAGACGGAGAAATCATCCATGAAGACTTCCATAATGCTTTCTACGTACTTGTCAAAGATGGCGAGCATACATCGTTGGAATGTAGCCGGAGCATTGCACAATCCAAACGGCATTCTTCGGTAGGCGAAGGTGCCGAAGGGACAAGTAAACGTAGTTTTCTCCTGGTCCTCGGGGGAGATGGGGATTTGAAGATACCCCGAGAGGCCATCGAGAAAACAATAAAAGCTATGTCCGGAAAGTCGTTCTAAAATTTGATCAATGAACGGCAAGGGGAAGTGGTCCTTGCGGGTGGCGTCATTCAACTTACGGTAATCTATACACATTCGCCATCCGGTCACCGTCCGAGTCGGGATTAATTCATTATTTTCATTACTTACGACCGTTATCCCTCCCTTCTTTGGTACTACCTGTACTGGGCTAACCCACTTACTGTCGGATATAGGATAGATAATTCCTGCGTCTAACAATTTCATAACCTCGCCCTTAACTACGTCTTTCATGTTTGGGTTTATACGGCGCTGAGGTTGTATAGAGTTACGAGAATTATCTTCCATTAAGATTTTATGAGTGCCGAAAGATTGGCTTATGCCCTTGATATCAGATATCTGCCAAGCAATAGCTTGGCGATGCTTTTGTAAAATTGAAAGAAGTTTATTTTTTTGTGCATCCGTGAGGTAGGCCGAAATTATGACAGGCAGCTTAGAGTCCTTTTCTAAGAAAGCGTATTGAAGGTGCTCTGGTAGTTCTTTCAGTTCCAAGGTAGGGGGGTCATCATACGAGGTCTTGGAAATTTGTTCTTTTTCAAAAACTATATCCTCGTATACTTTTTTATATGTAAAATTAAAAGGGGTGTTGCTAGCGGCCATGGAGGCTTCGTGCAGCGATTCAGTTGGAAAAGTAGAAGAGGAACAGAAATCATTAAATTCTTTTTCAAAATCAGAGGGGCGAGTGGAGGATTCTTCACTTATTTGTAGAGATTCAGTTGGAAGAGTAGGAGAGGAACAAAAATTGGAAAATTCTTTGTCAAAATCAGAGGTGGGAGAGAAGAATTCTTCACTTATGGTATCCATGAAAAAACAGGAGTCATCATTAGCTAGTGTGTTCTTCATCGAGGGGGTTGAAAGGGGAAACTAGATCTGATATACTCTAGAGGGGGGGTGAATAGAGTATATGGTGCTTTTTGAAAACACAAAGAAAACTTTTTGCAAAGCCTTACAACAATTGTTGTAATGAGTGTAAGCAGGGAAGCAAACATAAAACTAAGCTATGCAGAAATTAAGCACAAGAAAATCTAGGCCAGAAACAAAAAGAAAACATGCACAACCAGATGACACAAGAAAATATAGTGGTTCCCCAACTTGGGTACATCCACTCTTCTACCACCCTAGGTAGGAATCCACTGCAGGATGAGTTGATCAGGTGTCCTGGGCACCAATGAGCTTTTGATAAGGTGCTCAAAAACCAAAACAGATTTTTTGATCAGGTGTCTTGCCACCAATGAGCTTTTGACAAGGTGCTCAAAAACCAGATTCAAACTTTTGAAGGGAGTTTGAAAAACCCTTTACAGATTGGGGGGGTGAGAGAGTTATGGCAGTCTTCTCTTTCTCAAGCAACTGAGAAGACTATGTGGATTGATTTCAAAGCTCCCCCTGAGTCCTTGAAGTCTTCAGGAAGATGAGCTTTGCTGAGGGTGATAGGCCTTCAAAAATAGATCTCCAGCAGATGATGATTTCAGCAAGCTGAAATGTTGAGTGTCTGGAGTCTTGAGATGATGTTGGCCTTGAACACTTGAGAGCTGAAGAGATCTGAAGAATGTTTGAAAGCTTGATCTCTTTTTGATGAGTGTTCTTCTGAATTCTTGTTGACAGAAGATTGAGAGAGTCTCTGTGTATAGAGAGGTGTCCTCTAGTTGTCTTTCCTTTTTTTTTTTTATTCTCTTGTTCTTGTCTGTCTTTTATTCTCTGAATCTCAATAGGAAAATTGCTCTGTCAAAGATAGCCGTTGGTCTGAATTAATTACAGCCTTAATTATATAATATGTTCTGAAGGAAAGTCCACTGATTTGTTCCTTAGAAAATCCCTTGAAACTTGCTCCAGAAGTAAATGAAAACGGCTGGCAGATCTTCTGTCTTAAATGCAGAATAACTTCTATCTGATTTTGAATTAGAATTCTGAAAGATAACTGAAATCGTCGAACTGAGCTCTGCTATCGTCGAGCTGAGCTCAGCGAACTGGAAAGTCCAATCAGCAAAGAAATCGTCGATCTGAGCTCAAAGATCGTCGAACTGAGCTCAGAGATAAGGATCCAGTGCAGAGCCAAAATCGTCGACCTGAGCTCAGCGATCGTCGAATGGAGCTCGACGATATTGAGAAGTTGAGCTCAGCGATCGTCGACCAGAGCTCGACGATATTTTGAGGCTTGAGCTCAGCGATCGTCGAATGGAGCTCGACGATCTGCCAAAGTTGAGCTAGACGATCGTCGACCGGAGTTCGACGAAACGTCGTGCTGAGCTCGACGATTTGGACTTAGTCTCCAGAAAAACTTAGGTCTTCAGGGCAGCTTCCAAACCTAGACTCCTGATCCCTTAGACTCAATTCTAATTGACCTATTATCTATACAGAAGGTCAAAGCACAAATTCCTAGAGACATAGTGATCCTGACCCAAATTAGTAATAGGGTGTTCCAACAATCTCCCCCTATTTGGGTTAGGAAAACTATTTACAGACATAGGAAAAACAAACAACATATAAACAGAAAAAATACAGAAACAACAGAAGCTAGACATTACAGAACCATCACAGAGATATATATGATATCCAGAAGGCAGTTTAGAAGAACCAAAGGTTGTCACCTTACAGAGTTAATCCTTTTCTTTGCCTTTAACCATTTTAATTTCCCTGTTAGGATTTAATGCTTGTTGTTTTGATCTGGTATCATCAGCTGCACCCAAATAGATTTGCTTTGAAGCCCTGGGAACCACTGCAGCTGGATGCAACTCCATGTACCTGTCTGCATCAAAAAACTTACTGGAAGCATATCTTTCTAACTCTTTTTGCCTTTGCTCTGACATGGTGGATATGTTGGAGGTGTCTAGCCCTTGTTCTTTTGCTTTCCTTATCTGATCCAAAGCAGCCAGTTCTTTCATCCTTACAGTCCAAGCCATAGGATTTTTCTCAGGATCCTCAAATGGAACAGGTGGCTCATACCTGTTGGAAGTAGTTTCTTGAGGGGTCCTGGCAGTCACTGTATCTCTAAGCTTATAAGGGAATGGACCTGAAGATGTATCAGAAGAAACATGTCCACCCCTGGAATAAGGATGCTGCCTGGGGTGTCCTTTGGAGTAAACCTGAGTTTCTCTTTGGTTTCCCCTATATCCTCCCCTTCTAGAGTAGGACCCCCTAGATTGGCTTTCCCTTTGATATGTTCTTGCATGAGGCTGGTAGGGAGCCTGGCTTCTAGCAGGGCATGATCTTGCAGAGCTGCCACCTGCACCTGCATCAGGTGGAGGTGGTGGAGGAGGATGAGGGTGCTTGGACTGAGAAGAATCTTTATCAAACTTCCTCTTCTTCTTCATTGCCTTTAACTGGTTCCTGGAGAATTGCATCCAATGCTCAGAGATTGGGCAATTGTGCAGAATATAATATGGAACATCATTATCATCTCTGACTTTGGCAGGAGGAACTCTCTTCAAGGCCTTACTTCTTGCCTTTCTTTTCCTTGCAATTGTGGCAGATGAGTCATCAGAAGCAGTATTATAATCCTCAGATTCAGAACTTTGTGCATCATATAAAGCATCAAGCTTTTTCATCAAATCCTCTTTCAGTTTCACAGCAGCTGATGGGGCAACAGAAACAGCAGATGTAACAGATACAGAAGCAGCAGATGTTACAACAGAGATTACTTCAGGAATTTTGGCAGCAGCAGGTTCAGAGACAACAATAACAACATCTACAGCAGGCTCAACATCAATAGCCTCTGTCATCAAAACATCCTGGGATGAGGGCTCAACAGCAGCAATTGAAACAGTTTCTTCCTCAGTAGCAACAGCAATTCCAGAGGTAGACACAGCATTGTCTTCAGCAGCAGCAGCAGCAGCATCATCATAAGCAGCAGTCACTGACTGAATAAAATCAGAGATGATTCTGGGGTCACAGCAGGAGAAGGGCACTAGAGCCCTGGACAAATCTTCTGACTGGGCAGCAGGAACCTCTGGGGGCTGGACAGCATAGACTTCTGGAAGGCAGCTGAAGTAAGCAGTATCAAAAGTAGACAGCAAAGACCTTAGGTCTATTGCAAGTACTAGAATGGCAGCAGTAGCAGAAGCAGAAGCAAAAGCAGCAGCATGAGAGACAACAGCAGGAGGAGCAGCAGCAGCAACAGCAGCATGGAAGCTGGCTTCATAGGGCATCTCCCCCTGCCTGGATGCAGAAACCTGTGCATCAAGGCACACTGCGGGGGGTGCTGCTATAGGGGTAAGGAAGGAGGACAGCCTGGCAGAGAGAGCTGCCACTGATTGTTGCAGAGGAGCTAAGGAGGCCTCCATGAGAAGGGAGAGCCTAGGTGCAAGGAGCTCATACAACTGATCAGCAAGGGCTGGGAGATCTACATGCTCAAGGGGAGCAGAGGTAGAGGGTACAGGGATGGCTGAGGGAGCTGGAGGAGGAGGGCTAAAGGGTGGAAGGGATGGCTCAGGAGAGGGTATGGTAGATATGGAGGATAGAGGGATGGAAATGGAGGGAGTGAAGGTGGGTTGATCAAGAATCTGGTGGAGAAGGTCTTGGAAAGATGTGGAGGAGGATGGCAAATCTGGAGGAGAAGAGGGGGAATCATCCATGTAGGATTCATCCAAGAGAGTGAAGGATGGAATGGATGGGGATGAGGGGACATTTGGAGGGGGATAAGAGAATAAGGGAAGGAAGTGGTCTGCTGGTGGAGAGGAAATTGTGGCTGGAGATGGAATAGAAGTTGGAGATGGGCTGGAGATGGTAATTGTGGAGGTGGCTGGAGAGGTGGATGGAGCTGGAGGTAGGGTTGAGCTTGGAGGAGGAGAAGCAGCAGCACTAGCAGGCAGGTCCTCTGCAGGGGCAGAGGCCTGGGGTGGAGTGACTCTTAGAGTCCTGGTGCCTGAAGGGCCAGAAGAAGAGGGCCTGCTGGGCTTGGAGATTTGCCTGTCCCATTTCCCAAAAAGGGCACAGGTGAGTCTCTTGGAGGCATTGATGTGCACTCCAGAGGAGACTAGCAGGGCAGGGCACTTAGCCTGGAGGAAGATTCCCAGAATTCTTCCATAATTCACAAAAGTTTTGTTGATCTTTTTCTTCAACAAATCAAAGAATACTTCTCCCCAGTTCAGGCTTTTGCTATCTACCAGAGCTCCCATAAGGCAGAGCTGATATCTGGAGATTGTATCATGAGCAGAATGCTTGGCCAAAAGGACCTTGCCTACTACATCAGCCAAAAACCTGTATTCCACAGACAGGTTTCTCTTAAACAGTTTGCTAGGGTTCCCCTCAGGATGACCCATCCTGGCAAGAACATCAGCAAACTCTTCTCCAGAAAGGTCAGCAGAGTCTTCACCATTCCTGAAGCCAAAAACTTCTGTCAATACTGCTGGAGTCAGAGATACCTGGGTGCCACCAATGGAGCCAACTATGGTGTTTGTGTCAAGGTTGTGGGCAGTGTAAACCCATTCTTTAATCTCATCTGAGGCAAGTTTGATTCTGGTTGACATCAAGGCAGTTAATTGCTGATCTTTGAATAAGGTGAGAATATCTTGGAAGATTTGATCTGTTGTGTTGAAGGAATCGAAATCGATGTCAAAGCCGGCATCAAATTTCATGGCAGCGAGCACAGCAACAGAAACGGCCATGGTACCTGCAAAAAATAAACAGACAAAACGACCAAGTGTAGAGCTGCTTGGAGGGAAGAAAAGTTTGCAGAGAAATTGAAAGCGCAAGAGAGAACGACGACGAAAAATGAGTTTTATATTAGGGTTCGACGCAGAAAAGGAGAGATCGTTGAACTCAGTTCGACGATCGAGGCTTCTAAAGGAATCTGAAGAGACTCCAAAATCGTCGATCTCCGTTCGACGATCTGGAAAGGCGTCGAGCTCCGTTCGACGATCGTTCAGTGAACAAAATCGTCGAGCGCCGTTCGACGATCGTTGACCAGAGAAGATATTTCATACTATCTGAGGAGCGCTGAACTCAGTTCGACGATTCAGGAATTCGTCGAACTCCGTTCGACGATCTTTGGGGAAATCGTCGAGCGCAGTTCAGAGATCAGAGAATTCTAGACTCTAAGGAAAACAGAAGTTTTGCCTAGTCTTGGTCAGTTTTAGCTTTCAAAATCTTGGGTTTTATTTAAGACTTCCTCCATCTAACATTCCTAACTGATTTAGGAAGAAGGTATGTTTCTTTTCATCCAAAGGTTTGGTGAAAATATCTCCCCTTTGTAAATCAGTTGGGATATATTGCAGTTCAATTTTATTCTTTTCAACATTATCCCTTAAGAAATGATGCCTAATCTCTATATGTTTTGTCCTACTATGGAGGACTGGATTTTGAGCTATGGAGATAGCACTTGTATTGTCACAAAATATTTTTGACTTCTCTAAGTTGTAACCATAGTCTAGGAGTTGATTTTGAATCCACAATATTTGTGAACAACAACTGCCTGCAGCCATATATTCAGCTTCAGCAGTTGAAGTTGACACAGATGTTTGTTTCTTGCAAAACCAGGAGACAAGTCTATCACCAAGGAACTGACAAGTTCCACTGGTGCTTTTCCTGTCAATTCTGCATCCAGCATAATCAGCATCAGAGAATCCAGTTAACTCAAATGCTGAATCTTTTGGATACCAGAGACCTAGATTTGGACAACTTTTAACATACCTGAGAATCCTCTTTACTAATGTGAGGTGTGACTCTCTAGGGCTAACTTGGAATCTAGCACATATGCATGTAGCAAACATTATATCTGGTCTACTAGCTGTAAGATACAGTAAAGAGCCAATCATTGCTCTATATGTTGTCTGATCAACAGGTTTCCCATGTTCATCAGCATCCAATACAGCATTGGTAGGCATGGGTGTTTTCATACAAGATGCCTCAGACATCCCAAATTTCTTAACCAGCTCATTAGCATATTTGGTTTGAGAAATAAAGATGCCCTCAGCATGTTGTTTGACTTGCAATCCTAGGAAGAAGGATAGCTCACCCATGCTACTCATCTCAAATTTAGAATGCATTAGGTTAGAAAACCTTCTGCATAGTTTTGAGTCAGTAGAACCAAAAATGATATCGTCTACATAAATTTGTACTAGTAGGGTATGGGACTTATGGGTTCTAATGAAAAGAGTTTGGTCTACTCTACCCCTTATAAAACCATTTTCCAAAAGAAAGCATGCTAGGGTCTCATACCATGCTCTAGGAGCTTGCTTGAGACCATATAATGCTTTATTTAATCTAAAAACAAAATCAGGATGAGTTGGAGAGATAAAACCTGGAGGTTGTCTGACATAGACTTCCTCTTTGATGTCTCCATTTAAGAAGGCACTCTTGACATCCATCTGATAAACCTTGAAGCCTTTGTGAGCTGCATAAGCTAAGAATATCCTGATGGCTTCTAATCTTGCAACAGGTGCAAAGGTCTGGTCGTAGTCAATTCCTTCTTCTTGAGAATATCCTTGGGCAACTAGCCTTGCCTTGTTCCTTATTATTACTCCTTGATCATCCAGTTTGTTTCTGAATACCCATTTTGTTCCAACAATGGAATGATCCTTAGGCTTTGGCACTAGTTCCCATACTTTGTTCCTCTCAAATTGATGCAACTCTTCTTGCATGGCAATGATCCAGTGTGGATCTTGCTCTGCATCTTGAATGGACTGAGGTTCAATTTGAGAAAGGAAGCAGGTGTGCAACAGGTTTTGGTTGACCTGATTTCTGGTTTGCACACCAGCTGAGATTTCTCCAATTATTTGGGTAATTGGATGGTCTCTTGATGTTACTAAATCAACAGGGGGTGTTGATTGTTCACCAACCTGTGTTGTTGTTTCCTCTTGTGGTACAACAACTGGCTCTTCAGGTTGTGCTTCAATATGTTGAGCATTGCTCTCATCTTCACTGCTTTCATCTTCTTGAGCAACCTGTAGCTTGTTCATATCTTCAACTAGAGAGTGTTCCTGCAAAGGTTCTATGGTAGAAGAAATCTTCTCCTTGAAAGACATGTTAGTTTCATCAAAAGAAACATGAACAGATTCCTCAATTTTTAATGATGATTTATTATAAACCCTATAGGCCTTGCTGATCATGGAGTATCCCAGAAACACTCCTTCATCAGCTTTGGCTTGAAATTTTGCTAGATGTTTCTTATCATTATTGTGAATATAACAAATGCAACCAAAAATTTTGAAATAGTCAACTTTAGGTTTCTTCCCTTTGAGTAATTCATAGGGAGTCTTTCCCTTCAGTTTATGTATCAGGCTTCTGTTCAGCACATAGTTGGAGGTGTTCACTGCCTCTGCCCAAAAGGATAGAGGTAGATGAGCATCTGACAACAATGTAGTGGCAGATTCAATAAGGGTTCTATTTTTCCTTTCAGCTACCCCATTTTGTTGAGGAGTTCTAGGAGCTGAGAAAGTGTGCCTGATCCCTTCACTCTGACAGAACTCTTGCATAAGAAGAGAATCAAACTCTGTCCCATGATCACTTCTGATCAGGGCAATGTGAGTATTGAACTCAATCTTTATACATTTGAGAAACTCTGTCAGACACTTAAAGTTATCAGACTTCTTCCTTAGAAAGAACACCCAAGTGAATCTAGAGAAGTCATCTACAATCACTAAAGTGTAGGATTTCCCTCCTAGGCTTTGTACTGTGATGGGTCCAAATAGATCCATGTGTAACAGATACAATATCCTAGGTGAATCACTCTTATTAAGTGACTTAAAACTGTTTTTAGTTTGCTTGCCTAATTGACAGGCCTTGCAGAGTCCTTCCTTCTTGTAGGGGCCAGAAGGTAGTCCTCTAACAAGGTTGTCCTTGGATAGCCTAGCAATAGTTCTAAGGTTTAGGTGTCCTAATCTCTTATGCCATAAAACATTTGGTCTATAAACTGAATTGAATAAGCAGATATCTATAGAAGTTGAAAGAAAATCTACAAGGTAGATGTTACCTTTCCTTTTACCTGTCAACACAGTGGTGTTGTCCTCTGACTTGATCTTGCATAGAGTTTTGCTGAAGGTCACCTGGTAGCCTTCATCACATAGCTGACTGATGCTGATTAGGTTGTGCTTCAGTCCTTCCACATATGCTACCTTCTTGAAGGTTACAGAACCAATCTGGACTGTTCCATATCCTTTAGTTTGTCCAAAGTTGGAGTCACCAAAGATAACTTTGGGTCCAAGCTTGGCTTTAAAGGAATTGAGGTTGTCCTTGTTCCCTGTCATGTGCTTAGAGCACCCACTATCCAAATACCATTGCTGGTTAGATGTTGGATAGGTCTTCACCTGCACATAAAGCAATTCACTTGTTTTTGACCCAGTTTACCTTGGGCCTAGGTTGATAACCTTTAAATTCAGAAATGAAAGACATCCCTGGCTGACTCTTATATCCTTCAGGATGATATCTCCTTGGAGGTAAAATCCATTCAGTATAAGGGTTAAATGTTTGGGATGAAGAACCCTCAGGATTCAATTTTGACTTGCCCTTGAAAATTTTTCCACTGCTCTGACCTCTGTTCGACGATCTTGGAGCTGAGTTCGACGATCTTGGGTCAGATCGTCGAGCTCCGTTCGACGGTCGACTATGGCTGAGGTCAGGTATATGGGATCGTCGAGCAGCGTTCGACGATCTTGGCTTAGATCGTCGATCAGCGTTCGACGATTTGTCCTGAGATCGTCGAGCTGCGTTCGGCGATCGTCGATCTTCATTCGGCGATCGTCGATCTCCGTTCGACGATTTGTGCTGGACTTTAGTTTTCTGAGGCAGATCAGAATTCTTCCTGGCAACCTCTACAACTCCCTTTCCCTTGTCAGAAATGAACTTGATAGGGGTTGTTAGAACAATAGGTTGGCTGGATGAGGCACCCAAGCCCAGTGTACTGTTGAATCTTGAGTTCACTGTGCTTGTGATGTCCATCAGCTTGATGCTTCTCCCATTGAGAGATTCTTCAAGCTTCTTGGCCTCAGAGAGTTCACTCTTCAGTGAAGCTATCTGTTCCCTATGGTTCTCCAACTCCTGAGAGAGCTTGAGGTTTTCTGATTTTAAAGCATTGTGTTCAGACAATTGATTTCTGAGAGAGATGATCTCTTTCTCAGACTTTAGCAGGTCTAAACATAGTGCTTTAAATTCAAGTTTAAAATCTTCTGAAGTGAAATCAAAAGAGTTGATTACCTGATCTTCTTCAGGTTGAGTTTCTGAGTCTGACTCTGACTCCTCTTCCTCTGAGTTGTGTTGAGAGGCATTGATTGCCATCATGCAGAATTCTTTTTCCTCTGCATCATCCTCATCATCACTTGAGCTGGAAGAGGCCTGTGACTCCTCTTCAGTCTCACTCCAGGATTCAGCAACAAATCCTTTCCTTGTGTGCTTACTTTTGCTGGTGGAAGGTTTGTCATTTCCATGCCTTTTGGAGTCCTTCTCCTTTCTTCTTTCTTTTCTGTCCCTCCTGTCCTTGTTCTTGTTTTCTGGACAGTCAGGAACCATATGCCCTGGTTTCCTGCAACCAAAGCAAATAATTTCTTTGTTATTGCCAAAGGACTTGTCATACCTTGGCTTGTCCTGCTCCTTGTATGATCTTCTTCTGAAGTCCTTTCTGGCCATCTTATAGAATCTTTTGGCCAATAGGCTGAGAAGTTCATCATTGCTTGTGGCCTTTTCTTCAGGCAGATCCTCAGCTGCCTTGAATGCAATAGTCTTCTCCTTTCTTGTGGCTGGAGAAGCAGCCTTTTGTTCTTCTTCTCTGTTCTTGATGAGTAGCTCATAAGATTTGAGCTTACCCAACAAGGCTTCAGTGGTAATCTCATTTAGGCTTCTGGCATCTTTAATTGGCCAGATTCTTGAATCCCAAGTGCTGGGGAAGCACATTAGGATCTTGTCATTGAGTTCTGTCAGTGAGATTTCTTTATCTAATGTCCTCAGTTCACTGACAATTAGACTCAATCTATTGTACATGTCTCCCACTGACTCAGTTTCTCCCTTCTTAAAGTTCTCATATTGGGAGATGAGATGAGATCTTCTGTCCTTTCTCTCATCAGCTGAGCCAGAGACAATTTCTGAAAGCTTGTCCCAGATCTCCTTGGCTGAATTACATTCAGCTACCTTCTGAAAAATGTCATCTGACATTGTCTGAGCTAGAATGTTCATTGCCTTGGCATCAGCTACTTTCCATCTTTTAATGTCAGCATCTGTTCCTGATGGAGGTGGAACAGCATTTGTGCTTGTGCTCTCTGGAGGTCTTGGGCACACTGTCAAAACAGAATTAAAAATATCTTCGTCAATTGAATTCATGTAGAGTTTAATCCTTGCCTTCCAAAGTGCAAACTTTGATAGATTGCACACTGGAGGTCTGGTGCTAGCATAATCTTGTTTGGGCCATGATTTGTGCAAGCTAAATCTAATATAAAAAGAAACAAAAGAAGGATCTAGTTTGGGATCTTTGGGGTTCAGGTGTTAGCCTGTACAACCAAACAGAGATATGGTATGTTTAACCAACCTCGCTTTGATACCAATTGAAAGGGGAAACTAGATCTGATATACTCTAGAGGGGGGGTGAATAGAGTATATGGTGCTTTTTGAAAACACAAAGAAAACTTTTGCAAAGCTTTACAACAATTGTTGTAATGAGTGTAAGCAGGGAAGCAAACATAAAACTAAGCTATGCAGAAATTAAGCACAAGAAAATCTAGGCCAGAAACAAAAAGAAAACATGCACAACCAGATGACACAAGGAAATATAGTGGTTCCCCAACTTGGGTACATCCACTCTTCTACCACCCTAGGTAGGAATCCACTGCAGGATGAGTTGATCAGGTGTCCTGGGCACCAATGAGCTTTTGATAAGGTGCTCAAAAACCAAAACAGATTTTTTGATCAGGTGTCTTGCCACCAATGAGCTTTTGACAAGGTGCTCAAAAACCAGATTCAAACTTTTGAAGGGAGTTTGAAAAACCCTTTACAGATTGGGGGGGTGAGAGAGTTATGACAGTCTTCTCTTTCTCAAGCAACTGAGAAGACTATGTGGATTGATTTCAAAGCTCCCCCTGAGTCCTTGAAGTCTTCAGGAAGATGAGCTTTGCTGAGGGTGATAGGCCTTCAAAAATAGATCTCCAGCAGATGATGATTTCAGCAAGCTGAAATGTTGAGTGTCTGGAGTCTTGAGATGATGTTGGCCTTGAACACTTGAGAGCTGAAGAGATCTGAAGAATGTTTGAAAGCTTGATCTCTTTTTGATGAGTGTTCTTCTGAATTCTTGTTGACAGAAGATTGAGAGAGTCTCTGTGTATAGAGAGGTGTCCTCTAGTTGTCTTTCCTTTTCTTTTTTTTATTCTCTTGTTCTTGTCTGTCTTTTATTCTCTGAATCTCAATAGGAAAATTGCTCTGTCAAAGATAGCCGTTGGTCTGAATTAATTACAGCCTTAATTGTATAATATGTTCTGAAGGAAAGTCCACTGATTTGTTCCTTAGAAAATCCCTTGAAACTTGCTCCAGAAGTAAATGAAAACGGCTGGCAGATCTTCTGTCTTAAATGCAGAATAACTTCTATCTGATTTTGAATTAGAATTCTGAAAGATAACTGAAATCGTCGAACTGAGCTCTGCTATCGTCGAGCTGAGCTCAGCGAACTGGAAAGTCCAATCAGCAAAGAAATCGTCGATCTGAGCTCAAAGATCGTCGAACTGAGCTCAGAGATAAGGATCCAGTGCAGAGCCAAAATCGTCGACCTGAGCTCAGCGATCGTCGAATGGAGCTCGACGATATTGAGAAGTTGAGCTCAGCGATCGTCGACCAGAGCTCGATGATATTTTGAGGCTTGAGCTCAGCGATCGTCGAATGGAGCTCGACGATCTGCCAAAGTTGAGCTAGACGATCGTCGACCGGAGTTCGACGAAACGTCGTGCTGAGCTCGACGATTTGGACTTAGTCTCCAGAAAAACTTAGGTCTTCAGGGCAGCTTCCAAACCTAGACTCCTGATCCCTTAGACTCAATTCTAATTGACCTATTATCTATACAGAAGGTCAAAGCACAAATTCCTAGAGACATAGTGATCCTGACCCAAATTAGTAATAGGGTGTTCCAACAGGGGTGATAGAGAAAGTTACCTCATCGTCGCCCACTCGAAGGAAGAGCTTACCATTGCTTACATCAATGATAGCTCGGGAGGTGGCAAGGAAGGGTCGGCCAAGGATCAGGGGAACCTCGACGTCTTCTTCAATGTCTAAAATGACAAAGTCCACCGGGAAGATGAACTTGTCAACTTTGACTAGGACGTCCTCCACTATTCCTAACGGGTATTTGACTGACCTGTCGGCTAGCTGGATACTCATGCGTGTGGGGTTGAGACTACCAATTCCTAACTTTTTAAACAACGAGAGGGGCATAAGATTAATACTCGCACCTAAGTCGGCTAAAGCGTGTTTGACAAAGAGATCACCGAAGACACACGGGATAGAGAAACTACCCGGGTCACTGATTTTTTTCGGTAATCCGTTTGTCAAAACCGCCGAGCACGCGGCATTTAACATGACATGAGAAAGGTTCTCTAACTTCTTCTTGTTAGTTAGGAGGTCCTTAAGGTATTTTGCGTACTTCGGCATCTGGGATATGGCTTCGTGGAAAGGCAGATTTACGTGGATTTGCTTAAACATTTCCAAAAAACGGGTGTATTGATCATCCTGTCGTTGTTTATTAAGTTCGGAAGGGTATGGCGGGGATAGATTATTTTTAAAGGTGGGTGGTGGAGTGAATTCTTTTTCTACGATAGGGGTGATAATTTCTTCGGCAGAGGATGGAATTTTTAAAAGGGGAGCGGAGCTTTGATTTTCAAAAACGGGAGCGGAGCTTTGATTTTTAAAAATGGGAGCGGAGCTTGCCTCGGGTTCTTCACTTACCATACCAGGAACTTTCTTCCCACTCCGAAGAGTTATAGCTTTCGCTTGCTCTCTCGGGTTGGGCTCGGTATTGGAAGGAAGAGACCCTACGGGTCGCTCAGAAATCATTTTAGCGAGCTGTCCTACCTGATTTTCTAAGTTTTTAACACTTCCGGTTAAGGTCCTAATCGTAGCGTCATTAGCATTCATGTATTTTGAAAACACTTCCTCCAAATTTGGAGGTTTTGGAAAACTTTGAGGAGGAGGTGGTGGTGGAGCAGAAAAATCACTTTGCGGTGGCGGGCGCACAGCATTCGATGGATTGCTCCACGAAAAATTCGGATGATTTCTTAACGCAGGATTATAACTATTCGGAAAATTAAAACCAGGAGGATGATAATTCGCAGCAGAAAAATTATTAAAAGCAGTTCTAGGCATATTATTTACATAATCCAAATGTTCAGCGGGAGGAGTTGCAGATTCCCATACCTGAGGGGCGGAGGCAGCAGTCATCTCCGTAATTTTTTTGCTTAATATTTCAACTTGCAGTGCGAGTTGTGAGACATTGTCCACTTCAAAGAGACCTGCAGGTTTGTTTGGGCGGGACCTAGGCACATTCCACTGGTAAGTGTTCATGGCCATGTCTTCAAACAGCTCAAGAGCTGCTTCCGGGGTCTTATGGTTTAAAGTACCGCCAGAAGCTGCGTCTATCATTTGCTTCGTGCTTTGATTTAGCCCATTATAAAACGTCTGCACCTGCAGCCATACATGCAGAGCGTGATGTGGGCATCGTCTTAATAATTCTTTAAATCTTTCCCAGGTTTCATAAAGGGTCTCTGAGTCTATTTGTCCAAAGGCAGAAATGTCATTCCTAAGTTTAGCAGTTTTAGCAGGCGGAAAATACTTGGCCAAAAATTTTTCAGTTAATTGCGTCCAAGTAGTTATGCTATTTTTAGGAAGGGTGTTCAGCCACTGCTTAGCCTTAATTCTAAGAGAGAAAGGAAATAATCTTAGCCTAATAGCATCATTTGTGACACCATTTATCTTGAAGGTGTCACAAATCTCAAGAAAGCTGGCTATGTGTGCGTTCGGGTCTTCATCTTGAAGCCCGTCAAATTGCACATACTGCTGCACCATTTGAATTATGCTAGGCTTTAGTTCAAAATTATTATTATTTATTGCAGGGCGAACTATACTAGTTTCTGTACCCTCGAGATTTGGTCGTGCATAATAGGACATAGGCCTTTGCACGACTTCCTCCACGTTGGGTTCTGTCATTCTTAAGATAGAAAATGACTCGGAATCCTCAACCGGCACTTGAGTAGTAGGGCCTTGAAATCGCGATCTTCTCCGAAGAGTACGCTCAATTTCGTGGTCCAGGTCCAAAGTAACCGACGGACTACCGCGGGTCATACACTAGAAGAAAAGAGGAGAAGCAAGACTAAAAAGTAAAAAAGCTAATGAAGTTGAAAAAAAATTTTGAAATAGATTTTTTATATTTTAACTCCCGAACTTCCCAAGGGCTACCCGGTGAAGGGTTCGCAAGGTACTAGACAAGATAGTGGCATTTAGAGCCACTTTGCCCTTTTCGAGAGAGTTAGGTGGTGTAGAAAATTTTGTGATGTGGGTTTCTATTACGAATGCGGTAATTAAAATCCAGCCACTTATCTCTGTGCGAGTAGGCGGAAATTAAAAGCTATACTCACGCACTCGACAGAAAATTAAAACACACCCACTCTACAGAAAGTAAACATACTCTACTGAAATAAAGCCTGCCAATGAACTCAAGTGAGTAGGCGGAAAAATAAAATACGCACACTTGCTTGAATAAATCCAGCCAATTAACTCAAGTGAGTAGGCGGAAAAATAAAAGATACGCACACTTGCTTGAAATAAACCAGCCAATGAACTCAAGTGAGTAGGCGGAAAAATTAAAAGTACGTACACTTAATAAAATCCAGCCATTTAACTCAAGTGAGTAGACGGAAAAAATTTAAGAAGGAGGCTGAGAAAGAGAAGTGATAAAATTAATATATTCGCGTTTTCAATTTATCAACAAGCGTTGCTTCCCCGGCAACGGCGCCAAAAACTTGATTGTCTCTGAGATATCTGCAAAGAGAAAATACCAAACTAACAATTCATCAAGGCAAGTATACCTATCGAAATGCAGCTAGGGGACACAAGTGTCGTATTGAAATCCGGGAACAGTTGAGTAAGCTTACTCACACGAAATCTATTATTTTATCGACGGCAAAATAAGGTTTGGCTAAATGTACTAAAAGAAGAGAACTACTTGTACGAAAAGATAAAGAGAGCTAAAAGAGCGATTAACTTAAGCTTAGTAACGATGAAGGGAAAATGCACTCGATCAGAAATCACCTCGGCAAGAGTGGTTAGAAAAATACGATAAATAAACCTAAGCTAATTAGGGTAAAGGTCCTTGACCGTGGAGGTTCCATGAATATTGACACGCTTCTCTCGAAGGCCGTGCCTAACTGAGTTTAGGAATGTCCGACCGACTTTCGCCTAAATCGGAGGCCTAAAACTCGCTTTACGCGGTGAACCCCTCTAATGGATTTTACTCCAATCCGGGAGATTTGAACGTCTGCCTCTCTCGAGGGGTGCGAACAACTCCCTTTACTCTTGAGTGCTCATTTCAAACCTTCGGCCTCTTGGCTAGCCCAGAATGAAAGCAAAGGTGGAGAGTATATATCGATGATATACCTCCAACCCGTGATAAATCAAGAGTAATTCAAAGCCAAACCCTAAACAGAAAAGGTAAGATTCAAAGCATCATAACCTAATCACTCGAACCTCGGATCAATTAGATCGAGTACATGGAGGATTAGTTAATCATGGTGAGGTGGAAGAGGGAGATGAGTAGAAGAAAAATACTGAAAACAGAGCAGGAACGAAAAAGAAAATAACACTTTTTATTAAGAGAAACAGTGATCTTACAGCTTGAAAACCAGAGATTACAAGAACATGAAAAGGAAACTACACTATCATTAGCATCATACTACAGAAAGAAGCTAGGAGCTAATACAGGGAAAGCATAAAGCTAGAGCTACGAACTAGAAATGAAAATACATGCTTAAAAGTTCAGAAATACAAAGGACAGAACCTCCCCTCTCAAAGCGAAAAGTTGTCCTAAAACCCCTGGAGTTGGGCTCTATTTATAGAATTTTTCGGGTCGGGTCACGCCCCCCTGTCACGCCCTGGTCGGGCGTGACCCTGGGGCGTGACACATTCGGCGCGACTTTTTCGGGCAGGAATTGAATTCTGACGGGGTTGTTGCGGTACACGCCCACAGGTCACGCCCTGGTAGGGCGTGACCCTGGGGCGTGTTCTTTGCGGCGTGACTTTGGGAGCTGAAATTGAATGCTGGAGGTGACGGGCGGAATTGCTGAAGTACACGCCCATATGTCACGCCCGGGTCAGGCGTGACCCTGGGGCGTGACACTTTCGGTGCGACTCGTGGAGCGGGAAAAACGAGCGCGCTGCGGCGATTCCTCGGAACCTGGGGACACGCCTATAGTACACGCCCGTGTCGGGTGTGTCACGGGCGTGACCGAGGGCGTGTACACAAAGTTTCCACGGAATGCAGTTTCGGACCAATTGCTTCATTCCTCTGGGTACACGCCCTAGGTACACGCCCTGGTAGGGCGTGACCTTGGGGCGTGTCACAGCAAACTTCGGCTGAAAGCCGTGAAAACCTGCAAAAAGCAGAAAAAATGCATTAGCGACAAAAATATATACAAAGGGGAATCAAAACAAGTACTTTACAAGACATGATTGGCTTTAAAACCCCGAAAATATCCTAATAAAATTGACTGCAAACGTATTATCATATGCTAGCTCCACCATCATGGATGAGGAGCGCAAGACTAATCGCTTCTATGAAGGCTTGAGGGATGAGCTGAGATTATTACTTTCAGGGCCGATGACGCAGGGTTTCTTAACCTTGGTCAATACTTCCCGGTCCTTGGAGAAGGACATGAAGAGCGTGCAAGCGAAGAAAGGCTTGGTTGATAGAAAATCTGAGTTCAGAGTGCCGACTACTTCAAAGTCCGGCTATCGGAGGGCTTTCAAGAAGCATAGGACTTCGGGTCCAGCTCCTTCTGGCGCTTCTGGGGCGACTACGGGTCGGACCCCGGGTGCGTGCTTTACGTGTGGAAAGACGGGGCATTTCGCCCGTGATTGTTGGAGCGGACGTCCTAAGTCCGAGAGGAGGCCGGGAGCTACTTATGAAGAAAAAGGTAAGACGGTGGAGTCGACCGCATCCCATTATGCTCCGGCCCAACCAAGGGTTTACAATCTTGGCCAACAGGAGGCCATTAAACAAGCTGATGTGGTGACAGGTACGGTTTAATTTATAGCAAGTCAATTTCTTTATATGCTTGTTATGCACATGTTACCTTACCACTACTTGTTTAGGATTTGTATTGATTTGTGAAAATCCGGCACGAGCACTCTTCGATACGGGAGCTTCACACTCCTTCTTGTCCGAATGATTTATATCACGCATCGGAGTCCCTTCTTCGATGGCGAAGGATAAGTTGGATGTGTTGTTGCCCAATGGGTGTTCGATGCGAGCGGTTAGGATCTGCGATGTTAAGATTCGTATTGGGGAGCAGGAGTTCGACCTGCGGGCGTCTTTACTTCCGTTAGTGGAGTTCGACGTCATATTTGGCATGGACTGGCTCTCGGAGCAGCAGGCCCATATAGATTGCGGTAGCAAGGAAGTCAAGCTGGGAGCAAGTCATGAGACGACTTTTACGGGCTTAAAGGGGTCGAGCAAGACGTTGATGTCTGCTCTTCAGGTGGTGAAGGCGGTTCGTGCCGGAGCAGAACTGTTCTTTACACTAGTGGAGGTTGCAAAGCCGAAGCCCGCGTTGGATTGTATTTCAGTGGTATCGGAATACCCTGATGTGTTCCCTGCAGATCTTCCTGGAGCCCCGCCTCAACGGGAGATAGATTTTACGATCGAGCTAGTGCCAGGTGCAAAGCCTGTGTCACGATCTCCGTATCGGCTAGCACCTAAGGAAATGGCGGAGCTGAAAGTTCAACTGCAAGAGTTGTTGGAGCAAGGGTATGTGCGCCCGAGTTCTTCGCCTTGGAGCGCACCGGTCCTCTTTGTTAAGAAGAAGGACGGAAGCTTGAGGTTGTGTATTGATTATCGGGAGCTAAACAAGCTGACTGAGAAGAACAAGTACCTGATCCCCCGGATTGATGATCTTTTTGATCAGTTAGTCGGGTCGACGGTGTACTCGAAGTTAGATCTCAAGTCTGGGTACTATCAGCTGCGGATAAGGGAGAGTGATATCCCGAAGACAGCGTTTAGTACGAGATACGGGCATTATGAGTTTACAGTCATGCCGTTTGGGCTGACTAATGCGCCGTCAGTATTCATGGATTTGATGAACAGGACGTTCAGGGAGTACTTGGACCATTTCGTGATCGTCTTCATCGACGATATTTTGGTGTACTCGCAAAGTGAAGAAGATCATTTCAAGCATCTTCATTTGGTGTTAGAGACGCTAAGGAGAAATCAGTTGTATGCCAAGTTCTCGAAGTGCGAGTTTTGGCTATCCTCAGTGGCGTTCCTCGGGCATATAGTGAGTGGAGAGGGTATTGCTGTGGATCCGACGAAGATTGTTGCGATACGGGAGTGGCATGAGCTTGCTACGGTAGCAGAAGTCCGGAGCTTTTTGGGGCTTGCCGGCTATTATAGGCGCTTCGTAGAGAACTTCTCGCGGTTAGCGTTACCTCTCACTACTTTGACGAGAAAGGAGCATAAGTTCGTTTGGACGCCGGAGTGCGCGCGAGCTTTTGAGGAATTGAAGTGTCGGTTGACCACGGCGCCTGTGCTGAGTTCGCCATGTGGAACCGAAGGCTATGAGATATATAGCGATGCTTTAGGCAGCGGTTTGGGTTGTGTGCTACTGCAGCACGGAAGTGTGATAGCTTATGGCTCGAGACAGCTAAAAGTGCACGAGAGGAATTATCCGGTCCATGACTTGGAGTTAGCGGCCGTGATTTTTGCCTTGAAGCTGTGGAGACACTATTTGTACGGTGTGAAGATTGATATCTACACCGATCACAAGAGCCTAAAGTATCTGATTGATCAGAAAGATCTGAATATGCGGCAGCGTAGATGGATGGAGTTCCTGGGGGACTATACATTCAAGATCCACTACGTGCCTGGCAAAGGGAATGCGGTTGCGGACGCGTTGAGTCGTCGAGCCCCAGCTCAAGCTAATTGGCTATCGGTGCACGATGTGCGGTTGGTGCAGGAGTTGGAGGCGTTGGAGATTGTTTGTGTGG
The DNA here is from genome assembly GCA_039583875.1 of Platanthera guangdongensis. Classification (NCBI taxonomy): domain Eukaryota; kingdom Viridiplantae; phylum Streptophyta; class Magnoliopsida; order Asparagales; family Orchidaceae; genus Platanthera; species Platanthera guangdongensis. The sequence continues at coordinate 101,311,364 of CM077147.1, read as the reverse complement.
ACAGACAATCAAGTGCTGAAGCAGTTCTGAATTGGACTGAAGTCTAATATGACCTGGCTGATCGGATTCGGCAGGCTTTGGATATGGATGCTCATATGAAGCAGTTCATGATAGAGGCTCTGGATGGGTCAAATTCCCGATTCGTCGTGGAGGACGGATTGCTGTGGAAAGACGGTCGTTTGTGCGTCCCAAGTGTGGGCAATTTACGGGTGGAGTTGTTGTACGAGGCGCACCATACCAAGTACTCGATTCACCCGGGGAGCACGAAGATGTACCGCGATGTCAAGAAGCTATTTTGGTGGCCGGGTTTGAAAAAGGATGTGGCGCTATACGTAGCGAAGTGCCAAACCTGCGCCTTGGTAAAGGCGGAGTGCCAAAAGCCGGGAGGATTTCTTAAGTCCCTGCCTATTCCGGAGTGGAAATTTGACGACATCTCTATGGACTTTGTGCACGGTTTGCCAAGGTCGCAAAAGGGGAACGACGCCATTTGGGTGGTAGTGGATCGATTAACGAAGGTGTCGCATTTTATTCCGCATAGGAAGGATGATCCGGTGGAGAAGTTGGCAAAGCTTTATGTGGATAACATAGTACGGCTTCATGGTGTGCCCCGCAGCATCGTGAGTGACCGAGATGGGCGGTTCACGTCCAATGATTGGAGGCTGGTGCAGCAAATGTTGGGAACAAATCTGAAGTTTAGCACAGCCTTCCATCCACAAACGGATGGGCAGACCAAGAGGGTTAATAGAACCATGGAAGACATGCTCCGCATGTGTGTCTTAGATTTTGGAAAGCAATGGGAAGACCACCTTTATTTGGTGGAGTTCGCATACAACAATAGCTACCAAGCAAGTATTCAAATGCCGCCCTTCGAGGCCCTATATGGTAGAAGATGTCGCACGCCGTTGTCTTGGTTAGAAACGGGTGAGTCAAAGTTGTATAAGCGATCGGAAGTGGATGATGCTACTTCTTTGGTGAGAACCATTCAGGAGAGGTTGCTTATCGCTCAGGACCGGCAAGCAAAGTACTATAATGCCAAGCACAGGAACGTGGAGTTTGCTGTGGGCGATTATGTATACTTAAAGATCAAGTCGTTCAAGGGTGTCTCGCGGGTGCGACGATTGAAAAAGCTAAGCCCGAGGTACCTTGGACCGTTCGAGGTTCTGGAGCGAGTTGGAGAAGCGGCCTATAGGTTGAAGCTTTCAGTGGAGCTAAGTGGTTTACACGATGTATTCCACATTTCGGTGCTTCGGAAGGCGGTGCAAGAGCCTACGCAAGTGATCGCGGTCAATCAAGTGTCGGTGGATAGTGGGCTAACGACAAAGGTCAAGCCCGTGCGGATTGAAGACTCGGAGGTCAAGCGACTACGCAATAAAGAGATCAGGATGGTTGTAACGCCCCGAAACTCAAAGGAGCAAAGGGGGACGTTTTGGGCCAGTTTGGGTTCTGGCTGTAGGCACACGGCCTGGGACACGGGCGTGTCCCAGGGCGTGTCAAGCTTGTGCCGACACTTAGCCGCGAAGTCGTCGAGATTTTCTCGACGATTCGCTGAGAATGGGCACACGGCCTGCGACACGGGCGTGTCGCAGGGCGTGTCGACCCGTGTCGACACTTAGCCGCGGAGTCGTCGAGTTATACTCGACGAATCGTCGAGAATGGGCACACGGCCCGCGACACGGGCGTGTCGCCGGGCGTGTCGACCCGTGTCGACGATCGTCCCGGGGTAGTCGTCGAGATTCGCTCGACGATCGTCGAGACAAGGCACACGGCCTAGGACACGGGCGTGTCCAAGGCCGTGTCATCAAGTCGTCGAACTGCACGCGACGAATTGTCGAGACCATGTACACGGCCTGGGGCCCAGGCGTGTCAAGGTGACACGGGCAAGGACAGGGGCGTGTCCTAGAACCCGTGCAGTGCTCGGGTTGAAAATGGGGAAAAATCATGGGGTACACGGCCGGCTACACGGCCGTGTCAGCTGGAACACGGGCGTGTCAGCTCGAACACGGGCGTGTTCGATACCCGTGTGAGGGTCCAGGAGATTCGATTTTGACGGCGAATGCGGCACACGGCCCTGGACATGGGCGTGTGCCAGGCCGTGTTCGGTCCAGATTGGGCATTTCAGCCCCGAATCAAAGTCGTTCGTTTCCTTAGGTTGAGATCCAACGGCTGGGGGTTGTTCCTGAGAGGATATACCCATGAGTTGACTTGGAAAACCTCACTTTTCATACCTTATCATCTCTCCAAGTCCTTGGAGAAAGAGGAGAGCCATTGGAGGAAGAAGAACTAGATCCCGCCATTGGAGGAGCTTCGTAGCTCCGAATCGCGAGCCGACTCCGGATCCACGGAGGCAACGCAAGTGCGGTGATTTCCATCCGATTACTTTTCAATGGCGCCAAAGAGGAACTCAAGGGTAACGATCCTCATCTTGAGCATGTGTAGCTCTCTTTCTTAGCATAGGAAGCCCGCTCTAGCGAGTTTGCGAAGAGTTGGAGGCGTTCCTTCGGGTAGATATGTGAAGTCCCCGTTGTTTAGAGTCTGTATGCGAGAACGGACATAGGCATGATGTGTGAAGCCTACCCGGACATGTTGGTCTGGATCGGTGATGTTGCATTGCATAAATGCCGGAGAAGACTCCGTGCTAATGGTTGTTTTTCGGGTTTTCTACGCGGTAGATTGCAGCAGGGAGCCTTGGGGATTAACCCAAAGGTGCACCCAGAAAACTGGGCGGATACGAGATCTTGCCAACTTGGTGGCCTGAGAGCCAACTTGAACATAACGGGGTTATGTGACTTGTGATAGAATGGGACTCGGTGGATGTTTGACCCGCGCAAATGGCTTAAATTGTCGTTGCGATGTGAGCACGGGTTAGATGGAACCGTACCCGCTCTATGTCGTTCGGGTTAGAGAGACCTAAGGTTACGTGGCACTCGCCGTTGGCATAGATGTGAGTCTTCGGCGGTCAATGGCTTAAACTGACGTGACCCAAGCCAAGAAGACAAATTGCTCATAGGTTTGGCCGTCTAAGTGGCGGTGGCGAGTCCGGAATGTTAATGGCTTTAATTGACGTGACATCGACCGGTTCACCGAGAATGTGCCCTGAGTGCACGGGGCGTGTGGCCGTGCGAGCCAACGTCTGTGTTGAAATGGCTATGGATATATACATTGCTCGCTTATGCTAATGAAATGCAGGGAAGGAGCATCGCCGCCCCGAGTTGGGGGCGGGATCGTTATAATTTGGTCAGCATTGCTGACCGTTGCCTTGTTTTGCCACCGTGCGGTGGTTTATTGCTTGCAGGTGCAGCTGGACCAAGCGGTCAATAGCGGGCTAAAGCCCTTTTTGCGAAGCTGGCCCTCGAAGGCCCAAGTAGAAGTGTTTACTGCTTTATTCATGTATGACCGGCCTGCGTGCCGTGGTTTGTAAAACATGTAATTTTCAAGTGAAACACTGTGTAAGGCCTTAAGGCCGGTTTTGGGTATTTTTTTGTATAACATTCCTTTTGGTATTAGTGGACATTCATGCTCCTATGCTGGGTTCTTGTTTACAACTCTTAAACTGCTTCCGCTAGAATGCTCTGTGTAGGACGTTGAGATTGGTTGGATGGTTTCCATACGTAACCACCCGGTCTGTCTGTGGTATATGGCGTCGGGCCCCGGCCGGACCTACTGCTATATACTATGCGACGGATAGGGGGTGTTACAACCGACACGTGGATCATGGATACGGGATTCTCGTATCACATGTGCCCGAACATAGAATGGTTCACTAGCTTCAGGCAATGTGACGGCGGTCGCGTTATGATGGGAAACGACTCGGAGTGCAAGACGCTCGGGATCGGCAGTATCAGAATTAAGATGTTCGACGAAACAATCAGGACCCTTACTGATGTAAGATACGTGGCCGATCTGAGGAAGAGTCTAATTTCCCTAGGCACTCTAGAGGCGGCTGGGTGCTCATACACTGGCGAGGGAGGATATCTGAAGGTCAAGAAAGGCGCTATGGTGGTCATGAAAGGAGAGCGCTCTGGTACTCTCTACAAGCTGATCGGCACTACCATCGCCGGCGACGCGGCTGTTTCTGAGACGACACATGAGGATTCCTCTCTGCTGTGGCATGCCAGACTTGGCCACATGAGCGAGAGAGGACTGCTGGAGCTTCACAAGAAGGGCCTATTGAAAGGAGTCAAGACATGCAAGTTAGACTTCTGCGAGACCTGCGTTCTCGGGAAGCAGCACAGAGTGTAGTTCGTGACATCTACGCAGCGGAGCAAGCAGTCACTCGAATATATACACTCAGATGTTTGGGGGCCTGCCCCAGAGCCATCTCTTGGTGGGGCCAGATACTTCGTGACTTTCATCGACGATTTTTCAAGAAAAGTCTGGATCCACTTTCTGAAGCACAAGTCCGAAGTATTCGAGAAATTCAAAGTCTAGAAGACGACAATGGAAAAGCAGACCGGGAAAAGAGTCAAATATCTTAGATCTGATAACGGTGGCGAGTACACCTCAGCGGAGTTCCAGGAATACTGTAATCAGGAGGGCATCACTCGACACCTTACTATTCCTGGTACACCACAGCAGAACGGCGTGACAGAAAGGATGAACCGAACGTTGCTAGAGAGAGCTCGGTGCTTGTGGTTATTTGCAGACCTACCAAGGCCCTTCTGGGCCGAGGCCATTAATACGGCATGCTATCTAGTGAATCGATCCCCATCGATGTCAGTGAATCTGAAATCGCCACAGGAAGTTTGGTTAGGTAGGCCGGTTGACTACTCTGACATCCACATCTTTGGTTGTCCCGTGTACACCCTTGTACATGACTCTGAGAAGACGAAGCTGGATGCTAAGTCCAAACGGTGCATCTATCTGGGATGAAAGACCGGCACGAAGGGGTTCAAATTGTGGAACCCGGACACAAAGAAGATGGAGGTCAGGCGCGATGTGATCTTCGATGAGGCCTCTATGCTCAAGAAATCTGAGGCTCAGTCCAAAGAGGTGGAGGAGACTCCAGTCACACCCCTAGAGGTGGAGCTGTGTTGGATCCCTAGTTGATTTGGGCTAGGTTCACTAGCTTAGGATGTGACCCATCATGTATAGCCAGGGTCAAGCTGTGTCCTAGAGTCTAGGTCAAGTCCTTAGAGTCAACTTCAGATGGACCAGCTATCAACAAGACCATCAGAGACTCCAGACTTAGAAGATTTCAAGACTAAGTAAAGTGAGTTCGACGTTCGTTGAACTCAGCTCGACGAAAGGTGTTCTTCGCTCGACGATCGTGAGACATTTCTTTGTGTTGAGCTCGACGATCTTAGTTCTCTGTTCGACGAAGACTGAGTTTCTTCAACAAGCTAAAGTCAGGACAACTTCAGAATTTTTCTAAGTCCAATTTCAAGCTTTGGTCGACGAACAGGATTCTAAGCTCGACGAACTTGGACCTCAAGTTCTCAACTTCTCAGGTCGACGATTTCAGTATTCTACTCGACGATTTGTGGTCTACGATTTGATTCCTTCTCAGTCAGAGACTTCTCAGATTCTAAGTCCACAATCATTCTTCGCTCGACGATTTTTGGAACTCTGGTCGACGAATGAAGATTGTCAGTTCAACGAAGATTGTAGCAGTATTGACTTGAAGACTATTGGCTGGTCGACGAACCAATCAAGCTCAGCTCGACGAACTCAAGCTCAGCTCGACGAACTGTGAACTCAGCTCGACGATTTGTGTTCTTCGTTCGACGATTTCAGACTAGGTCTTCTCCAGTTTCCCGTCCCGGTTCTTGGCGATGATTCCGAAGTAATCAATGTCAGATCCTCTCAGAATGTTATCGTTAGAACGCGCTTTGATCTTGGATTATTACATGCCGTTTTTCTATGGGACAGTTAGGGAAATCATTGATTGCCGCTTCCTTCCCAGGTCGACTGCAATTACTGCTCAACATTCAAATTTCGAATGTTCCTCAGTCAGAAAATGACAGAAGAAAAAAAGGATTAATCAGTAAGAGATACCAGAGACAATCAGACACACAGACAGATTGCACAAGAATAATTTTACAGAAATCTAAAGTTCTTGACTGCAATTAGCCTTGGCCAGAGAACAACTTCATCAAGAAGAAGAAGAACAACCAATTACTATCAAGAGTCTTCTTCCTTCAATCCTCCAGGACAACTTCAGAAGGACAACATAACTCTATCTATCAAAGAGGTTCCTGAAGCAATCTCTGGTCCAGGCACTCCAGTTTTCAAGACCTGTCACCCTGTAGCAGTGCTCCAGTTTTTCTGATCTCAGGGGGAGCAAAATCTGCTAACATCAATCTACAATCTTCTCCGTTGTTATTGAGAAAGAGAAGACATCATCACCTCTTTTCAACTCCTGTACAGGGTTTTAATTCCCTTCAAAATTATTCCTGGTTGCAAGTCTCCTTCCAAAAGACTTGAGGTTTTGGTTTTTGAGCACCTGAACAAAAGCTCATTGGTGTCAGGCACCTGATCAAAAACCTGAGTGGATTCCTACCAGGGTGGTAGAAGAGTGGATGTACCCAGGTTGGGGAACCACTATTAAATTTCTTGTGTCGTCTGGTTGCCCTTTTCTTTTGTTTTGGTTGTGCTCTGTGATTAGATAGTTTGCTGTGCTTATTTATTTTATTTACTGACTGTTCACTTAGGAATACAACAAAAGTTGTAAAAAGTTTGTAGTGAGCACAATACTCTATTCACCCCCCCCCCTCTAGAGTATTTCAGATCTAACCTGCACTTTCAATTATTATCAGTGGGAGGTTGGTTAAAATATCATACCTTAATTGGTTGTACAGGCTAACACCTGAACCAAAAAGATTCCTCTTGTGAGATCTGATTGTTTGTTTGTGTTATTAGATTTATTTCTTCACAGAAATGGCCCAAAACAAAGACTATGCAAGCATCAAACCTCCAGTATTTAATCTTAACAAGTTTGTCATCTGAAAGGCAAGAATCAGATTATACATGAATTCTATAGATGAGGATATTTTTGCTTCTATCTTGACAGGAGTACCTCCAGCACCTGCAACTTCTACAAGCACTTCTACCAACATGACTGCAGTACCCCCTCCAGAGAATAATGATGCCTACAAGAAAGCCAAAATGGCAAATGCTATGGCAATGAATATCTCGGCTCAGACTATGTTAGATGACATATTTCAGAAGGTGGCTGAGTGTTGGGTACATTGGTTTAGATGTACCTGATTTGAAGAAGCCTCACCCAACTCAATGATATACATCAAAATGTATTTGATGTGTTTTGAGTTTACTTGTGCAGGTTAAGTATTTACAGGAAAGAAGAAAAAGTTTCTAAGTTCATGTGTCGACACCCAGAGGGAAAGTGTCGACACTTAAGAAGACTTGTGTCGACACCCAGGCAAGCAGTGTCGACACTTGGAGTCATTGTGTCGACACCAGGGATGCAGAGTCGACACCAGACAGAAAGTGTCGACACAAGGAGCTGTGTCGACACTCAGTGAAGAAAAGTGCAGTATAGCAGTGTCGACACTTAACAGCAGTGTCGACACCTAGAAGAACTGTGTCTACATCAGAAATTGTCGACACTTGGAGGCTGTGTCGACACTCAGCAAAAGTCAGCAGAAACTAAGTATAAGTGTCGACACAAGGAGATGTGTCGACACTCAGCAGAAGACTCAACACTTGAAGAAAGTGTCGACACCCAGAACAATGTGTCGACACACTGCAGAAGAGTCAACACTTGAAGAAAGTGTCGACACAAGAAAGAATGTGTCGACACTTAGCTGAAGACTCAACACTTGAAGAAAGTGTCGATACAAGGAGCTGTGTCGACACTTAGCAAAGTTCAAAAAATTCTAAGTACAAGTGTCGACACTAAGGAGATGTGTCGACACTCAGCCAGAGTCTCAACAAAGAAGATGTATGTCGACACAAGGAGCTGTGTCGACACTCAGTAAGTATCAACACTGAAGACATGTGTCGACACCAAGAAGAAGTGTCGACACTTAACAGATTCAACACATGAAGATGTGTCGACACAAAGGAGATGTGTCGACACTTACAAGAATTCAGCAATATACTGAAGTACAAGTACTTGTGTCTACACACATTATTAGTGTCGACACATGAAGAAGAAGCAGTGTCGAGATATAAAATCTACAACACAAGGAGTTGTGTCGACACCTTGTAGGCTAGTGTCGACACTTAGACAACTTGTGTCGACACTTGATCTATATGTGTCGACACATAAAGACAGATAGTCTCGACACTTACAGACAGTTACAGAATTTTCAAGAACTGACTGCATGACTTGACAGCTGCCATTCCAGCCGGTCTACTGCACCTGTCAGAGTTGTCAGAAATCTGTTATAGATCGGACCAGCCGGTTACCATGAAGAAGGCCTATAAATAGTCTTATACAGTCTACAGAAACTGTTGTTGAAGTTGTTAATTGAACACAAGTACAAGTGATCAATATACAAAGAAGATCTAGCTATTCCTTGAAGAATCTAGTAAAGATCTAAGAAGTTGGAGAGAGAGAGAGCTCCATCCAAGAAGTCAGCCGTTGGAACCAGGCTGAGAAGAAGGGTTCAGATTTATTCTGAATCTTAAGTAGCAGAGATCAAGGATCAACTGCAGAAGAGGTCAATCTTATTGTGTTCTACATTCAAGAAGCTTTGAAGAAAGCCAAGTCAGATTGATTTCAGCTGAGTTCTTCCAAGAACTCATTAAGAAACTCACAACTCTTCTCTCTTTTCTCTGAGTTGTTGAGTAAACATTTTGTATTCATATTATCTTGTAGGATTCTTAGGGATCTGAGTTCTATAAGCCTGTAATTATAAAGGCTGAGTGTAGGGCTTGAGTGCCTGAGTGTAGGAGATTGAAATCTCTGAGTGTAGGCCTGTTGTGGCTGAGTGTAGGCCTTGGTGGCTGAGTGTAGGCCTTGGTGGCTGAGTGTAGGCTTTGTGAAGAAGCTGAGTTGTAGGGCCTTGGGCCTGAGGTGTAGGAATCTGTTTTGGGGTTCTGAGATAGTGGAGGAGTTTGGCCGAATCTAGTACACTGCTAGATAGGCGAAGGGGGAAAGTGGATGTACCCAAACCTTGGGGAACCACTATAAAACTGTGTGTCTACTATGTGCTGTGGAATTCTGTGATTGCTGAATGTGTGCTGTGATAAAGTAGCTAGAATTCTGTGATATTATCTGATTGCTGCCTAAAAAATTAAAAAGATTCAAGTCACCTATTCACCCCCCCTCTAGATGTTTAGGTACAATATCTTTCAAGTGGTATCAGAGCCAGGTTACTCAAAAAGGGACATAACTGTCTGAGTAGATCCTGTTGGCAGATTCAGTTTAAGTCAATTACAGAATCAAGAAAATCAAGAACCATGGGTTCCACTGAGAATCACAAGGAATTGGGATCCATGAAGTTACCCATATATAGAAAAGAGATCTTTGGTATCTGGAAGGAAAGGGTGAGACTGTTTATGAAAGCCTCAGACCCTAGGATTTATATCACAGTGAAAGAAGGGCCATATGTACCCATGAAGGTGTCAGTCTTAGATACAAATCAGAGAACACCTAAGGATTTCTCTGAAATGACAAAGGATGAAATTGTTCTAGCCACTATGGATAAGAGCGCTCAGAACATCATAGTGAGTGTCATAGATGATGCAACTTTTCAGAATTTGATACACTGTAAGACAGCTAAAGAGATGTGGGATACTCTTATTGTGTACATGGAGGGTTCTGAAGAAGTAAGGCAAGACAGAAAATCCTTGCTAAACCAAGAATATGAAAGTTTTAGACAAGGTAAAGCTGATAGCATAACTGAATGCTATAAGAAGTTCTACAGGATTGTGAATGAGCTCATGTCCTATGACAGAGAGTTCAGTAATTATGAACTCAATGATAAGTTTCTAAGGTCCCTAACAAAAGATTGGGACACCAAGATCTGTGTCATTAGGGAAATGACAAAGTTGGGAGAAATTCCTCCACCAACACTATTTGGCAAACTGCTGTCCTATGAAATGCAGTTAATGGTGAGGAAAGAAGAGGAGAAATCAACAAGAAGTGAACATAAAGAAAGGACAGTGGCCTTCAAAACAGAAGCCCCCAGAAAGTACAGAAGTAAGTCACCAACTCCACCACCAAAAGTACCTGAAACTGAGTCAGATGAGTCAGCAAGTAGAAAGTCTGAAAGCAGTGAAAGTGATGAGTACTTTGCTGCCTTCACAAGACATTTCCAGAAGTTTTTAAAGAAGAAACAGTGGAGAACAAGGTCATCTACTTCACAGGGAAAAGAAGACTATTATCAGAATAAAAAGTCTTCAAAGAAAGACAGGAAAAAGACTAAGTCTAGAAAAGCAACTCTTTCAAAAATAGTATGCTATTGCTGTAATAGACAAGGCCATATTGTTGCAGATTGTCCAGAAAAAAAGGAAGGAGTCTAGTGACAAGAAAAGGACTCAATACAAGGGCAAGAAGGAAAAGTCTTTTGTTGCCAAAAAGGACAAGAGTCTGTCAGATATTTCTTCATCGGAAACTGAGTCAGATGCTGAGGCATATATAGGACTGTTTGCTGAGGAAGAAGAAGAAGAGTTCATTCAGATCATGAACTCTATATATGAACAAGAGAACAGTCAATGCCAGGACTAATGACATTGACAGAAAGTGACAAAATCCTGGAGCAGCCAGGACCTAGTGAGGTACAACATTGTTCTTTCAGTTCAATTTCTTATGCCAGTACAGAATCAGATTCATCATCATCAAGTGATGAGAGTGCATCTGAGTCTGAAGAGGATATTCATCAGTTGATAGATGAATATAAAGTTTTGTTGCAAGCTTATAAGAAGAGCAAGTCCCTAGCCAAAAGTCAGGCAAAGGAAATTGCTAATCTCAAAGCTGCTGCAACTGATTTTGAGAAGTTATTTGATCAAAAGCTTAATGAGATAGCCAGACTGAAGCACATAACTGTGATTCAGATGGGGATTATATCATTTAAGAATGATCAAATCAAGAGTCTGGTGATTAATCTTCAGAAGGAAAAAGACTTAGTTGCTAGGTTTTCTAAACCAAAGTCTGTTCTACCCATAATTGATGAATTTATTCATCAAAAAGGTAAAGCTGGACTGGGGTTTTCAAAACCTGCTAGGACTGCTCAGTCCAAGTCCAAGTCCAAGGGCAAAGCCCCAACTCTCAACAAGTCAGCTGTAGATAAAACAGCAAAGATAGTACCTAAGCAAAGGTACAATAAGTTTGAGTGTTGGTGCTGTGGCAAGGTAGGACACTTTGCAATGGACTGTTGGCACAATGTTAGTGCCAAAGTGAGTAGCAAACTGCCTGTTGGAAAGTCTGCAGGTAGCTTTGTTAGGAAGCAAACTAACCAGTACCAAGGACCCAAGAATTCTTTGGGTTCTAAGGTTCACTAATCTGTTTTGCAGGTGAGTCCAAGTGGCCATTCCCCTATATGGTACTTGGACAGTGGATGTTCCAGACATATGACTGGAACAAGGGGTTTACTAAAGAACTACACACCCATCAAGGATGGTCCAAAAGTCACCTTTGGTGGTTCTGAAAAAGGGATCATCAAGGGTTTTGGTAACATTTCTAACTCCTTTATTACAATTACTCAAGTGGCCTATGTTAAAGGTTTGAAACATAACCTTATTAGTATAAGTCAATTGAGTGATGTAGGGTATGACATCTCATTTGTGAAAGATGGTTGTCATATCAGAAGGTCAAATGATCAAGAGATCATTTTGACTGGTTATAGAAAAAGGAATGTCTATTGCTTAGACATTATGGTTGAGAACAATGGTTCTCCAGTATGTCTTGTAGCTGATGAGACAGTCTCTCATTATGTCAAATGGCACAAGAGGCTAGCCCATCTTAACTACAAGACAATTGGCAAACTCTTTAGTAAAGAGTTAGTGAGTAATGATCCTCAAGTTAAGTGTATTAAAGATGGTATTTGCTCAGCTTGTCAAAAGGGCAAGCAGACTAGATCCACCTTTAGAAGCATTGAAAACAAAGATGCTGTGAGATGTTTATACCTCTTGCATATGGATCTCTTTGGTCCAATGCCAGTTCACAGCCTAGATAGGAAGGTCTATACCTTTGTAGTTGTAGATGACTACTCAAGGTTTTCCTGGGTGTTCTTCCTAAGACAGAAATCTAAAACACCTAGTGTCTTCTATAGCTTTGTCAAGCAAATTCAGAATGAACTAGACAGTACAGTGGTCAAGATTAGAAGTGACCATAGTACTGAATTTCAGTCTGATAGCATGACAAAACTATGTGAAGAATTTGGGATATTTCAAGAGTTTTCTTCACCAAGGACACCTCAGCAAAATGGCATTGCTGAGAGGAAGAATAGAACCTTGATTGAGGCTGGTAGGACCCTATTAAGTGATACATCACTACCAGAATATTTCTGGGCTGAAGCAGTTAATACTGCATGCCATGTTATTAATAGGGCTACCATTACTAAAAGCCTCAACAAGACCCCCTATGAGGTTGTGAAAGACAGGAAACCAAACCTATCCTACTTCAGGATCTTTGGTTGTAAGTGCTTTATACTTAATAATGGAAAGTCTTACTTGACTAAGTTTGCTGCCAAGTCCCAAGAGGGAATTTTTGTTGGGTACAACAATAATAGTAAGGCTTATAGAGTCTACAACTTATCTACTCAAGTTGTAGAAGAGACTGTACATGTAGTATTTGATGAAACTAGACTTATTAACAATGAGTTGTCTAGTAGTATTTGCAGCCCCACAGGTATAACTGAGAAGTTGGACAAGCTCACTATAGAAGAAAGATCTACTGCAAGACAGTAAGTAGAAGAAAGTGGTTGTTGTCCAGGGGGAGTACTACATGTACCTAATGTAGAAGAAGTACAAGGAGTACAGCAAGATGAAGAAGTTGAAGAAGTTCAACCTGAAGTCAGGATACCTCCAGCAAATAGGCATCTTAGAGATCATCCAGCAGAACAAATCATTGGTGATCCAAGACAAGGGGTACAAACAAGGAGCAGAAATCTGAATGCAGCAATCTACTCCAGTTTTCTATCCCAAGTTAAACCAAAGAAGTTTGAAGAAGCCATCCTAGACCCTCATTGGATTGAGGCAATGCAAGAAGAGCTGAATCAGTTCAAAAGGTGCAAGGTCTGGGAGCTTGTTCCTAAACCAAAAGACCACAATATAATTGGGACAAAGTGGATCTTTAGGAACAAAATGGATGAACATGGAGTCATCATTAAGAACAAAGCAAGATTGGTTGCTAAAGGATATAGGCAGGAAGAAGGTATTGATTTTGATCAAACCTTTGCTCCAGTAGCCAAACTGGAAGCCATAAGGATGTTCCTGGCCTATGCAACTTTTCAAGGATTTAAAGTTTATCAAATGGATGTCAAGTCAGCATTTCTAAATGGTAATCTAAAAGAGGAAGTCTATGTGGAACATCCATCAGGTTTTGTTGATTCAACTCTACCTAATCATGTCTATAGACTTAGGAAAGCTTTATATGGGTTAAAGCAAGCCCCTAGGGCTTGGTATGAAACTATGTCTAGTTTCCTCATTGAGAATAAGTTCACAAGGGGGAAAATAGACAAGACTCTATTCCTTAGGGAATACAGAGGCAAAGTAATACTAGTACAAATATATGTAGATGACGTAATATTTGGGTCTACTGAAAGTTGTCTTTGCAAAAAGTTTGCAAAACTAATGCAAGGACAATTTGAGATGAGTAGTATAGGAGAGCTTAAGTTCTTCTTGGGTCTCCAAGTAAGACAGACTGAGAATGGTTTATCCATATGCCAGTCTAAGTTCACCCTAGAACTCATAAGGAAGTATGGTATGGATTCATCCAGTACCATGAAGACTCCTATGGGGTCAAGTATGTCTCTTAGCAAGGATAATGCAGGGAAACCTGTAGATGAGTCTTTGTATAGAGGGATAGTTGGATCCCTATTATATTTGACTGCAAGTAGACCAGATATCATGTATGCTACATGTGTCTGTGCAAGGTATCAAGCATGCCCTAAAGAGTCTCATTTGACAGCAGTCAAAAGAATATTGAGATATCTAAAGGGCACTCCTTATCTAGGCCTCTGGTACCCTAGGAATGGGGATTTTGAACTAACAGGTTATTCAGATGCAGACTTTGCAGGATGCAAAGAAGACAGAGAAAGCACAACTGGAACCTGTCAATTCCTAGGTGGAAGACTGATTTCATGGAGTAGCAAAAATCAAACAAGTGTGGCTATCTCCACTGCAGAGTCAGAATATGTGGCTGCAGGAAGTTGTTGTGCTCAACTTCTATGGATACAACATCAGCTTGAGGACTATGGAATTCAGGTAAGTAGAACTCCACTCTTTTGTGATTCTACAAGTGCAATATCAATTGCACATAATCCTGTTTCCCATAGTAGAACTAAACATATTGAAATAAAATATCATTTTCTTAGGGAGCATGTAGAGAAAGAAGATATTTTACTAGAATATGTTAAAACAGATAATCAACTAGCTGATATGTATACTAAGCCCTTAGAAGAAACTAAGTTCAATAGGTTTAAAATTGAACTAGGAATGATAAACTTAGAATAAGTTTATAAGAATGGCCAAGTAGAAAGGTGTCGACACACACAGATATCTGTGTCGATACAGAAAAGTGGTGTCGACACTTCAGGGAAAAGGTGTCGACACATCTAGGAATTTGGTGTCGACACTTCAGAAAATTAGTGTCGACACATGACAAGTAGGTGTCGACACATCCAAGGTGGTGTCGACACTTAGTGTTTACTCAGAATTATCTAAGTAAAGTCTCGACTAAATGTCGAGTTAAGTGGTGTCGACACATAAACCAGTGTCGACACATATAATCTGTTGACTAAACTTGTGTCGACACATATGTGTCGAGACATTATAAGTCAGTGTCGACACGTATCGACAGTGTCGACACAATTTAGGATAGCTGCCCGCCTTTTCATCTTCAAACCTAGAAAAGTATAAATAAAATTTTGCCTTAGTTTGTCGACACGCTTTCAAAAGTTTCGAGAGCAAACTTGTGTGTCGACACCTCTCTTCTCTCAGTTCAAATTCTCCAAACCCTAATGGCGCCAAAGCTCGAGGAGAACGTCAATGAAGGTTATGAACTGGTGCGAGACGCGTTTGGTGATGCAGACCCAGAAATCAAGAATGTATTAACCCTCGTTGCAGACTCGGGGTTGGAATTTCTTGTTTCAGAGCCTACAAAGATCTGGAAGAAGGAAGTACTGGAATTCCTCAATGGAGCTAAAATAGACGAATCTGGATTCAAGATCAAATCCAGAGTTCATGGTGAGAAGGTTAAGGTTTCACCAAAAAGTTTGAGGAAAATCCTTCAGTTACCAAGAACTAAGGAAGAAGAAGAGGTTACTGCTTCCAGGACCAGAGATGCATTGGCATGGTGTGGTCTGGATTCTAAGATGAAAATAGGATCTGTATTCAATAGAAAGGGAATGAACAGCCAGGGGAAATTCCTTTCTGAAATTGTTGGCAAGGTAATATTAAGTAAGCCAGGAGGGCATGATAGGGTATCAGCCCATATGTTTAGTATTATGACAAGGATAATCTTCACTCTGAAAACTAACTGATCTGTAGTGATCTTTGAGAAGATTAAGGAAAGCCTAAAGAAGCCCAACTTGGGCAGAATCTTAAGTCTATACCTTACTGGTATTATACCAGAAGTTATGGGTCAAGCTGCTGGAAGTAAAATCAACCATATGAGGAAAATGGACTTGAGGATATTCTCTAGGTGGGACAGGGTTTTGTCAAAGGAGATGCCAACCCCTGAGAAAGTAACATCTGAGAAAGTAACACCTCAAAAGAAGAAGAAGAAAGCTGCCCCAGTGGCTCAGGTTTCATCTAGCAGCTCTGATAGTGAAGAGCAAGTTGTCTTCACACCTGATGAGCATGAAGAAGGGACTGTTGAGAAGACTCCAGCTCAACAAGTAGTTGCTGAAAGGCAGGGGGAGCTACCACCAACTAGCCCCTTACATCAGGATCAAATCCAGGGGGAGCCACTAGTTGTGGAAGAGCCCACTCCTCTTGAGAGTGAGCAAGCTACAAACACAATTCTAGAGGTAATCACTGAGCTTAATGCTTTAGATTTTCCTTTAGAGGATACTGATTTGTCTGATGTTTATCAGCAACCACAGATTCATAGTCAAGTCCCATATGTTGTCATGAAAGACGCATCTGTTGAAGTTGAAGTTGTATCTGATCCAGTGGTAGATGAGCCCAGAGTTTCTCCAGCTCATTCTCCACAAGAATTTACTATGGAAGATCTATTTCTTAATCTGGATCAAGAAGACTTTGGAAAAGAAAGTACAGCTGCTGAAGGAGAGAGTGCTCCAATTGAGGGGGAGCAAGTGCCAATTCTTGAAGAACTTGCAAGGCATGAGCCTGAGAAACAACCAGCTGTTGAGGAGCTACCTAAGGAGAGGGTAGACATAGCCAACACCTCAGTATCTGAAGATGAGGAGGCTACAAGGGCAAAGAAAAAGAAATTTCAAGTATTCAGAAGAAGGAGCCAGAGTTACAAAAAGGCTTTGTAAACCATAGTACCACAGCCTACAGTACAGCCTGCACCATCAATAGATTATAGTGCTCTTATGGTTGCTATGCAGATAAAGCTTGATGAGCACAGGCAAGCCATTGAAAAGTATGTAGATGAAGGACAGAAGTCTCTTCAATTTGATCTGGCACAGGACATAAAGTCCATAAGATTTGAGATGAATCTCAATAAGAAGGAGATGACTGACTGCTTCCACAAGGGAGGGAATGCAGTGGTGTACTTGGCTACACATCAGGAGAAGATAAAATCTCAAGTGGATGAACTTGAAGTCAAGCAAGGCTATGTACTTGAAAATCAAATTAGAATGAATGATAACTTGACTGCTTCTCACAATGCCATAGTCACAGAGATGAAGAATCTAGCTGCAGGGCAGGCTCCAGCTAATGCTACAGCAAAAGCAGACTTTGACAAAGCCTTCCAAGAGGAAATAACTGTTGTTAAGACTGCCATAATAGACTCTCAGAAGATCGTTACTGACAAACTCCAAAGGTTAAAGCCTTATTTTAAAGATGGAGTCAATTATTTGGATAACCAGGTTCGATTTCAAAAAGATGATGTAAGAGATCACATAGAAAGAGAAGTCATAAAGGGGGAGAGAGTGTTAGTCAAGGCCAGCTCTGATCATGCTAAGTGGATATCTAATTCTATCAGAGCAACTCTTGGATATCCTCCTCTTTGTGATGATGATAATGTGGCAGAATCTGGAATTAATCCTGCATATCTAGGAGGGGAGCAAGCTGAAGTGGCTCAAGTCATCTACCCTCCTCCAGATTTTGACATGATAAATGTTGATATACAGTCCATGTATAGCCCACCTGGGGGAAAGGACAATGTCATTATAGAGAAAGTTGTTCAGCCAATATCTGAAGCTATGCAAGAAGCTCTGCAGAAAGAAGAAGAAACCAGATTATCTAAAAAGAGGTTTAGGGAGCAAGCTGGACAAAGACCAGACTTTGAGCAGTGGAGCCCTACTTCAAGAAATATTATCTTAACTGCATGGAAAGCTGCAAAAGATAATATACAAGACATAAATAAATGGTTTTCTGAACTTGAATGGAGGAAACATGAGACAAGGCAAGAAGTCATAGTCCAATACAGGAGAAAGGCCAAGATGGGAAAGCTACCTCCTACTGCCCAGGAGCCTAGCAAGTACTTTCCCAAGCCTTATCATTATTTTGAAAGGCAAAAGATTAAAGCTGAGGAACTTAAGAAGAAGGAGCTGAAAGGCAAGAAGCCTACTGATGTTGAAGTTGCTGAAGCTCCTATACAAGCCAAAGTACAAGCTGGAAAAGGGATAGTGATCAAGGAGGCTGAACAAAAATAGAATAGAATTTTATTCAGTTGTAATCTTGTGTTTTTCAAACACTATGTAAAACTTTTGTATAATGAATATTACAAAGTTGTGTGAACAATATGCTGTGTGATAAATTTGCTATGTGATAAATTTATTTCATAATTGTTCTAATATGTTATCTGTGTATACATGTTTTTTTAATACATGTGATGTTCTTTCCTGATTACATAATCCTGTTTTACATCATACTTGATTTTATTCTGTATGGTGTATATCATTGACTAAGGGTTATGACTTCTCCAAATAGGGGGAGATTGTTGGGTACATTGGTTTAAATGTACCTGATTTGAAGAAGCCCCACACAACTCAATGATATACATCAAAATGTATTTGATGTGTTTTGAGTTTACTTGTGCAGGTTAAGTACAGGAAAGAAGAAAAATTTACAGGAAAGAAGAAAAAGTCGACACCCAGACAAGCAGTTCTAAGTCAGGGATGCATCGACACCAGACAGAAAGTGTCGAGCTGTGTCACCCAGTGAAGAAAAGGGAAAGTGTCGACACTTAACACTTAAGAAGACTTGTGTCGAGGCTGTGTCACCCAGCAAAAGCAAGCTAAGTATAAGTGTCGACACAAGGAGATGTGTTGGAGTCTTGAAGAAATCGACACCCAAAACAATGTGTCGACACCAGTCAACACTTGGATGCAGAGTCGACACCAGACTCAACACTTGAAGAAAGTGTCGACACAAGGAGCTGTGTCGACACACAAGTTCAAAAAATTCTAAGAGCTAAGGAGATGTGTCGACACTCAGCCAGTAACAAAGAATGTGTGTCGAAAAGTGTCAACACTCAGTAAGTATGAAGACATGTGTCGACACCAAGAAAAAGTGTCGACACTTCAAACATGAAGATGTGTCGACACAAAGGAGAGTGTCGACACTTACACCAATATAGAAGTACAAACTGTGTCGACACTACATCGACACATGAAGAAGAAAGTGTCGATATAAAATCTACAACACAAGGAGTTGTTGACACCTTGAGGCTGTGTCGACACTCACTTGTGCAACTTGGTCTAAGACACTTAAAGACAGACAGTGTCGACACTTACAGAAACAGAATTTTCAAGAAAGTATAAGTGTCATTCCAGCCGACACCTGTCAAGGAGATGTGGACCAGCCGGTGAAGAAGGCCTATAAATAGGCTTATACACTCAGAACACAGAAGACTCAAAGAAGAACACTTGAAGAATTGAAGATCTAAAAGTAGGAGAGAGAGAGCTCCATCAAGAAGACGTTGGAACCTGAGAAGAAGGGTTCATTCTGAACAATGTGTCAGAAGAGGACATTGTGTTCACTCAAGAAGCAGAAGAGTCAGATTGATTTCACACTTCAAGAACTCATCAAGAAACTCACAACTCTTCTCTCTTTTCTCTGAGTGTCATTTTGTATTCATATTACTTGTAGGACAGGGAGAGTTCTGTAAGCCTATAATTATAAAGGCTGATGTGTCTGAGTGTAGGAGATTGATCTCTGAGTGTAGGCCTGTTGTGGCTGAGTTAGGCCTTGGTGGCTGAGGCCTTGGTGGCTGAGACTTTGTGAAGAAGCAGTTGTAGGGCCTTGGGCCTGAGGTGTAGGAACTTGTTCTAAGAAAGTTTGGCCGTGTACACTCGACAAATGGGGAAATTGGATGTACAACCTTGGGGAACCACTATAAAACTGTGTGTCTACTGTGTCTATGGACTGTGACTGAATGTGTGTTGTGATAAAGTTAGCTATGAAAGTTGCCTAAAAAGTTAAAAAAAAAATCACCCCCCCTCTAGGTGTTTAGTATCTTTCACTGAGTGTCAGCCAAGGCCGTTTGGGACACTAAGGAGATGAAAGGAAAGACAGGAGATCCAACCTCATATCCCTATATGAATTTCAAGAAGGAGGACACTGAAATGTATCAGATTGAGCTAGAGTAAGACCTAAGGACATACCCTGACAGAGGTGAATGATAAGATTTTGATGTGCTTCCCCAGCTCTTGGGAGAAGATGCCTATCAAAGAAGCCAGAAGTGTCGAGTCTCTGCACAAATTAAAAGAAGCTGTCAAAACAAGAGAAGAAGTAAAACAAAGGCAACAGCACCAGTGAGAAAGGACACTAGCCAGCATCTGAGGAAAGTGAGATCAACAAATGAAGAATTGATGACTGAAGACTATAAGATAGAAAGTGTCGACACCAATAAGACACAAACCAAAGGTTGTGTGTGTCGACACAGAATTCCAGAAAACAGAAGGAGGAGATAGAGAAAAGGACTCCAGGAGAAAACACAGCAGCACCCTCTTCCACAAGTATAAAAAGAAAGACATGAAGATACAGAGGAAGAATCATCCTCTTGTCAAGTGAAGAAAAGGAAGACACAAAGGAGATGTGTCGACAGAAGGAGAACTGAAGATTACAAGAATTCAGATTTCAATTCTGATTTATTTAAATATACTGAAGTACTTAGAGAAAGTACTTGTGAAAATATTAAACTCGACCAACTAACACACAAATAATTAAATTATCTGAATTATGTAAGCCAAACAACTTGCAATCTCTCAATCGACACATGACATAACAAGAAGAAGCAGATTAAATGTCTTGGGTGCATCATCAAGATATAAGAAAAAATCTACTATTAAAACACAAGGGAAAGGATTATAAGCAAACCATTGTGAAAACAATCCAAAACCTATCAAGAGACACAGAAAACTTAAAAACAAGGTAGCTTTCGTCGAACTCAAATCGCTAGTTCGTCGAACCCAGTCGACGAACGCGACTTTAGTAATAATAACTTAGACAACTTGGTATGGTTTGTAGAGGCCGACGAACGTCGTAGAAAATGATTGTCATTCTCTGAGCGGAGATGGATCTCAGCCCTATTCGTTACTCTGGTCGACGAACTTACAAAAATTGTCGAACCCAGAAGGACCAAACTTAAACTATTTCTCTTACAGAAACTAAACCAGCTAAAGTCTTTCAATCCAGTCGCATTGGGTTATTCCACAGCCGATATCACCCCTTGTTATAAATCTCAACCTACATTATCGTTATACAGTTTCTCTTACAAATAAAGACAGATAACCTGGGTCAAGAACAATTGAGTTTTGTTTTTCATTAATACAGGTGAAGAGCTTCAAGGGTAAGAACTGACTGGAGTGGTTGCTCCAACTTGACAGGCAGCAAGGACAACTTATCCAATTACAAGTTCAAGGTAGGACCAAAGGTGATATTTGGTGATTCAAACAGTGACCAGTCAGAAGTATATGGAGCAGTCAAGATTGGGACAGTTACCTTCAAGAAAGTAACATATGTAAGAGGACTTAAACATAACTAGATATCCATAAGTCAATTATGTGATGAAGGTTATCAGGTACACTTTAACTCTACCTCTTGTTCTATTATTAATAATGAAAACCAAACTATTTTAATTGGAATTAGACAAGGCAACATATATCTAGTAGATTTTATTTCTGCCAAAACTGATGTTTGTTTACTCAATATCACTAGTAATCAAAATGAGTTGTGACATAAAAGACTAGGACATGTAAACCTTAAGAATATAGCTAGGTTATCTAAAGACAACCTTGTTAGAGGTTTACCTTCTGGCCCCTACAAGAAGGAAAACCTATGCAGGGCTTGTCAATTAGGCAAGCAAACTAAAACTAGTTTTAATTCCATTAATAAAAGTGATTCACCTATGATATTGTATTAGCTTCATGTGGATCTATTTGGACCCATTGCAGTACAAAGTGTAGGAGGGAAGTCTTATACTTTAGTGATTGTTGATGACTTCTCTAGATTCAGTTGGGTAGCCTTTCTGAGAGCTAAGTCAGATACATTCAAGGTTCTTACAGATTTTCTCATGACCATACAGATTGAGTTCTCTACTCATGTTGCATTGATCAGAAGTGATTATGGCACAGAGTTTGAGTCTCTTCTTATGCATGAGTTCTGTGAGAAGTAAGGTATCAGACAGTGTTTCTCAGCTCCTAGAACTGCCCAACAAAATGGGGTATCTGAAACGAAAAATAGGACACTAATTGAATCTGCTGGCACATTACTGGCAGATGCTTACATGCCTGTATCTTTTTGGACAGAAGCTGTAAACACTGCTAACTATGTCCTGAATAGAAGTCTTATACATAAGCTGAAAAATAAGACCCCCTATGAATTACTTAAAGGGAAGAAACCTAAAATCAAATACTTTAAAGTTTTTGGTTGTATTTGTTATATTCACAAAAATAACAAAAGATACATTAGAAAGTTTGAGGCTAAGGATGAAGAAGGGATTTTTCTAGGATACTCCCAAGTAAGCAAGACATATAGGGTTTTTAATAAATCCACTCTTAAAATTGAAGAGTCTGTCCATGTATCATTTGATGAAGCTAACATGTCTTATAAGGAGAAAGAGATTTCTACCATAAGCTCTTTGCAGGTTGCACCACTGTGTGAGTCTATGGATGGACTAAACCTTACCCAAGAGGTATCAACTCATCCTTCTCCACAGGTTGCTAAAGATAGTGAAGAAGAAATTCAAGTGGAAGTGGCTGAACTTCCCTCAACATCTACTACCATTCCCCAAGAGGAATCAATTACAGAAGCTGTTGCTCAACAAACTCCACCAATTGATCTTGTCACACTTAGAGATCACCTCAGATCTCAAGTGATTGGATACATTTCAGCAGGTGTACAGACAAGGCATCAACTCAACCAAGACTTGATGCATGTCTGTTTTCTCTCTCAAATTGAACTTCTCTCTATTCATGAAGCTGAGCAAGATCCCCACTGGATCATTGTAATGCAAGAGGAACTAAATCAGTTTGAGAGATGTAGAGTTTGGGATTTAGTTCCAAGACCTCATAACTACCTAGTTATTGGAACCAAATGGGTCTACAGGAACAAGCTAGATGCCCAAGGGAACATAGTGAGAAACAAGGCTAGGCTTGTTGCTCAAGGCTACAGGCAAGAGGAAGGAATTGACTATGACCAAACCTTTGCCCCTGTTGCAAGGTTAGAGGCCATAAGAATCTTCCTTGTCTGTGCATCTCACAGGAGATTCAAAGTGTTCCAAATGGATGTCAAGAGTGCATTCTTGAATGGAGTGCTTCAAGAAGAGGTTTATATGGAACAACCTCCAGGTTTTATCTCTCTAACTCAACCCTCTTTTGTATTTAAATTGCATAAAGCTCTCTATGGTTTAAAGCAAACTCCAAGAGCTTGGTATGAGACCTTAGCAAGCTTTTTTTAGAGCATAAATTTAGAAGAGGAAACATAGATAAAACTCTTTACACTAGACATCATAAGAACCAAATATTGTTAGTACAAATATATGAGGATGACATCATCTTTGGGTCTACTGATCCCAAATTGTGCAAGAGGTTTGCTGAGCTTATGCATTCCAAATTTGAGATGAGTAGCATGAGTGAGCTTTCCTACTTCCTTGGTCTCCAAGTGAAGCAGCTCCCTGATGGTATCTTCCTCTCCCAAGCTAAGTATGATAAAGAGTTTATTAAGAAGTTTGGGATGAGTGATGCTTCAGGAATGAAAACACCTATGGCTACTAATGCTGTTGTGGATTCTGATGCAGCAGGGAAACCTGTAGATCAGAAGCATTATAGGGCAATTGTTGGATCCCTATTATACCTAACAGCTAGCAGGCCTGATATAATGTTTGTCATATGCCTTTGTGCTAGGTTCCAAGTGAACCCAAAAGAATCTCACCTAATTTTCTTAAAAAGAATTTTTAGATATATAAAGAGTTGTCATAATCTAGTACTCTGGTATCCTGTAGAGTCAGAGTTTGAGTTAACTGGATACTCAGATGCTGACTATGCTGGATGTAGAGTGGACAGGAAGAGTACCTCTAGAACTTGGCAGTTCCTGAGTATGAGACTTGTCTCCTGGTTTTGTAAAAAGCAAACATCTGTGTCTACATCAACTGCAGAAGCAGAATACATGGTTGCTGGCAGCTGCTGTTCACAAATGTTATGGATACAAAACCAACTCCTAGACTATGGTATCAACTTAAATAATTCAACATTATTTTGTGAAAATACTAGTGCTATTGCTATAGAACAGAATCCAGTTCACCATAGTAGGACTAAGCATATTGAAATAAGACATCATTTTATTAGAGATAATGTAGACAAAAAGAAAATTAACCTAATCCATATTCCTACTGATTTACAGAGAGCAGACTTTTTCACCAAACCCTTGGATGAGAAAAATCATCTGTTCTTTATAAACCAACTGAGAATGATTAATGGAGAAGAGTTAAATTAATTTCTGTCTGCATTCGACGAATTTTCCAGAGTTCGTCGAACGGAGTTCGACGAATTAGGGAAAGTTTGAGAGATTCTCGTCGAACGGAGATCGACGAATTTTCTGTGTGGAAATAATTTTCGTCGACCGGAGATCGACAAACTTTGCTTCAGAAGATATTTCGTCGAACGGAGTTCGACGAACTATGTTCGATTCTTCTGGATGAGATCGACGAATTAACTGTCTATAATTTATTTCGTCGAGCTCAGTTCGAAGAACCGTTTCTTTTCGTGGAATGGGGATTGTCAATTCATATTCTGGAGAACTTATATCTAGGTTTTCTTCGACCTCCGTCCCGCGCTTTCAGTTCTTTTGCTCTTGATCGCCGTTTTTCTCTATCTTTCTTGCAGGTCATCAATGACGATTCCAGCGAGCACCTTAGACGCAATGAAATTCGACATCGGGTTTGATATGGATTTTGATTCCTTCCAATACTCTGACCCCATATTTCTCTATATCTTGGAACTGCTCGAAGAACTTAGTCTCAAGGACTTTATGAGCAGAAGGATTAAACTGCACTCAACTAAAATCAGAGAATGGGTGTATACATCGTCTGTTTCTGAGGAAAATATTTTGACAGAAAATATCGGGAGTCATGCTGTTTCTTTGTCTCCCGGCGTTCTCTCTGAAATTTTTGGTTTGGTAAATGGAGAAGATAATATGGAAATGGATTCTGAAGAATTTAATGAAATGCTGAAGTTAATGGTGTTTTCCGGAAGCAACCCTAACAAGTTGTTGAAGAAACAACTTTCTGCCGCCTATCAGTTTTGGCGGATATTGTGGGAAAGATACTGATGGGCAAGCACACCGCACATGATTACATTACCCGACATCAATTCCTTATCATGTGTGCGGTGGTGAATAAGCGTCTTGTTGATTGGAGTAAGATTTTCTTTGAGTTGATTAAGAAGAATAATAGCAAGAAGGAAGTCTGCTTCGGAAGAATCCTAGGGATCTTCCTTAAGGAAAAGGCTGGTGAATACATGGTCTCCCCGACCATCTTCATCAATGCCAGCAAGCGCCTCACATGCGCCTTGTTTGGCAGATGGGAGAGGACGATCTCCAAGCCCTCCAAGGCTTCCTCCTCCTCCATCCCAGCTTCTGAGAGCACCAGGGCTGTGAAGGCCACTCCCCACCCTACTGAGGAGATCCATCCCCTCCACCATCTCTTCCAGCACCCCTTCCAGCAAAGCAGCCTTCTCATGTGCCTACTCCACCTCCATCTCCACCTCTGGACATCACCGACATCCCATCTCCATCTTCCCCTCTGCAAGCTAATCAACAATCAACACCTCCAGCTTCACCTCATGACTCACATATCCCTACACCTCCTCAGTCTCCACTTCCCCCTCATTTGTCCTCCATTCCCTCTTACAACATACTCTCAGACATTGCCATGCCAGATGCCAACATTCCATCTTCATCACCATCCACTCATAACATATCTGCTATTCCACCCTCCATTCCATCCTCTTCCCCTTCCTCCTTTGATTCAACTACCATATCATCTCTCCTCACCATTCTTACTCCTCTCATCAAATCCCTTATCACAGAGGCCATTACACCTCTTGTGAATTCTATTCATTCTTTATCTGTTCAAATTTCTGCCCTTTCTGCTGCCTCCTCTTCATTCAGGGGCCTGGCTCCAGGTTTTCCTGAACCCAGGCAGGGGGAGATGCTCTATGATGAAGCAGCAGCAGATGCAGATGCAGAAACAGCAGCAGCAGACATAGTAGCAGTTTCAGATACAGATACATATATTTTGCCAGAATTTGATTCTGAGATGATTGAATTGATTCATTTTATGGATACTGACATTGACTTAGATGAGTCAGTTGAGCAAATAAAAACTGTTGGTGATTTCATTATGAATCTCACAGTCAATCTAACAGAATTACTGCAAGTTTTTGATACTGTACATATGCAGTTTCTTCCAGCAGATTTTACTAAGCCACATTTGGCTATTGTACCCTATACCTCTCCAGTTAGTCCAGCAGTTGCTAAGCAACTCTGTGACAGTTTTGCTATCTCAGCTTTAGCTTCAATCTCTGCAGCCAATCCAAAAGTTATTCCAGAATACATCTCAGCCACAGTTTTTGTTATGGATGACTCTCCTATGCCAGATTTGGATGAGCTAATCTTGGCTGATATTGAAGAGGAAAATAAGCCAGTAGCTGATAGCTCTGTCCCTATTGTTTCTGATTCCTTTACAGTCTCCTCCTCACTTGTTGCTGAAACTCCAGTTCCTGAAACCTCCTCTTCTGCCCCTTCTACAACAAAGGCTGTTATTAATGCTAAAACACTGAAAGCACTGGATGCTCTTTATGATAACCCTCAGGGTTCTGACAGTGAAGAAGAAGATGATGATGATGATTCAGATAAAGATGCTGCAAAGAAGAAAAAGAAAATGCTGTCAAAGAAAAGAAAGGCTCCTCCTCCTCCAGCTCGTAAGCCTAATCCAAATGCTGACACCCCTTATTACATTCTGTATAATGTTACTCCATATAAGAGAATGCCTGCATGGATGTGGCTATCCAAGAACCAGTAGAAGGATAGGAAAAGAAGTAGGAGATATTCTCCTCCTCTAGTGCACAGATACAGAAAGGATCCACCTCCTCCTCCTCCTCCAACAGCTGGTGCCAGTGGCTCTAGCTCTCAGAGATCTGCCCCCATGCAAACATATCAGAGACAGTCAGGGAGATCATCTGGAAGTAGCCAATAGAGGCAACCATCCTCAGGTAATCAGTATCAACAACATCAGCAGCAGCAACATACCTCAGAAGAACACAAAGCTGACAGTCCAAAAAGGTCATACTCTCCTCCAATTCTATTTGTAGATCCTGAAACTGCTAATACTGCTAAAATGGCCAGATTCCAAGAGCTAATTGGCCTATCTTTGATCAATAAAGCAAAGAATGAAGGAAAAGACACATCAGGTTTAACAACAATGTCAAAGTACAGAAAAGAAGAGTTAAAAAGGTTTGACAGAGGCAACAAGCTCTTCAATGTTGATGATTATATGAAGCTCCATCCTGAAGCAGTTGTCCCCAGAGCTACATCACTGAAGATCATTGGGGCAACTGATATGACCATGACTCAGACAGAGGCTTCAAATCCAAACAGAGAAATCATCTTCAAAAAGTCAGGAGAGAAGACAACAGAAGATAAGTCTGTGCAGAAAAAGAAGAAATAATCTTTATTTTTGTCTCATTTTCTTTCTGCATCTGTTTTCAAACTGTGCTATTTATTTTAAACAAAGCCATGTATATATATATATATATATATATCTGCTGCATGTGTTAGTAATTCTCTGCCAGATATATTTCTTTTCCTGCTTTGTTTATCTGTTTGTTTATATTTTGAGTCTCTTAGTGACCTCACCCAAATAAGGGGAGATTGTTGGATCCCTAGTTGATTTGGGCTAGGTTCACTAGCTTAGGATGTGACCCATCATGTATAGCCAGGATCAAACTGTGTCCTAGAGTCTAGGTCAAGTCCTTAGAGTCAACTTCAGATGGACCAGCTATCAACAAGACCATCAGAGACTCCAGACTTAGAAGATTTCAAGACTAAGTAAAGTGAGTTCGACGTTCGTCGAACTCAGCTCGACGAAAGGTGTTCTGCGCTCGACGATCGTGAGACATTTCTTTGTGCTGAGCTCGACGATCTTAGTTCTCTGTTCGACGAAGACTGAGTTTCTTCAACAAGCTAAAGTCAGGACAACTTCAGAATTTTTCTAAGTCCAATTTCAAGCTTTGGTCGACGAATAGGATTCTGAGCTCGACGAATTTGGACCTCAAGTTCTCAACTTCTCAGGTCGACGATTTCAGTATTCTACTCGACAATTTGTGGTCTACGATTTGATTCCTTCTCAGTCAGAGACTTCTCAGATTCTAAGTCCACAATCATTCTTCGCTCGACGATTTTTGGAACTCTGGTCGACGAATAAAGATTGTCAGTTCAACGAAGATTGTAGCAGTATTGACTTGAAGACTATTGTCTGGTCGACGAACCAATCAAGCTCAGCTCGACGAACTCAAGCTCAGCTCGACGAACTGTGAACTCAGCTCGACGATTGGTGTTCTTCGTTCGACGATTCCAGACTAGGTCTTCTCCAGTTTCCCGTCCCGGTTCTTGGCGATGATTCCGGAGTAATCAATGTCAGATCCTCTCAGAATGTTACCGTTGGAACGCGCTTTGATCTTGGATTATTACATGTCATTTTTCCATAGGTCAGTTAGGGAAATCATTGATTGCCGCTTCCTTCCCAGGCCGACTGCAATTACTGCTCAACATTCAAATTTCGAATGTTTCTCAGTCAGAAAATGACAGAAGAAAAAAAGGATTAATCAGTAAGAGATACCAGAGACAATGAGACACACAGACAGATTGCACAAGAACAATTTTACAGAAATCTAAAGTTCTTGACTGAAATTAGCCTTGGCCAGAGAACAACTTCATCAAGAAGAAGAAGAACAACCAATTACTATCAAGAGTCTTCTTCCTTCAATCCTCCAGGACAACTTCAGAAGGACAACATAACTCTATCTGTCAAAGAAGTTCCTGAAGCAATCTCTGGTCCAGGCACTTCAGTTTTCAAGACCTGTCAGCATGTAGCAGTGCTCCAGTTTTCCTGATCTCAGGGGGAGCAAAATCTACTAACTTCAATCCACAGTCTTCTCAGTTGTTATTGAGAAAGAGAAGACACCATCACCTCTTTTCAACTCCTGTACAGGGTTTTAATTCCCTTCAAAATTATTCCTGGTTGCAAGTCTCCTTCCAAAATACTTGAGGTTTTGGTTTTTGAGCACCTGAACAAAAGCTCATTGGTGTCAGGCACCTGATCAAAAACCTGAGTGGATTCCTACCAGGGTGGTAGAAGAGTGGATGTACCCAGGTTGGGGAACCGCTATAAAATTTCTTGTGTTGTCTGATTGCCCTTTTCTTTTGTTTTGGCTGTGCTCTGTGATTAGATAGTTTGCTGTGCTTATTTATTTTATTTGCTGACTTGTTCACTTAGGAATATAACAAAAGTTGTAAAATGTTTGTAGTGAGCACAATACTCTATTCACCCCCTCCCCCCCCCCCCTCTAGAGTATTTCAGATCTAACCTGCACTTTCAAGCTGGAAGGGAGCGACCAAGCTGACGACCACGGTGATTCCTCTGACCCAGAAAATGCTGATGTTGTGCAACCTACGGAAGCAGAGTCATACTCTATTGCTAGAGAAAGGACAAGGAGACAGGTCAGACTGCCTCTCAGGCTACAGGACATGGTAGCGTATGCTTTCCAGGTGATCTCCACACATCCTGGATCTTATAAAAAAGCTGTAGAGAGTAGAGAGAGTTCTCAGTGGAAAGTAGCTATGGAAGAAGAGATGAAGTCCCTTCATAAAAACCAGACTTAGGACTTGGTTCGTCTGCCCAAAGGTGCGAAGGCAATCAGTTCCAAATGGATATTCAGGAAGAAGGAATCTACATCCGGCAAAGACTAGTGGAGATACAAGGCCAGATTCATTGCCAAGGGGTTCGCGCAGAAGAAGGGTGTCAATTTTGATGAAATATTCTCACCCGTGGTAAAACACTGCTCCATACGGGTGCTTCTTGCGATGGTGGCAATGAACGACATGGAGGTAGAGCATATGGACGTGAAAACGGCGTTTCTTCACGGTAACTTAGAAGAGGAGATCTACATCTTGCAGCCTGAAGGGTTTGTACAACTCAGTGACGAGAAGAAGGTGTGTAAACTAAGAAGGTCCCTCTACGGTCTGAAGTAGACTCCAAGAATGTGGAACAAGAGATTTGATACGTTCATGGTTTCACAAGGATTCAGCAGGAGCCAGTACGACAGCTGCTCCTACTACAAGTTTCTGGCAAACGACGACGTTTTGATTCTGATGATATACGTCGACGACATGCTGATTGCGTGCAAGTCAGCTCAGGAGATCCAGTGTTTGAAGCAGAAACTTCAAGCTGAGTTTGAAATGAAGGATCTGGGTCAAGCACAGAGGATCCTTGGCATGGAAATCAAGCGAGATAGGAAGCGGGGCATGCTTTGGCTTTCTCAGACAGGGTACATTCAGAAGGTTCTAGAGAAGTTCAATATGACTGAATCTAAGCCCGTTTCAACTCCTCTCGGGCAACAGTTTAGATTATCTTCACAACAGTGTCCAAACACAGAGGGAGAACGACAAAAGATGCTCAGGGTGTCGTACACTAGTGCGGTAGGATGCTTGATGTACGCCATGATCTGTACGAGACCAGATATCGCTCAGGCTGTGAGCGTAGTCAGCAGATATATGGGGAATCCGGGGCGACAACACTTGGAAGCAGTCAAGTGAATTATAAGATATCTGAACGGAACGAAAAACATCGGTTTGATGTTTAAGAAGAGCGGAGTTTCTAGAGTCCTAGAGGGCTACATTGATTCCGACTCTGCGGGCGACCTCGACCGAAAAAGATCTACCTCCGGGTACATCTTCCTTTATGGTGAGGGCCCCATCAGTTGGAAAGTCACTCTGCAGGACATTGTGGCTTTATCTACGATAGAGGCTGATTACATTGCTGCAGTGGAAGCCACGAAGGAAGCTATCTGGCTCAAAGGTCTCGCCAAAGAACTCAGGATTTCTCAGGAAGCGGTGAAGCTGCACTGTGACAGTCAGAGTGCAATTTGTCTGGCCAAAGACCCGGTCTATCATGCTAGGACAAAACACATTGATGTGTGGTACCATAAGTTGAGAGAGTTCGTTGCTGGCGGAGATATTCAGTTAGTAAAGGTGCACACTGAGGATAGCATTGCAGACATGTTGACCAAGTCGTTGACCGGAGTCAAGTTCAAGCACTGCCTTGGCTTGGCTCATATCTGTGCGTGCTGATCGTGGTAACCCCAGGGAGAGGGGGTAGTTCGCCGGAGGGAGGAGATCCAAGTTTCAGGTGGAGTCTGTCGCGTGAGGCGTCAAGGTGGAGATTGTTAGATTATGACACCTCATCGCGCCCGGATCGTTATGATCGCGCCATGCCACCGATCCATGGGAGTTATTCATTCCTAGTTTAGGATTGTCTCAATATAGGAATATCATTTAGAGGAGAATTTATTTTGGGGCTCCTCATTCCTAATCCGGGCAGATCTTTTTTTGGGCAATCCTATTCTTTAGGAAATTCTTGATTGCCGGTTATTTTCATTCCCAAATTAGGAATTATGTCCTAATTTGACGGTGGTTTTGTTGGTATTTAATTGGAGATCCAGCCCTGACCGAAGACACACTTTGAGAGGAGAAAATCGTGAGATCAAATTCAGAAGGAGTTTATTCTCGGGTTGCTGGTGGAGTCCTCATTCCGGCGGTCTTAAGGTTCGGTGGCGGCAGTTTCGGGCTTCCTAGCGGCGGCAACATCCTGTCGGCTCCAGGCGGAGCGACATCAGGCCGAGATTCACTCTCGGCAGCCGGCTACCAGCGGTGGTTCTGAGGCGGCAGCAGCGACAGCAGGCGGCTGATCCAGTTGGATTCAGCCTCAGGAGTGCAGACGCGGCGGCGACAGAACCAGGATGAAGACAGCATTTCAACCTTGCAGATCCGGCAGTTTCTGGTCGTGAATTTTTGATATTTATTTTGTATCACTGTAACCTGTAACTTTCTGATTTATAGTGGATCCCTTCCGGCGCGCTCTTCCCGTGGAGTAGGAGTCCCAACTCCGAACCACGTAATTTTTGTGTCGTCTGTGTGCTTGGATATCTCGTTCTGTGTTTTTATTTTGCGCGACTGTTTTACTCGATTAATTCCGTTGCGCTACCGCGGCACTCGGTCCGATTGCATATCAACAAATTAAATTCACGTGTTAGATGAGAAAGACCATACACATGTTGAGAATATTGTCTCACATTGAGAATTTTTTATCATCTTGTGTATTCATATAGATCTTCAAACTCTCTACTTACAATTACGGTTGCTAATAAAGCCCAGGCTCGATTTCCCAATCTGAGTCTAAGCCTGGTTAGGCCCAGGCTTGGCCTAGAGAGTCCCACTAGGCTCCTTGTTTTTGCAAGGGCCCAGGCATTGGCAGCCCAGTAAAAAAGCTGCCAAAAGGCAGCGCTATCTACCTTTTGACAGCTAGGTGTGATATCGAGTCGTTCGATCGATTTTTACTCAGCTCAAAATCGAAATTTTTGACTCAAAGTCGACTCGAAATCGACTCAAAATCAATTTGGATTCGGCACGACTCGAAATCGACTCGGTTTCGAGCCGTCTCCAATAAATTTCGAGCAAGCCAAAATTCATTATTTTTTTTGATAAAAATTAAATAATTCCACATAATTATTCTTGCAACATATGAACTTGATAATATAGTTGCAACTTGCAAACAAAAAAACAAAATATCTACAAACATGAAATGGCATGCATAACATGTGAGAGATCAGAAAAAATCAACAGGATATGACCATGCGTTTAACATAATGCGGCAGAGAAATTCACACCAAATAATGTTCTCGCCAAGGGACCGAGATCCTCTCCAGTTCCAGCGAACTGGATAGTATCCAGTTCGCGGTAGTGATTTTATCTCCCCAATCCGACTGCGAGCACTCGCTGAGTTGGCGAGTGCAGTTGCTGAGTTGCCCAGTACAGTTGCTGAGAGATAAAATCGGAACCGTTGGATCATGAACTGGATACTATCCCGTTCATGAGAACCGGAGAGGATCCTATTCCCTCGCCAAGAGTCTAACTTGTCAGAGATCATAGAAAATCCACAAAAAAGTAAGAATTGAGGAAAGCAACCCCCTCATCATGCTCGTCGGTCCTCGAGGTGTGGCGGTTGTCGTCGTGTAGCGTTGGTCGTTGCCTAGTTTGCTCATCGTGCCAGCGTTGGTCACCGCCCAATTTGCTCGCCATGCCAACGTCGCCCTTGATCGTGCACCTCGCATTGAGGTGTAGCGGCTATCACCCTAAAAATTGAAGCACGGACTGAAATACCGAATGTGTTAATGGTTGAAAGTTTTATGAGAACTTGACAGGACTGAGACGGATTAGTCAAAGGCTGATAACTGTCGAAATAAAGTAAGGTCAAAGCTAGGCGCCTAGTCAATGGTTTTTTTGTGTGCCTGTGGCAGAAAGCATTATCGTTGATGGCTGAATTAAGGAAGCAGGGTTGCGGTAAAACGGTAAAACGGTAAAAGCTTGTTTCGTAAAGTGTGAAGGCACCAACGACACATGCTTCGAGATACAGAGATAGATTAACCGATGTTTGATAAGGAAGTAATTTTTAGGTCAGGAGCCTGACGATGCTCATGTTCCTGTATCAATGAGGAGGCTACAAAGGAGGAGGGACCGACGTACTTGTGGCTTGTGTCATACACTTTTGCGCGGGGCCCGCATCATTTTAGACTTTTCATTGATTATCCTGACCAAGCTCATGGTCAGGAATCCTGACACAAATTTTCCTTGATAAGGAGACATTAATATATAGTGTTGTCCCTAGCCTCTAGGAAGCTAGGACCATAGAAAATTTTGATGACACGTTTGAATCAAAAATGTATATCGAGCCGGCTTAAAAAAAATTTATATCCGGCCAGCTCAAATTAAAATTTGAGCGACTCATGTGAGGCTCAAAGTCGACTCGAAATTAATTTCGAGTCGATTTTGAACTGATTCAATTTTAATTGAACGTTTTATTTCGAGTTCGATTCGATTAAAAACATGAGCGATTTTCGAGTGATTTCCAAGTTTCTATTATTTTGCTCACCCCTATTGGCAGCTGCTGCCAACTGGGCGTCTGCCTAGCTAGGCCCAGACATGCCCCAGCCTATCTTGGCCCGGTCTGGTAGGTTCAGGCAATCCCCCTTTTCGTAGGGAGTCTCTGGCCTAACCCGGGGTTTGGTTTCCCTGGGGCCTGCTTTGTCTGGGCCTGGCCTGATGAAAGTCTTTGTTCAAGTATCTACACGCCTAGGGGGGAGGGGGTGAATAGGTTTTCAAGTCTTTTGAACAACTTTTTAATGTGGTTGAGTTGTCAGTTAGATTATAATGTTAGCTTTCAAGAACCACAACAACACACCAAATTTTATAGTGGTAACCCTATCTGGGATATATTCATTTTCTCCCTTCACCTATCTAGCAGTGAGCTAGATTCGGTTAACTCCTCATTTATCTCGGCTCCTTGAGCTTACACCTCAGATCCCACGGGATCCTATACCTCATAGTGAAACACACTCCTACAACTCAGAGTATAACAACTCCTACCCCAGGCTAAACAACCCTACACTCAGAGATATCAGATCTCATACCTCAGATCTACACAGAGATCCTACCTCAGGCTAAACCTCCCTACCTCAGATCCTAAACAAGATCGTACAACTCAGTGACTTAACTCCTACATCCATTTTTTATAATACAGGCTTACAACTCAGATTAACAACTGATCTTACAGATTGAGTAATGTTTGATGATGATAACTGACTTCAGAGAAATAGTTCTCCGCGCCTCCTTTCTGAACTGAGAAAACCCAGTCCTCTCTTCTTCACAGCACCAAGACTATTGATCTTCAGGTTATTTCTGCTTGTGCTGAGAAGACAACTGCAGAGCTCTGTTTTTTCAAGCCTTTGATGTAACAGTGTTGAGTGTAGTGGCCTTGAAGATGAACAACTTTTGAATGCTCTACTTCTCCTTCTTGTCTTACAAAAAATAATTTTTGTACTTGTTGATGGAACAGCTTCCTTGTCGTGAGAAAAAGGCTTCCTTTTATTTCTTTGTAAAAGTCTTCTCGTTGTTTCCCGCAGGCTAAGCTCTTTTCTCTATATGGGCAAGCCAAATTTGGAATTAGTAAAGTACCTTTAGCTTTAATTGTTGTACAGAAGACATTCAATGTCATTTGTCTTCTAGCGCACATGTCCCGCAATAATTGGATTTTGGATGACGTCAGCATGACATTATTGTGGACTTAGCAGTTTTCAGTCACAGGCATTGAGTGCAGTCAACTAACTCAGCGCGAAAACACTTGGCAGAAAATCTGATTCTTAAGGCATTTAGTGAGTCTTCATCACTCAACGCATTCTGACTTGTACAGCCTAACTGATAAGGCATTGAGTGAGCCTTCATCACTCAATGCTTTTGGTCTTGGGAGAATTCTTCTTGTTGAAAGCGTTGAATGAAACTTCTACACTCAACGCTTCTGAACTTTGCTGAATAACTGATGAGGCGTTGAGTTGTCCTTCTTCAATCAACGCTTTGTACTTAGGCAAATTTCCTTTTGAGTAGGCTGTAAGACCCCCCCCTTTTTTTTTCTTTTTAAAACTCCGGGGTCTTAGGCCCAGAACCGCCGCCTTGCGGTGACACCTTCGCACCCGGGAAGGTCGTCACTACAAGACGCCGATCCTGCCGGCCAAATCGATCGCAGCTGACACAAAAGTAGCAGTACAAGAGAAGACAAGTCCACAGCATATCACATATATATAA
The DNA here is from genome assembly GCA_039583875.1 of Platanthera guangdongensis. NCBI lineage: Eukaryota > Viridiplantae > Streptophyta > Magnoliopsida > Asparagales > Orchidaceae > Platanthera > Platanthera guangdongensis. The sequence continues at coordinate 101,275,688 of CM077147.1, read as the reverse complement.
AAATCTCCACGAAGGGAGTGTCCACAAAATAATAAAGTTTACAGAAATAAAAGGGCTGAAGCCCGGTACATCCATATCCTCACTACAGATCCCTCATGCGGAAGCAAAACAAAACAACTACTAGAAGTCGGAACTCACGGTCCCAGCTGGCTGTACTCCTGAGCTAGACTGCCCTATCTCTAACTGCACCGGTCTCCTGGGCTGCTCCTCCATACTCGGCTCCACGATCCCCTAATATGATGTGGTTCGAAAACCATTAGTCTAAAAGACTAAGCCCTATCGTCCCCCACCCCTTCCCCCATGCTCCTAGGCACCGAGCGGGGAGGAAGAAAGGAAGGACGTGAAAGAGGAGAGAAATCAAAAACAGGTGACAGGGGAACCTAGCTAGCAATTTTATAATCAGGTTATAATGAGTAAAGTAAGAAAGGAATATAACCTTCACTTATGTGAATACACATAAGCCAAGGGATCTTCTACAAGGCTCCCATCGTATAAAATGTCCCATACCACTTTATACGTTGGGGTGTCGGTTATCACAAGCAGAATATAAATGAAATAACCTTAATTTATAAACTTGCCCACACAAGCTTATAGACCAAGGGGTCGTTTTGCAGGGCCTAATGTTTAAGTGTCTCATACCACTTATACTTTAGGTGTCAGGGTTAAATGAATCGTTGATGCTATGACATGCAAGTGGGTATGATGGACATGCAAGTGCAACACACACACCCGACTCTGTGCACACAGACCTTTAGTTCCCCCTTTCGGAGCCGTTACCTCCCAGGATACCTCCGTAGTGGCAGACGGAAGCGGTGGGTTGGGCCTCGCCCACCTCAAAACCAGTAAAAGCACTACCGGTCTGACCTATCGTATGCCTCAACGCTTGGTGCACTAAGCGGACTACCGCGTACTCTTGCCGACAAGACCGCCGGACTTAAGTTTGGCGAAGTGTAAAACCACACTTGCCGAGTCATCGTATAGGCGTCGGTGCATCGACTAACCCATACCGAAGACCCACCACCTTAACTTTCTTTCCTTCCATGCACATGCAAATTATCGTATCCGAACCGAGCTAAAGCTCCCCGGACCGAAACGTCCATCTCTTATTCCAAACCTCATCCCTTTGAACACCGCGGGATGGCGCCCCTTTGAACACCTCGGGACGACTTAACCATTTCCAATATTGTCCAACTAGTGAGTGCGGTGTGTAAACCTATTTACTATATTACTCTTTCGATTTGTTCTTAAAGGTTTACGTTAACCCAGGACTGCCCCCGGTATTCCCTGTGAAGGGCTCTCAAGGGGCACTAGGAACTGTGTTGGGATTACGCCCAGCGTTCCCTTTCGCAAGGTACTTATTATTATTGGTTGATTTCCCTTACCCAATACCTTCTCATATTGCGATAGACTAATCCTAGGGTGGTTTAGACCTTTCACTATCGCGGGAACGACGATCTTTCGTCGAACTCGCGTACCTCTAACACACATCAACTTGATTCCCGCACTCCTTAGAACTTTCTTTGGTGACTCATCTACTTTCATTCCAATCCATTCAGCTCGACTAACTCTACACTAATCCAACTCTGATCTTAATTGAAAGATATGGTACCTAAACACCTAGAGGGGGGGGGGTGAATAGGTGACCTAAACCTTTTTAAAACTTTGTTGGCAGCACAACAATTATTACAGCTAACAGCAATTACAGAAATCAAACAAGTAATCCACAGCACAGCACAGCACACACTAATTTATAGTGGTTCCCCAATCTTTGGGTACATCCACTTTCCCCCTTCGCCTATCTAGTAGTGTGCTAGATTCGGCCAAACTTCTCCACTAACTCAGAACCAAACTAGGTTCCTACCTCAGGCCCAAAGCCTTACACTCAGCCAAAAGGCCTACACTCAGCCACCCAGGCCTACACTCAGCCAATTAAGGCCTACACTCAGAGTTCTTCAACTCCTACACTCAGGCAACCAAGCCCTACCCTTAGCCTTTATAAAATAGGCTTACAATTCTCTCAGATCCAATGGATCCTACAGGTTAAAATAGAAAGTACAATAGTTAACTCTACAACTCAGAAAATAGGAGAGGAGTTGAGAGATTCTTGAAGAGTTCTTGGAAGAACTTAGTTAGATCCACACTGACTTAGCTTCCTTCAAAGCTTCTTGATTAGAACTGAATTAGTCTGAATCTTCTGCAGTTGTTCCTTGACCTCTGCTTCTTGAAATCCAGAAGACTCTGAATTCTTCTTCTCAGCCTTAGTTCCAAAGACTGTATACTTGGTTGGAGCTCTCTCTCTCCAACTTCTTAGATCTGCTGATGCACAGCAAGATCTTCTTGTGTTGATACTCAATATACCACTTTTACAAAGATCTGAACTCTCTCTGTAAAAACTTTTTCAACCACTTCTATATTATTTCAACAATCAATAATCACTCGATCAATCTTAGTCTGTAAACTATGGGTGCCTATTTATAGGCTTCCTTCATGGTAACCGGCTGGTCCGGTTCATAACAGACTTCTGATATCACTAACAGTTGATGTAGACCGGCTGGATCGGCAGCTGTCTTGTCAACCAGTCACTTCTTGAAATTCCTCTAACTGTCAGATAGTGTCGAGACTTTCTGTTCTTAAGTGTCGACACTTATAGGCCAAGTGTCGACACATGTTGTGTAAGTGTCGACACAAGTCTACAAGGTGTCGACACAATTCCTTATATGTCTCGACACAGTTTCTTCTGCATGTGTCGACACTGAAATTGAGTGTCGACACAAGTACTTGTACTTCATTCTGCAACTGTATTCTTCTAAGTGTCGACACATCTCCTTTGTGTCGACACATCTTCATGTGTAGAAACTGTCAAGTGTCGACACTGCTTCTTGGTGTCGACACAAGTCTTCAATCTTGTTTCTTCAGCTGAGTGTCGACACATTCCTTTAGTGTCGACACTTGTACTTAGAATATTTTGTAACTTTTCTGTTCTTTGCTAAGTGTCGACACAGCTCCTTGTGTCGACACTTTCTTCAAGTGTAGAGTCTTCAACTAAGTGTCGACACATTGTGCTGAGTGTCGACACTTTCTTCAAGTGTTGACTCCTCTGGTTGTGTGTCGACACATTGTGCTGAGTGTGGACACTTACTTCAAATACTGAGTCTTTAGCTAAGTGTCGACACATTGTGCTGGGTGTCGACACTTACTTCAAGTGCTGACTCTTCTGCATAGTGTCGACACATTGTGTTGAGTGTCGACACTTGTACTTAGATTCTGCAGACTTTTGCTGAGTGTCGACACTTACTTCAAGTGTCGACACTTTCTGGTGTTGACTCAGCTCTTCTAGGTGTCGACACTTCTGCTAAGTGTCGACACAGCTTTTCTGCATTCTACTACACTGAGTGTCGACACAGCTCCAAGTGTCGACACTTTCTGACTGGTGTCGACTCTTCTTCCCAGGTGTCGACACAATGACTCCAAGTGTCGACACTGCTTGTCTGGGTGTCGACACAAGCTTTCTCAAGTGTCGACACTTTCCCTCTGGGTGTCGACACATGGACTTAGAATTTTTAGCTTCAGTCCAGTGTATTCCTAACCTGCACAAGTAACTCAAACAAACATCAAATACACTATGATGCATATCATTGAGTTAGGTGAGGCTTCTTCAAATCAGGTACATTTGACCAATGTACCCAACAATCTCCCCCTATTTGGAGAAGTCATAACCCTTAGTCAATGATATACATCACTCATAATTAAAAATTATAAAATGAAGTAAAACAGATATATGACAACAGAGTTAAACTTTAACATGTAATAAAACACACATGTATACTCATTCAGCATTACAGAACAAACAAGAATTAGACACATTCATCAGAACAATCATGAAATTTGTTTAACAAAAATTGTTCATACATTTAATACATTTTCAATGATTTACACAAAATGTTTGATGTAACAGATTACAGCATTCTTCAGTTTAATCTTAATCTAATTCTGCTCTGTTTCCTTAATGACTATGCCTTTTCCAGCTTGTACTTTAGCTTTCACAGCAGCAGCAGCAGCAGGCTCAGCTTTAGCAGTCTTCTTCCCTTTGGAGTCCTTCTTCGTCTGTTCTTCAGCCTTGATCTTTTGGCTTTCAAAATAATGATAGGGCTTAGGAAAGTACTTGCTAGGCTCCACAGCTGTTGGAGGTAGCTTTCCTAACTTAGCCTTCCTTCTATGTTGGACAATGGCTTCCTGCCTACTCTCATGTTTCCTCCATTCAGCCTCTGAGAACCACTTGTTCCTCTCATGGGCATTGTCCTTGGCTGCTTTCCAGGCTGTGAGAATGATGTTCCTAGAAGTAGGGCTCCACTGTTCAAAATCTGGTTTTTGTTCAGCAAGTTCCCTGAACTTCTTCTTTGATAGCCTAATCTCTTCTTCTTTGTCCAAAGCCTCTTGCATAGCAGCTGTGATAGGTTGAACAACCTTTTCCAGAATAACATTGGGCTTGCCAGCAGTTGGACTATACATTGTGCTTACATCAGCATGAACCATTTCAAAATCTGGAGGTGGATAGATTACATCAGCCACTGCCTGTTGCTCACCTCCAAGATATGTTCCTGGAATACCAGATTCAGCTACATTGTCATCATCACACAGGGGAGGATAGCCCAGTGTAGCCCTGATGGAATTGGATATCCATTTTGCATGGTCAGAACTGGCTTTGACTAACACCCTCTCCCCCTTTATGACTTCTTGTTCCACATGATCTCTCACATCATCTTTCTGGAACCTGATTTGGCTGTCCAAATACCTTATGCCCTCTTTAAAGAAAGGTCTTAGCTTGGTAAGCTGTTCAGAAATGACCTTCTGGGAATCCTTGATGGCAGTCTTGACAGCAGTTAGTTCAGCTTGAAAGAGTTTATCAAAATCAGCTTTGGCAGCAGCAGAGGAGGTTGATGGTTCAGTAGACTTATTCTTGATTTCAGTGACTATTGCATTGTGAGATGCAGTCAAATTATCATTCATCCTCAATTGATTTTCCAACACATATCCTTGCTTTAGTGCAATATCTTCTACCTTCTCTTTTATGGTTTCTTGATGTTTAGCCAGATAGACCACTGCATGAGCACCCTTTGTAAAACAATCAGTCATCTCCTTTTTATTAAGGTTCATTTCAAACCTTATTGACTTGAGTTCCTGTCCCAGATCAGATTGTAGTGCCTTGTGCCCTTCATCAACATAAGTTTCTAAAGCCTTCCTGTGTTCATCCATCTTGATTTGCATGGCAAGCAGTAGAGCACTGTAATCAGTTGATGGAGCTTGTTGAACTAAGGAGTGTTGTGCAACAGTTTGTAGAGCTTTCTTATAGCTCTGACTCCTCCTTTTGAAAACAAAGAACTTCTTCTTCTTATCTTGCTCAGCTTCATCATCTTCAGATTCTGATGTACTTGCAATATTCACCCTATCCTTAGGGCTTGATGGTTTTTCAGTCTGCACACCAGGTGCCTTCTCAGTATCTAGCCTTATAGGCTCGTCCACAACTTCCATGTTCTCCCCTTCAATAGCAGCAGTCTTGTCCATATCAAAAGCTTCTTGATCTAAATTCAGAAAGAGATCTTCCATTGTATATTCTGGGGGTGACTGTGCAGGAGATGTACTTGGTTCTTCAACCACTTTATCAGGTATCACAACAGATGTGTCTGGAAGAACAACATCTGGTTCTTGGTTTGCTTGCTGAGTTGGCTGATGGTCATCAGACAAATCAGAATTTATTATAGAAAAATTGAAAGTATTAAGGTCAACAAGTACCTCTTGGATGAGGATGGTGGCTAGCTCACTCTCCAGTGTAGATGGTTCTGCTACACCTGGAAGCTCCCCCTGGCTTGGATCCCTAGGGATGGGGCTAGAGTGAGGCAGCTCCCCCTGAATCTCAGCTGGCTCTTGAGGAGCAGGTGTCTTCTCTGCAGCCACATCTACTGGACTTTCAGGAGTGAAAACAACATGTTCTTCACTGCCTGAGCTGCTGGAGGACTCCTGAGTCACAGCAGCAGTCTTCCTCTTCTTCCTGGGAGGAGAGTCTTTCTTTGAAACTTGCTTTTCTGGGGTGGTCAATTCCTTGGACAGCACCCTTTCCCACCTGGAGAAGATTCTCATGTCCATCCTTCTCATGTGGTTGATTTTACTACCTGCAGCAGAGCTCATTACCTCTGAATTGATCCAGCCAGGTAGAGACTTATTATCCTGCCCAGATTGGGCTTCTTCAGACTTTCCTTCACTTTATCAAATACAATCATAGACCAGTCTGTCTTAAGGTTGAAGATGATTCTGGTCATGATACTGAACATAGAGGCTGACACCCTGTCATGCCCTCCTGGTTTGCTTAGAATAACCTTGCCTACAACTTCAGACAGGAATTTGCCTTGATTATTCATCCCCTTCCTGTTGAAAACTGATCCTATTTTCATCTTAGGATCAAGACCGCACCAGACCAAAGCTTCTTTGGTCTTAGATGTTGTGACTTCCTCTTCTTCCTGAACTTTAGGTAGCTGAAGTACCTTTCTCAGACTTTTGGGTGATACTTTGATCTTGGTTCCATGCACTCTGGATTTGATTCTGTATCCAGAGTCGTCCACAGTTGCTCCAGTAAGAAATTCAATCACTTCTTTCTTCCATATCTTGGTTGGCTCTGAAACCAAGTATTCCAGTCCTGAATCGCTGACTAGGGTTATCACTGATTTGATTTCCTGATCACCGTCGTCGAATGCGCCTCGCACGAGCTCATAGCCTTCGTTTACGTTCTCTTCCAGCTTGGGAGCCATTAGGGTGTTGAGAATTAGTCTTTAGAGAAGAGAAATGTCGACACAAGAGTTTAGTCTCGAAACTCTGAAAGCGTGTCGACAAACACAAACAGAACCCTATTTATACTTTTCTTGTTTGAAGACGAACAGGCGGGATGAATTTCTAAAGATGTGTCGACACTGTCAATAAGTGTCGACACTGACTTATAATGTCTCGACACACATGTGTCGACACAAGTTTAGTCAACAGATTTTATGTGTCGACACTTGGTTAAGTGTCGACACCACTATACTCGACATGTAGTCGAGACTGTACTTAAAAAATTCTGAGTAAAACTTAAGTGTCGACACTTTATTGGATGTGTCGACACCTACTCGACATGTGTCGACACTAACATTCTGAAGTGTCGACACTAACTTCCTAGATGTGTCGACACCATTTTCCTGAAGTGTCGACACTTACTATTCTGTGTCGACATAGACTTGTCTATGTGTCGACACTTTTTTACTTAGCCAATTTTTGTTCTGTATACTTAATCTAAGTTTATCATACCTAGTTCAATTTTGAACCTATTAAACTTAGCTTCATCTAAGGGCTTAGTGAACATATCAGCTATCTGATTATCAGTTCTAACATATTCAAGTGCAATATCATTTCTTTCTACATGCTCCCTAAGAAAGTGATATTTAATCTCAATATGTTTAGTTCTACTATGTGATACAGGGTTGTTAGCTATTGAAATAGCACTAGTAGAATCACAATAAAGTGGAGTTCTACTTACCTGACATCCATAGTCTTCTAGCTGATGTTGAATCCACAGAAGTTGAGCACAGCAACTTCCTGCAGCTACATATTCTGACTCAGCTGTGGAGATGGCCACACTGGTTTGCTTCTTACTACTCCATGAAATGAGTCTTCCACCTAGGAATTGACAGGATCCAGTTGTGCTCTTTCTATCTTCTTTGCATCCTGCAAAGTCTGCATCTGAATAGCCTGTTAGATCAAAATCTCCATTCCTAGGGTACCAGAGGCCTAGATAGGGTGTGCCCTTTAGATATCTCAAGATTCTCTTGACTGCAGTCAAGTGAGATTCTTTGGGGCAGGCTTGATACCTGGCACAAACACATGTAGCATACATAATGTCAGGCCTACTTGCAGTCAAGTATAGTAGGGAGCCAACTATCCCTCTATACAAGGTTTCATCTACAGGTTTCCCTGCATCATCCTTGCTTAGAGACATACTTGACCCCATAGGAGTCTTCATGGTACTGGAGGAATCCATACCATATTTCCTTATGAGTTCTAGGGTGAACTTAGACTGACATATGGATAGACCACTTTCAGTCTGTTTAACTTGGAGACCCAAGAAAAACTTCAGTTCTCCCATACTACTCATTTCAAATTGACTCTGCATAAGCTTTGCAAACTTTTTGCAAAGGCTACTTTCAGTAGACCCAAATATAATGTCATCTACATATATTTGGACAAGTATTACTTTGCCTCTAGATTCCCTAAGGAATAGAGTCTTATCTATTTTCCCCCTTGTGAACTTGTTCTCAATGAGGAAACTAGATAGGGTTTCATACCAAGCTCTAGGAGCTTGCTTTAACCCATACAATGCTTTCCTAAGTCTATAGACATAATGTGGAAGAGTAGGATCAACAAAACCTGAAGGCTGCTCCACATATACTTCTTCTTTTAAATTACCATTAAGGAATGCTGACTTCACATCCATTTGGTATACTTTGAATCCTTGGTAGGTTGCATAGGCCAAGAACATCCTTATGGCTTCCAGTCTGGCTACTGGAGCAAAGGTTTGATCAAAATCAATACCTTCTTCTTGCCTATATCCTTTTGCAACCAGTCTTGCCTTATTCTTAATGATGACACCTTGTTCATCTAACTTGTTCCTGTAGATCCACTTTGTTCCTATCACATTGTGATCTTTAGGCTTAGGAACCAGATCCCAAACCTTGCACCTTTTGAACTGATTAAGCTCCTCCTGCATTGCTTCAGTCCACTGTGGATCTTGTATAGCTTCTTCAAATTTCTTTGGTTCTATTTGAGACAGAAAACTTGAATATACTACAGCATTCTGATTTCTGCTCCTTGTCTGAACACCTTGTCTTGGATCTCCAATGATCAGCTCTACTGGATGATCTCTTAGATGCCTGTTGGCTGGAGGCATCCTTACTTCTGGTTGAACTTCTTCAGCATCTTCATCAAGCTGAGTTCCTTGTACTTCAACAGCTCCTTGTACATGTAGTTCTCCCCCTGGACATAAGCCATCTTCTTCTACTTGCTGTCTTGCAGCAGGTACATCTTCTATGGTTAGCTTGTCCATCTTCTTAGTAAGACCTGTACGGCTGCACACACTACTAGACAACTCATTGTTAATTAGTTGTGTTTCATCAAAAACTACATGCACAGACTCTTCTACAACTTGTGTGGTCAAGTTGTAGACTCTATAAGCCTTACTATTATTGCTGTACCCAACAAACACTCCCTCTTGGGACTTGGCAGCAAACTTAGTTAAGTAAGACTTCCCATTGTTAAGTATGAAGCATTTACAACCAAAGATCCTAAAATAGGACAGATTTGGTTTCCTGCCTTTCACTACTTCATAGGGGGTCTTGTTTAACCTTTTAGTGATGGTAGCCCTATTTATCACATGCCATGCAGTGTTAACTGCTTCAGCCCAGAAATATTCTGGCAGTGATGAATCACTTAATAGGGTTCTACCAGCCTCTATCAAGGTCCTATTTTTCCTTTCAGCAATGCCATTTTGCTGAGGTGTTCTAGGTGAAGAGAATTCTTGAAATATCCCATAGTCTTCACACAGCTTTGTCATGCTTTCAGACTGAAACTCAGTACCATGGTCACTTCTAATTTTGACCACTGTACAGTTCAATTCATTCTGAATTTGCTTAACAAAACTATAGAAGACACTAGGTGTTTCAGATTTCTGCTTTAAGAAGAACACCCAGGAAAACCTTGAGTAGTCATCAACAACTACAAAGGTGTAGACCTTCCTACCTAAGCTGTGAACTGGCATTGGACCAAATAGATCCATATGCAAGAGGTATAAACACCTCACAGCATCTTTGTTGTCTAAGCTTCTAAAGGTGGATTTAGTCTGCTTGCCCTTTTGACAAGCTGAGCAAATGCCATCTTTGACACACTTAACTTGAGGACCATTCCTCACTAACTCTTTACTAAAGAGTTTGCCAATAGTCTTGTAATTAAGATGAGCAAGCCTCTTGTGCCATTTGACACATTGAGAGACTGTCTCATCAGCTACAAGACAGACTGGAGAACAATTGTTCTCAACCATAATGTCTAAGCAGTAGACATTTCTCTTTCTATATCCAGTCAAAATGATCTCTTGATCACTTGACCTCTTGATATGACAACCATTTTTAACAAATGAGATGTCATACCCTACATCACTTAATTGACTTATACTAATGAGGTTGTGTTTCAAACCTTTAACATAAGCCACTTGAGTAATGGTAACAAGGTTAGAAGAAATGTTACCAAACCCTTTGATGATTCCTTTTTCAGAACCACCAAAGGTCACCTTTGGACCATTTTTGATTGGGATGTAGTCCTTCAGTAGTCCCCTAGTTCCAGTCATGTGTCTGGAACAACCACTATCCAAGTACCATGTAGGGGTATGGTCACTTGGATTCACCTGCAAAACAAATTAATGAACCTTAGAACCCAAAGTAAACTTGGGTCCTTGGTGATTGTTAGTTTGCAATTTGACATAGCTACCTGCTGGCTTTCCAACAGGTAACTTGCTACTCAACTTGGCACTGGCATTGTGCCAACAATCCAAGGCAAAGTGGCCAACCTTGCCACAACACCAGCATTCAAACTTGTTGTACCTTTGCTTAGGTACAACCTTTGCTGTCTTGACCACAGCAGCCTTGTTGAATGTTGGGGCTTTGCCCTTGGACTTGGACTGATCCTGAACAGTCCTCACAGGCTTAACAAAACCCAATCCAGCCTTTCCTTTATGATGAACAAATTCATCAATCAAGGGTAGCACTGATTTAGGTTTTGAAAACCTAGCAACTAGCTCTTTTTCCTTCTGGAGATTGATCTCCAGCAACTTAATTTGATCATTTTTAAATGTAATAGTACCCATCTGAATCACAGTAATGTGTTTCAGCCTGGCTACTTCATTCAGTTTTTGATCATACTCCTTCTCAAAATCTGTTGCAGCTGCCTTGAGATCAGCAATCTCCTTTGCCTGACTTTTGGCTAAGATCTTGCTTTTCTTATAGGCTTGCAACAGTACTTGGTATTCATCTAAGAGTTGATGAATATCTCCCTCAGATTCAGAATCACTTCCATCACTTGATGAAGATGATTCTGACTCTGAACTAGAACTGGAATCTGAACTTGGAGTTGGACTTTGTACCTGACTAGGTCCTGGCTGCTCCAGGATTTTGGTACTTTCAGTCAATGCCATTAGTCCTTGGCACTGAACCTCTTCTTGTTCATAGATTGATTCCATGATCTGCATAAACTCTTCTTCTTCTTCAGCAAATAGCCCTATATAGGCTTCAACATCTGTCTCAGTGTCTGAAGAAGAAATATCTGAAAGAGTCTTCTCATTCTTTGCAACAAAGGACTTCTCCTTCTTTCCTTTGAAGTGAGTCTTCTTTTTGTCACTGGATTCTTTCCTTCTTTCAGGACAATCTGCAATTACATGACCCTGTCTATTGCAGCAGTAACACACAATCTTAGACCCAGTTGCCTTGCTAGTCTTTGTCCTTTGCTTGTCCTTCTTTGAAGGCTTCTTCTCCTGATACTGAACTTCTTTCCCTTTGGAAAAAGAAGGTCTGGACTTCCACTGTTTCTTCTTCAAGGAATTTCTGAAAATGTCTGGTAAATGCAGCAAAGTCTTCATCACTTTCACTGCTTGTAGATTTAGTGCTAACAGACTCATCAGAATCTGATTCAACTACCTCTGGAGGAGGAGTTGATGACTTAGTCCTGTTTTTTCTAGGTACTTCTGACTTAAAGGCAACAGTCCTTTCCCTGTGTTCAGTCCTTGTTGACTTTTCCTCCTCTTTTCTTACTGACAATTGCATCTCATAAGATAACAACTTGCCAAACAGTGTGGGAGGAGGAATTTCTCCCAACTTTGCCATTTCTCTGATGGCACAGATCTTAGTGTCCCAATCTTTGGTTAGGGACCTCAAGAACTTATCATTCAATTCATAGTTTGTGAACTCCCTTCCATAGGACATGAGTTCATTAACAATTCTGTAGAACTTTTTGTAGCATTCAGTGATGCTATCTCCTCTTCCTTGCCTAAAGCTCTCATATTCTTGATTAAGCAAGGATTTCCTATCTTGTCTTACTTCTTCAGAACCTTCCATGTAGACAATGAGGGTATCCCACATTTCTTTTGCTGTTTTACAGTGAATAAGGTTCTGGAAGGTGGCATCATCAATTGCACTAACTATGATGTTCTGTGCCCTTTTGTCCATTGTAGCTAGGACAATCTCATCCTTGGTCATCTCAGAAAAATCCTTTGGAGTTCTCTGTGTAGCATCCAAGACTGAAATCTTCATGGGCACATAAGGCCCTTCCTTGACTGTGATGTAGATCCTAGGGTCAGAGGCCTCCATGAACAGCCTTACCCTTTCTTTCCAGATTCCAAAAATCTCCTTTCTGCAAATGGGCAGTTTCATTGAACCCAATTCCTTATGATTCTCTGAAGACCCCATGTTTCTTGATTTTCTTGAAACTGTTTCCTGACTTATACTGAATCTGCCAAACTGGATCTCCTCAGACAGTTAGTCCTTTTTGAGCAACCTGGCTCTGATACCACTTGAAAGATATGGTACCTAAACACCTAGAGGGGGGGGGGGTGAATAGGTGACCTAAACCTTTTTAAAACTTTGTTGGCAGCACAACAATTATTACAGCTAACAGCAATTACAGAAATCAAACAAGTAATCCACAGCACAGCACAGCACACACTAATTTATAGTGGTTCCCCAATCTTTGGGTACATCCACTTTCCCCCTTCGCCTATCTAGCAGTGTGCTAGATTCGGCCAAACTTCTCCACTAACTCAGAACCAAACTAGGTTCCTACCTCAGGCCCAAAGCCTTACACTCAGCCAAAAGGCCTACACTCAGCCACCCAGGCCTACACTCAGCCAATTAAGGCCTACACTCAGAGTTCTTCAACTCCTACACTCAGGCAACCAAGCCCTACCCTCAGCCTTTATAAAATAGGCTTACAATTCTCTCAGATCCAATGGATCCTACAGGTTAAAATAGAAAGTACAATAGTTAACTCTACAACTCAGAAAATAGGAGAGGAGTTGAGAGATTCTTGAAGAGTTCTTGGAAGAACTCAGTTAGATCCAAACTGACTTAGCTTCCTTCAAAGCTTCTTGATTAGAACTGAATTAGTCTGAATCTTCTGCAGTTGTTCCTTGACCTCTGCTTCTTGAAATCCAGAAGACTCTGAATTCTTCTTCTCAACCTTAGTTCCAAAGACTGTATACTTGGTTGGAGCTCTCTCTCTCCAACTTCTTAGATCTGCTGATGCACAGCAAGATCTTCTTGTGTTGATACTCAATATACCACTTTTACAAAGATCTGAACTCTCTCTGTAAAAACTTTTTCAACCACTTCTATATTATTTCAACAATCAATAATCACTCGATCAATCTTAGTCTGTAAACTATGGGTGCCTATTTATAGGCTTCCTTCATGGTAACCGGCTGGTCCGGTTCATAACAGACTTCTGATATCACTGACAGTTGATGTAGACCGGCTGGATCGGCAGCTGTCTTGTCAACCAGTCACTTCTTGAAATTCCTCTAACTGTCAGATAGTGTCGAGACTTTCTGTTCTTAAGTGTCGACACTTATAGGCCAAGTGTCGACACATGTTGTGTAAGTGTCGACACAAGTCTACAAGGTGTCGACACAATTCCTTATATGTCTCGACACAGTTTCTTCTGCATGTGTCGACACTGAAATTGAGTGTCGACACAAGTACTTGTACTTCATTCTGCAACTGTATTCTTCTAAGTGTCGACACATCTCCTTTGTGTCGACACATCTTCATGTGTAGAAACTGTCAAGTGTCGACACTGCTTCTTGGTGTCGACACAAGTCTTCAATCTTGTTTCTTCAGCTGAGTGTCGACACATTCCTTTAGTGTCGACACTTGTACTTAGAATATTTTGTAACTTTTCTGTTCTTTGCTAAGTGTCGACACAGCTCCTTGTGTCGACACTTTCTTCAAGTGTAGAGTCTTCAACTAAGTGTCGACACATTGTGCTGAGTGTCGACACTTTCTTCAAGTGTTGACTCCTCTGGTTGTGTGTCGACACATTGTGCTGAGTGTCGACACTTACTTCAAATACTGAGTCTTTAGCTAAGTGTCGACACATTGTGCTGGGTGTCGACACTTACTTCAAGTGCTGACTCTTCTGCATAGTGTCGACACATTGTGTTGAGTGTCGACACTTGTACTTAGATTCTGCAGACTTTTGCTGAGTGTCGACACTTACTTCAAGTGTCGACACTTTCTGGTGTTGACTCAGCTCTTCTAGGTGTCGACACTTCTGCTAAGTGTCGACACAGCTTTTCTGCATTCTACTACACTGAGTGTCGACACAGCTCCAAGTGTCGACACTTTCTGACTGGTGTCGACTCTTCTTCCCAGGTGTCGACACAATGACTCCAAGTGTCGACACTGCTTGTCTGGGTGTCGACACAAGCTTTCTCAAGTGTCGACACTTTCCCTCTGGGTGTCGACACATGGACTTAGAATTTTTAGCTTCAGTCCAGTGTATTCCTAACCTGCACAAGTAACTCAAACAAACATCAAATACACTATGATGCATATCATTGAGTTAGGTGAGGCTTCTTCAAATCAGGTACATTTGACCAATGTACCCAACATTAATACGACTTTTCCCCCAAATTACTATTTGCAGACCAACCTATACTAAGTGATGTTCGTGATAGGATGTTCTTCAAATTTTCATCCGAATGACCTAGAATTATTACCGGAGTCCTATCATGACCTAAATAATTTATTTCCAGAATATTATATTTTTCTCAATTAATCTCCTATTTAAATAAATTCTTTCAAATGCCAATTATTGCCAAGTTGGTCATGAAGTATCTTGAATTATGATCCCGCTGACCCAAGGAATTTTTCATAAGTTGTAGAATGGTAAAATAATACTGTCAGCCAAGTTTTATAATTTTCTCTTCAATTTTTCTATTTATCTCCTAAATAATTCAAAATTCACATATTGGATATTTTTCAAAGGAGGTATAAGGAATTCATTTCCAAAAATTCTAAGAAATTTCCAGCAAGCTCATAATGTTAAAAGAGTGCCACAACCAGAATTTCACTAATTTTCAAGTAACAATGGCTATAAACTTTTATTTCTAAATAATTTACCAAAATGCCATTATGAAAATTTAAAAATTTGTGGTTCATCCAAAAATGCTGAGAAAATTAATCAAGGCTATTTATACTCAGATATGTCATAAATAATTTTTTTCATAATTTTCTACTGAGTATTTGCAATAATTCTAAATTAAATGAAATAAGGGCAAAAATATAATTTCCACATTCCTCTTATCAATATTCCTCAAACAGAGACACAAAATTTTTTAGGAGTTAAACATGTCATGATATTATTCTTGACAAAATTTGGGGAAATGACTAAGTGACAAACCTAATTTCAACATTTATTCTTCAAAAGTCCTATTAATTCAATAATTCCAAATAATGGGATTTTTTGATTCCAAAAATCCCATTATTTCAGTGAGGGGTAAAACTCATCCTAATAGGCCACTGAAATTAATTACATGAATTTAGCATGATCCAAATGGGCCTAATACTCAAAATTTCAAAAATTACTATTGGCACCCCAAGCCTAAGCATGTTCCTCATTTGCATGTGGGATTACCCACCATACATTGGTCCAAACTTGATGAAATTTAAAACATATTTTTATAATGTCCTGAAGGACAAGCCACCAAAATTTGGGGCATTTTAGAGTTGAATTTACCCAAGAATCACCTAAACAAACCTAGGGGTAATTTGGTAATTTCACCATAATTTTAATTACAATAAATCCCAATTTTTGGGCAGGGCCTAAATATGCCCTAAACCAGTTACATACCAAAATATCAAGTCATTTGGGCCTCTGGATGGGCTTGGGCATCCCTTTCAAATTTCTGCATTTGTGCTATTTGCAGCCCAAGACCATTTAATTTTTTTGATCTTGCATGTGAGATATCTCAACATGCAGAGGGTTAAATTGTCTAATTTTTCTACCATAGGTATAATCTACCACTAAGGGCAGGCCACCAAAATTTGGGGCATTTTGGAGTTGATATGCTCCAAATATCAACAAAATATAATTTATCATATTTGGACTAAAACTATAGCATTATATTCCCCAAAAATTTCCATTTTTGGGGAGGGCCTAGATATTCCTAATTAAGCCATATGCCCAAAATTTCAGCCCATTTGGACTTAGGGTTTGGGGAGGGCACCCATTTTAGTTGCTGCCCTACTCTAGGACCAGCCCTAGGAAAATGACTCTATAGGGCAGTACACTTAACCAAAAATTATGTGTAACATGTCATATTAAAGGAGACTCCAAGACCTACAAATTTCATGTTGAGACCATTTTATGCAAAAGGCTGTAAGTGCCATAAATTTGGCATGCAAAGGTCGGTTATAAAATACATACAATGACACTATTCATTTAATTATATAATTCCAGGATTTAATATATATGCATGACACTAATCTTAAAGCAGATGAACGGCTACTGTATTTCTTCTCCAAACCGACTGGTTCTCTGCCCGAACTTCACGGGGCTTTTCCCGGCCGCCTCCGGCGGTGCCTCCACCGGCCAACTTCTCCTCTCCCCTCACGGTGGTGGGGGCAAGCCTTTCCGGCGGCTAGGGGGGCCGGAGGTGGCGGCGCCACCTCACCCGAAGCTTGCAAAACGCCATTAATGGCTGAAATGAAGAAACTGGGTTCAGGCTCATTCAAGCCCGAACCGTACCCTAATCATTCCTAAGATCTATGCATGAAGAGAGAGGTGAGGGAGGACCTTCTCGGCGGCCTTGCGACGTGAGGAGCGGCGGGGAACCATGGCGGCGGTGGCGGCGCTTCTCCCTTGGTTTTCACGGCCAAGCTCAGTTTCTCTCTCTCTCTCTGCTGCTCTCCTTGTTCTGAGAGTAGTGAGACTGAAATGGGAGAGGGAGAGAGTGAGAGGATGAAGTCTGGAGGGGAGGGTGATAATTCCTAAGTGCAAGGTGGAGGGATTTCTTTGTTATTGTCACCATGCATGCATGGGTGGGTCCCACTTCATCCAGATCCTTCTCCATGTCCCCAAGGGTCGGCCAGCCCATGTGGGGGCTGATGGCATGGGTCCAAGTGGCTCATTTCCCTTAAACACCCTTAAATACCCCTTTCTCTCTCCTAAATTATTCTCTCTCTCTCTCTCTCTCTCTCTCTCTCTCTCTCTCCTAGTCACTAAGTTGGCTGGTAAATCTCATATTGGCAGCCCACATGTTTATTTCATCCACCAAAATATGGTTAGCCCAAGTGAGTTGGGCTTGAGCTTGAGTTAGCCCATTTGGGCTAGCTTGACCCAAACCTAGGCTACGGTTGACTTAGGTCAATTTGGTCTTTGAGGTTGGCCCAAATGGGTCCTTAGTGACTCATTGGCCTCCCCTAAGGCCTAGGTAGGATTGTATTGGCCCTTTGGAGGTCACTTGACCCTTAAGTAGGGTACCTTGACTACTTTAGGGCTAGAGTTGACTTTGGTCAACTTAGCCTTTTTGGTTGGCCCCAATGGGTCCTTGGTGACCCGTTGGCCTTTCACTATGGTTATGAAGGTATGTGTGGGGTCCACTTGGCTAAGGGAACTTCAATTGGCCCTTGTGTAGGCCAGTTTGACCCAATGTAGGCTAGGTTGACCCATTTAGGGTTAGAGTTGACTTTGGTCAACTCAGCCTCTTGGGTGGACCCCAATGGGTCCTAGGTGACCCTTTGACCTCACTCTAGGGTTAGGTGGGCTTGGGTGCGGCCCACTTGGCTTGGGGATGGTCAATTGACCCTAAGTAGGTTGGTTTGACCCATTTAGGGTTAGGGTTGACTTGGGTCAACTTAACCCTTTTGACTGCCCTCCATGGGTCCTTATTGATCGAATGGATCTTACCATGGTTTGATGAGAACATGGTGGGTTCTTGAAGTCTTGGTGAAGCCCCATGGTTATCTTAAACAAAGGTTCAGGAATTTACTATTTGCAGACCATAGTGGTCTCACCCATATTCTTAGGTTTCCTTGGTCTTCTTGGGCTTCCTAGGGTTTGGTCATGACCTAGTCATGGCCAATAACCACACTTAGGGGTCTAGTTGGAAATGGGATGTTACATAGGCGTTGAGTGAACTGCCTTCACTCAACGCTTCTATTTTTGGACAGATTTTCAATTCAGCAACACTGAGGCTTTCACTGCTGGATCTCTTGTCAATGCTTTTAGAATCCTAACGTTGAGTGAAGTGTACTCACTCAACGCTTTTGGACTTAGCCTATTTTCTGCTTTTCCAACAACATATAACGAGTCCAACTAACATTGTCACCCTGACAACATGTCTAATCAATGAACAATAGGCAACCTTCATGCAATGAACTTTGAATATATATTAGGTACAAACATGTGTATACCATTGATCTATGGGCCTTCTTCAAATCTAGGGCATTGTGATCAATGGACCCAATAATTTCCCCCTATTTGAAGAATTCAGAACCCTTGTCAATGATATACACTACCAAATGAACAAAAAAACATCACAGCAAACAAGGGCAATAAGCAGCATATAATCACAGTATGATTAACACGACAAAATGATATTTATAAACAAAATATGTGTGCATATAGTAAAGTTCATATCCCTAGAGCCCTAAGGAACCTAATATACAAAGCATTTTAGGTTTTTGATTCCTTAATGGCAATGCCCCTGCTTGGTTTCTTTGCAACCTTCTTATCTGCTTTAGTCTTCTTTTGCTTTTGTCATTGAAAGTAGATGTAAGGCTTTGGAAAGTACTTACTTGTCTCAAGAGCATCTGGTGGCACTGCACCTGTCTTCTTGTCTCTTCTGAATTTTCTCTTTCCCTTTTCATTTCTTTCCAACTTAGCCCATTCTAGGGAGCTATATAGCTTTCCCCTTTCAGTTTTATTTTCTTTGATTTGATCCCAGGCTGACATAATGATAGTCCTTGATTGAGTACTCCATCTTTCAAAGTCAGATCTGGTTTCCATCTATTCTTTGCATCTCATTTTGCTTAGCCTATCCTCTTCATCTTTTTCAGTAGCAGACTTGCCTTTGGCTCATATCTGTTCAGCAGTAGGGCTGAAGGTAGGAATATTAGTAACAGAGGGTTCACCAACTGATCATCATATTGATCACCATACTAATCACCATTAGTATGTTCTTCTGGTGGAGTAGGAACATTATCATATGAATATTGTTCAAGTCCCAATGATCCATATGACATTGGTGATCCAAACAACATTTGCATTGTTTGCTTTGATCATTATTTTCTTCTCCTTTATGACTTCTTCAGACATAGTAGCAGTCAGGGAGTTCTTGGTTATGGAGATTCTTTCATCCAGAAAATTTACCTCATTGATAACATGATTCTTAACCTCCAGCATGTGATCATCCAGAATCTGTGTGCATGCATCCATCCTCCTCTCTAGAGTAATCTTATGTACTTCCATCAGTAATCTTGTGATGTTCTGATTTTATATTATATCATTCTGCTTTTGTCTGATTTTCTCAAGTTTGCTTTCAGTATAGGTTGCAATAGGGCAACTCTCATGAAAAATGCAATTGTGGTGGCCTTTAGCAAGTTTACTTCAAATCTGATGGACTTGATCTCTGTTGATAGATTCTATCTTCAACTCTTTTATGGAATCATCAACATAATGCTCTAGTTGTCTCCTCTGGTCATCTAGCAGACCTTTCAGTTGAGCCAAGAATGTAGACGATATTGGATCAGCTTGGTGAGATGCCCCTTAGAAGCAGAAATTATCATCATTCTCCCTTACAACTTCCCTGGATTTTGAATCAGCCATCCTGGACTCAGATGAATGATCAGCAACATCAGCCTTTGGCCTATCAACCTCAGGTACACCATCCTCAGATATGTCAATGACATTTTCAGTTTCCTGAACATGGAGCTCTGTTGGAATCTCCCCCTCAACATCTGCACTCCCCATAGGAGCTTGCTAGTTTGTATTAACTGTGACAAGAGCATCTTCATTCACTATACCAGGAATTTGCTCCCCCTCAGCTTGAGGAAAGAAGAGCATTACCTCAGGACCATCTGGAGTCTGATCAATCCTTCTCTGAAGATTTTCCAGGAAGGAATCAAGCTGTTCTTGTTCTGATTGAACTGCTCCCCCTCAGCAAGAGCATCTATCTGGGTAATCTCCCCTCAATGTCTATACAAATTTTGTCCACTACATTTCCAGTCAGTCTTTCAATTGTTTCTGCTGGAGTCTCTTCAGACTGAGAGCCACCAAGTTGAATCCTTGCTACAGGTTTTGAGGACATAGAAACATAAGCACTTATATCTCTTCTAGTCTCTTCAGAAGAGTTAGACAACTGAGGGTCATGAGTCTCTCTTCTCTGCTCTCAGAAGAGCTGCTTCCAGTGCTTTCTTTAGTGATGATTACTGCTTTCTTTTTATTTTTGTCAGTTGTTTGTTGGTGTGGAAGCAACACCCTGTCCCATTTATCAAACATCTTAGAGTTCATTCTCCTTATATGATGGATCTTTGTTCCTAGCCTCACATTGAGGATCCATGGAATAGAAACATGCAAGTGCAAGGACAAAATTCTTCCCAGGTTTGGCTCTTGAACACATTCCACAATTCTATCAAACAGTACCTTTCTCCACTCAGTCCTTTTGGATAGAATTATACTTGTCATTATCTCAAACATTTTCCTGGAGATCTTATCATGGGACCCTGTTTTGTAGATCAGATCTTTGCCGATAACATATGCTAGAAACTTTACTTTTAAATTCATTTCCTTTCTCAGAACAGAGCAAGTGGTGTGCTTTGAAAGACCACGCCACTTGAGGGTGGATTTCACATCATCATAATGTAGTTCATCTTCTTCATTTGACGACCTGAACTTTGTCAGATTCAGGGCTTTGCTTAGCCTCCTGGAAGTGATCTTGATCTTGTATCCACTTATAGTTGTCTTGATTTTGTTGGAGCATGAGTCGATATTAACATTAGAATAGAGTTCCAGAACTTCTCGCTTGCAAATCAAACTCGCCTCTGACAACATAAATTCTAGATCAACGACCTGCAGTAGGTGGGGAACTAGTTGAACTTCTTCTGGAGCATCCTTGAATCCATTCCTTACTAATTCAGAACCCTCAAAAAGGAAATCCATTCCTTTTGGCATCATTGAACCTTTGAATTTCTGGAGTTTACTTGAGATATGCTCGCAGGGAGGCAGAAAGTCGAAGAGGGCTAGGATTTATGTATTTTTATTTTAAGCACACACTCCTATTTATATTTACCCTTATTCGAGAATGTCGAGAGGCGCGTACCTGTCGTGATTAACACGAGTAGATCAACGCCTGAGTTTAATCCCGGAAGATTGTCGTAATTAGAACTGCCAGAGTAAAATCGTTGAGTTGACTCGACGCACTCGATGCCTGAAGTTATCTTAACCCACTAGACGCCTGGACACTTAGTCTCAGCGCACTCGACTCCTGAAGTTGGCTCAGCGCACTCGATGCTTGGACACTTAATCTCAGCGCACTCGACGCCTGGACAGTTAGTCCATATCTTCCTTGATTTCCTGCAACGGTCAATTTTGTCTGCAACACATATGCATGAAAAGACACTGAAGTTACACTAAGTTCAACATGCCCAACTCAAATTTAAAGATGTTGAACTTGACTTCATCTAGTGCCTTAGTGAAAATATCAGGCACTTGTCTGTCTGCGGGGAAAAACTCAAGACTGATGTCCTTCCTTTTCACATGCCTCTAATGAAATGATATTTAATCTCTATAGGTTGTCCTACTATAAGACACATGGTTCCTAGCAATAGAGATTGCACTAGAAAAATCACAAAACATGGAAGTTTTTCTTAGCTGGAGATTGTAGTCTTGGAGTTGATGTTGAATCCATAGCAACTGTGCACAGAAGCTTCCTGCTGAAATATATTTTGATTCAACAGTGACGATGGCAACACTATTCTGCTCCTTGCTACTCCAAGATACAAGTCATCTCCATAGAAATTTATAGGTGCCTGATGTGTTTTTCCTGTCTTCTCTACAACTTGCAAAATTTGCATCTGAATACCCAATTAGTTCAAAATCATTATTCCTAGGGTACCTAGACCAAGATCAGGTATGTCTTTGAGATATCTCAGAATTCTTTTTGCTGCAGAATAATGAGACTCTTTAGGTCTAGCCTGGTATCTAGCACAAACACATGTAACATACATGTTGTCTGGCCTACTTGCAGTTAGGTAGAAGAGGGAGCTAATTATGCCTCTATACAAGGATTCATCTACAAGTTTCCCAGTCTCATACTTGTCTATTGACACACTTGACCCCATAAGATTTTTCATTATGGAGGCACTCTCCATTTCAAACTTCTTGATTAGCTCCTTGGTGAACTTAGACTGAGGGATGAATTGATCATCTCTAGCCTTGCCCCAGAGAAGAGACCTTGAGTGGAGCATGACATATGTAGGGCCTACCGTGACTCCACTTGAGTATACTCATATTGTGAGGACCTACCTTATGACACTTCACACTCTGGATGAGTTTTGGGATACGCCACCTGCAGAACTACCCGATGAGTTCTTTCTTGACTGGAACGCTCCCCATATTCTAGAGTCACGACTTCTAGTCTGTGTGCACATTTTTCACCCTAGTGGTCGTCTTATCTGCGATGACTTGTTGTACACACCTCCTCGTGAGCCCCCTGATTGTTACGTTCCCTGAGAGACATCTGGCTCATTACAAGCTTGTATTTGAGTATGGTTATCTCTCAAGATCATCTGAGCACGCGTCTCACACTAGATGAATATTTTTATATTCCACCGAAAGAACCTCCTTAGGCCACCATATTTTAAAGACATCTCCAACATTATTAGATTTTCCTATAAGGAGTGTACTGTGTCTGTCGTGTTGTTTTTGCATTATTTGCATTACCTGCATGAGTCTGCTGAGTCTTTTACATGCCATTTGCATGAGTTGCATGAGTCGGTCCGCCGACGAATAATAACAAGTAATGAAAATTATAAAGCACATGTAGATACGCGAAGGCGAGAATGAATATTTAATAAAGGCAAAAGGGTAATGGTATGAATCTGCCCAAAGAGGCTGCCATCGGGGTCTCCCAAAAAGTTAAGCACTAGGAAAATGGGTCTGTACTCTGTTCTTAGTTGCATTGGGACAAATGCCTACCGGCTCGATATTCCGGCTAGTATGAGAATTCACTCAGTGTTTAATGTTGAGGATCTGACTCCATACTGCGAACCTCACGAGTATGTGGACCCGCGCAGTGGAGATACCCAGCCATCCCCACCCCCACTTTCGTTAACTTACCACCATCATACGTCACCACCGTCTGATGGCCAACCCAGTCCACCCACTGTTGACGTCCACCCACCTGGGAACTCGTCTTCTTTGGTTTCACCGCAGGCACCACCGATCGCCCTGGGTTCCACCCTTCGAGAGATGAGCGATGAGAGCATCACAGAGTTCAGATTCCACCAGTTTGTTCCTACATCAGATGGGTCACGCTATCGCTACTTGGTATAGTGGCGGGACCTAACCGATGTAGTTGATGCTTGGATACTTGTAGCAGAGCTTGATCGATTCGCCCCTAGACTTCGACTTTAACACGACAGTCTCCATTCACCGTAAATGACAGTTTTTCAGTCAGGGTGTAAGACCCCCCCCCCTCCCGGATCCCAAAACACGGCACGAAGTGGGGGTCTTATGTCCGAAATAGCCGCCTTGCGGTAGTATTAGCGCACGGCTAACCTGTACCACAAGACGTCTATTCCGCCGGCTACAACCAATATAAATATATACATGCCAACCCAACCATAATATAAGCAAGAATAAGTCAAATCCACACTAAGCATATGAGTCCAAATACATCAAATAAGAGAAGCTAAAACACGCTTCTACAATATCAGAGTACAGCTATAAAATTTGTCCAAATGGGCTACAACAGAATCTCACAACACTCACATCCGTAACCGACGGTAGCGACGGCACCGTCACATCAGGCCCTGTCATCCTGGCCTGGCTGTCCTGCTGCAAAGTCTATGGCTGCTCTACCTACGGGGCGACCTCCTAAAAAAAGGAAGACGTAGCAACCATTAGTCGAAAGATTAAGTGGCTTCACATCCGCTCCCCCGGCGACTCCTCGACACCGGGAGGAGAAAGGAACAAGTGTACAAGTATAATACAAGTAGTAAAGCAGGTACAAGCAGGTGGAGATAGTACATGATTAACAACATTATAAACTAGCAGTTCTACTTAAATAACAATATTAGTAAATCAACAAGTACAAGAAACTACAACAGGAAAGTAACTTAACTTATAAGAATGCCCATACAAACTTATAAGTTAAGGATCGGGTTACATAAAAGTAACTCATCATATAAGAGTGTCCATACAAACTTATACGATGAGGGTCTTGTTTGTGCAATGCTGTATAATTGTATGTATGCTATGCAATGACTCACCCATGATCACACACATGCAATTGCTATGTCGACAAAGACTATAGTTCCCACTATTCGAGCAGGTAGCTAACCTCTCAGGAATCATCCGCCGTGGCCAGGCGGTGACAGTAGAGTGGGCATCTCTACTACTAGGCGGGTATCCACACTACTTCACCTAGGCCTCCGTACGCCTCAATGCTAAGAACACAATAGCGGAGCACATGCGTAATATGGCTCAGCGGGGTCTCGGGTAGATGTGCACCGAGAACACAGCCCGAACTGGCCTGATGTGACCCGGAAGGGGCCTCGGAAGAAGGCACGAGGACACAGCCCAACCGTTCACTTGACACGGAAGGTGCCTCGGGACGTGAACACCGAGGACACAGCCCAACCGCCCAAAGTCTAACCGTCAACTCCCGTCGGTGTGACGATCGGCGAGCCCGTAGACTTGCCACACTATCCTTAACCGAGGATTACGACACCGCGTGTCGACTAACACCACATGCAAATTCCACAACACTGTGGCATGGAAGGGGCCTCGGAAGTAAGCACGAGGGTACAGTCCAACCATCCATCTATACCACATCTCAACACAAACCAACTAGTGACGGTCAACACCGCACTTACATCCATTCACAATACTACCTGTAGGGAGACTACGCTCTAAGTATTGGACTACTACATTTCATTCTAACCTTCATACATACTCATGGTCATTGCTTATCCCTCTATTTATCATTCCAAATGGTTTCAACATATCTCAAGCATGATGCGCATAAATGATAATCTACCAATTTGTATTTAGTCATTTCATTTAAGTCAGCTTGCTTCACAATTCAGTTATATGAAATCCGATTAATAAGATTTATCATTCATATCACTACGGTGGTCAGCATAAAATAGTTCATCAAAATATAGAGTTAATTAGCAACATCGATTCCACCGAATTCAAATTCATATTATATAAACCCCAGAATTTAAGTGCAGAATAAATCTGGACAGCAACTTCAACCGGAGATTCCCGAAGCTATAAGGATACGGTGAAGACGTGTAACCCATCGATGGAAAGGTCTTTCCATGGGTTACAACTTTCATATTCATCCCACAACCCAGATTTGAGTGTAACCTATTTGAAATCAGCCTTGAAGTCCGCTGCATATAGAACACAATTTCTGCATGCAGGATTTATCGGACGTCATGTTCGTTAAGACTTTCCCGTGGCTACAGACTTCACATGAAGACGTGCAACCACTCGTTGGAAAGGTATGTTCAAGGGCTTCAACTTTTGTGTTTAGCCGAAAGCCCAAATCTGGCCAAATCCTACTTGAAAATGTCCAAGAACATCGTTGCGCGCAGAATACAGATTCTGCACGCTTCGTAAAGAGGAATGAACGACATCGGTTCATCTTCCTCTCCAAGTCGATCTTCCAAAATCACTCCAGAAATTCCTCCTCCCTTATTCACCCTCAAAGTGGTCATGATTCTTCACGAAACCATCCACCCATCATCACATAGAAGATAGGGGAGGTTGAAGAGATCTAAAACCTAGAACACATATCCTAGCATGGCCGTCCCTAGAAAACTCCTTCTCTCCATCAAGACTCTCTTGAGTCGATATCTCTCCTAAGAAAATAACTAAAGATCTAGCACCAAGGGAGAGGGTAGGAAACTCACCTCATTTCTGGCGTTTCCACCATTTCCAGCCATGGATCTCGTGACACTTCTCGGCGGCATCCTCTTTTCCACGGCGGCGGCGGGTCTTCTCCTCTAGAACTAGATCCAGCGACTTCCTTCTCTCAACAGGAGTTTCTCTCAGAAAAACGGCTGGAAAGAGGAGTGAAAATGGCTAGGGTTATCACTTCCCATTTTATATAAAAGTGACACGGTTAGGGACACGCCCGTGTCATTACCCGTGTCCTGCTTAGGCGAAGCGTTACGACGGTTTTTACGCGTCGGTTCAATACTCAACACGACACACGGGTGGGACACGCCCGTGTCGTCCCAGTCACGCCCGTGACAGGGGGCGTGTAACCCACTCGAGACTTACTCGAGAGGACTTACTCGAGAGAAATCCAACTACTCAAGTACACGGATTGGACACGCCCGTGACAGCCCTGTCACGCCCGTGACATGGGGCGTGTAACCCACTCGAGACTTACTCGACAGGACTTACTCGAGAGAAATCCAACTACTCGAGTACACGGATAGGACACGCCCGTGTCACAGGGATGACACGCCCGTGTCACCCCCTCTTACTCGAGTACTTTTCGACCTACTCGAGTATATTTCGACTTACACGAGAACTACTCGAGGATGAGCGGACACGCCCTTTGACATGCCCGTGTCACTGGCTGTGTGCCCCATACTTGACACTCGACGATCGTCGAGCGCTGGTCATCGACCAGAGGGAACACCCTCCCTCCGACACGCCAGTGTCGGATGGGACACGCCCGTGACACGCCTGTGACACGGGGCGTGTCTCGCCGTAACACTTCATCGAACCCATTTTGTCGATCTCGCGACTGCTACGCACCGGAGCAGGACACGCCTGTGTCCCAGGCCGTATCACCCAAAAATTTGCCAATCCCAGACTTTTTGGCTGCTACATGCTTCCCAGTTGTCAGCATTCCCCTGAGCCCAAGTCAGCTCTCCTGGCTCAAAAACACGCACAAGGGGCCTAGTGCGATTCGGGACGTTACAAATCTTTTAAACAAAATAAAAGATTTTGTCCCCGAAATCAGGCTTAGGCTATGGAGAGAAAAGCATAACAGGAATATAATATGCTTTTAAATAAAACTACCTTGAGCAAACAACTCCGGATAGTGGTTTTGCATCACATCCATCGGCTCCCATGTATATTCCTCCTTTCCATGATTGGACCGTAGCACTTTCACCAAGGGAACACTTTTGCAGCGTAACTTTCCTGTCTCGCTATCTACGATCCGCACCGGCTCTAGTCGCACAGACCTATCAGACGCCACAACACCATCAGTTGTGGGGATGTATTGATCGGGCCGCAACAGCGCCTTCCGAAGCGACGTCACATGAAACACGTCGTGGAGGTTATCTAGCTCGGGCGGTAACTCTAACCGATAGGCCAGCGGGCAAATCCTTTCCAATATAGTATAAGGCCCAACATACCATGGGCTGAGCTTTTTCACACCACGCACACGTGACACTCCATGCATCTGTCGGATTTTTAGGAACACCTTATCACCCACTTGAAATTCCACCATTCGGTGCTTTGTATTATAATACTTCGCCTGCCGACTTTGAGCCTCCAACATGCGACCCCGTATCAGTCTAACCCCCACATCGGTATCATCAATATATTCAATGCCCAAAGCCTTCGGGTCTTCATCTTGCACCCAAGACAAAGGGGTTCTACACCTCCTTCCATAAAGAGCTTCATGAGGAGTCATGCCGATACTAGCCTGGTGGCTGTTGTTGTAGGAGAATTCTACCAACGGTAAGAGTCTATCCCACGACTCTCCTCTATCCAACACACATAATCTAAACAAATCTTCCAATGTTCGGATGGTATTTTCAGATTGCCCATCCGTCTGAGGATGAAACGCGGTGCTGAAGGTAAGGCGCGAGCCCAGATACGCCTGTACCGCTTTCCACTCATTGGAGGTAAACCGGCCATCATGATCAGACACGATCGTCTTAGGCACGTCATGATACCGTACGAATTGCTCCACAAAGAGGCGTACTAAGACATCCACATGAGCTTCTTTCTTCATTGGGATAAACCGGGCTAGTTTCGTTAGGCGATCAACTTTTACCCACACTGAATCATTCTCGGAGCGTGAGCGAGGTAACTCATGGACGAAGTCCATGGAGATATCCTCGAACTTTCATTCGGGGATGGGCAACGATTGTAACAAACCACCGGGGCTCTTGCATTCTGCCTTCACTCTTTGACAAGCTTCACAGTATGTAACAAAATATCGGACATCCTTCTTCATCCCCGACCAACACATGGTCTTCCGCAAGCCGGCGTACATCTTGGCAATACCCGGATGCGCTGAATACTGAGCGCAATGTGCCTCTCTCAAGATATCCTCCCCGATTCTACCGCTCCTGGGAATCTATAGCCGACCACGGAAATAAACGAGACCGTCTTTTAGCGTATACTCATCCGTAGTCCCCTCTTCCATTGACTTGATTGCTGGGGCCAGGGCCACATCCACTCCTTGCTCCACTCTAATTCGGTCCCGGATATCACAAACTATGCTCATGCTTGCCAAGTACTCCGTATACTCTGTCGAAGGAGCCTTAAACACCAAAGTAATATCCATCTCCTCAATCATCCGAGCCAACTCCATACTCATCAATCGAGCCTCTGGGCTAGAGCCTGGTACCTTCCTACTCAATGCGTCGGTCACCGAGTTCGCCTTACCGGGGTGGTAGTTCATGGTGAACTCATAGTCACATAGAAATTTTAACCACCGTCGTTGTCTCAAGTTCAACTCCTTCTGAGTATGAACGTACTTCAAGTTTTTATGGTCTGAGAAAATCTTGCAGTGGACGCCGTATAGATAGTGCCTCCAAACCTTCAAGGCGAACACCACTGCTCCAAGCTCCAAATCGTGAACCGCGTAATTGATTTCATGTTTATTCAGTTGTCTTGAAGCATAAGCGATCACGTGTCCATGCTGCATCAACACCACTCCCATCTCTTGATATGATGTGTCAGTGTAAACTTGAAATCCTTCCTTCCCAAACGGAAGTGCAAGGATGGGGCGGAGGTAAGTCTGTCCTTCAGCTCCTGGAATGCCGCTTCACATTGGGGTGTCCACTCAAATGGCACACCTTTCTTCGTCAATGAAGTAAGAGGAAGAGCAATCTTTGAAAATCCTTTTACAAACTTGCGGTAGTACCCGACAAGTCCAAGGAAACTCCTCACATCGACAGCCGACTTCAAGGGAGACCACTCCTTCATGGCACGCACCTTGGCCAGATCCACCGCTAGTCCTGCTCCACTGATCACATGCCCCAAGAAAGCAAACTCTTTAAGCCAGAATTCGCACTTGCTGAACTTGGCGAACAAGGCGTGCTCTTTTAATTTCTTCAATATCAAGGTCAAGTGCTCAACATGCTCCTCCTCCGTTTTTGAATAGACCAAAATGTCGTCGATGAAAACAATGACGAAGACATCCAAATAAGGTTCAAACAACTTGTTCATTAGGCTCATGAATGCCGAAGGGGCATTTGTGAGCCCAAACAGCATTACAGTGAACTCGAACAGTCCATATCTTGAACTAAAGGCCGTTTTCTGGATGTCACCTTCTTGTATTCTCAAGTGATAATACCCTGAGCGCAAGTCCAGCTTAGAAAACCAATGCGCTCTCACTAGTTGATCGAACAACTCGTCGATCCGAGATAGCGGATAAGTGTTCCGCACCGTCAGCCGATTGAGTTCCCGATAGTCTATGCACAAACGCAGGGTTCCATCCTTCTTCTTCACAAACAATACATGGGCTCCCCAGGGTGACGAACCGGGGCGAACGAACTCTGACTCCACCAGTTCTTGCAGTTGAACTCTAAATTCCGCGAGTTCCTTCGGGGCCATTCGGTAAGGGGCCTTGGATACCGGCTTGGCACCCGGTACTAGATTAATCTGGAAGTCAACCTCTCTATGCGGGGGTAATCCTGACAGTTTCTCAGGAAATACCTCGGGGAAATCTCGCACTACTCGTACGTCTTTTATATCCAATGCTAACTCCTTCAACTCGAAACAGATCATGAAGGTTTCATCCCCCGACATATGGGCTTTTACAGCCTGAACTGAAGACAACAACATACGAGGTGCAAAGCTAATACCTTGAAAGATGACGCCGGTGTCTCCATGTCTCAAATAGACTCGCTCTTCCGCGCAGTCGATCCTTGCGAAGTGCCAGTCCAACCACGTCATGCCCAAAATGATGTCAAACTCTGGCATTCTCAAGACCGTGGCAGGCGTATCAAAGGCCTTTCCTTCAATAAATATCTCAAACTCGCACTTAGCGGTTGGAATCATCTCCGAGCCGTCCGGTAGGCGCACTCGTCGGGCTATACCAGTAAAGTATTGTACGCCCTCCATGTCCTTAATGAAATCCTCAGACACAAAGGAGTGTGAGACACCGATATCGAACAATGCATAGGCCGTCTTCCCGCCAACTATCACGGTGCCTACATACCAATAACCAAAACTTATTGCTAGGTGTCTAGTATGTCTCAAGCAACTTTAAGTTAGACTATGAAAACATGATAATCAATTAAATCATACCTTTATTCACATCTTGGGGATTCCATTCTTGCGCCATGTCCAGCGCGTACACTTGATCCCGAGCAGGGCCGGGGTTTCCTCCTCGCAGTCCTCGTCCTCGACCACGCATATAACCACGCCCCCGCGGAGCTGCCGGAGGGAGAGCAGGAGGGACATTCTCATACCACCGCGGGCAGAAACATCGAATGTGGCCCGGCTGGTTGCATTCAAAACACACCAGCCCACGCCTCCCTTCATGTTGCTGAAACTGCTGAGGCTGAGGCGGTGGAGGCAACGCAGGAGGCTGCAGAACCGGGTGCTCCACTCTAAAGTCTCGATGGAAACGTCCTCCGCCTCTTTGATGTCCTCTTCCTCCTCTGAAGTCCCGTCTCCTCCTATTGCTTGGACCAGCTTCCATCACGTCCTCTGTAGGTCTCTTGCCACATCCCAAGTGGTCCGCCTCCAATCTCTTTGCCATATCGATAATTTCCTCCAAACTAGCATCCACTATAAACAAAAGGGTCTGCCTTAGGGGATCTCGCAGCCCTTTGTAGAAACGCTTGGCGTATCCTCTATCATCCAGGTCATATGAGTCTGCGAACCTTGCGAGATGCTAGAACTCACGCTGGTATTCTGTAACCGATTTTGATCCCTGCTTCAGTAGTAGAAACCTGTGCTCGAGCTCGTCTCGAGCCGATGTAGGAATGAAGTGCTCCAAGAAGACACCCGAGAACTCCCTCCAACTTATCTCGGTATACACACGTCCTTGGAACGTGGAGCCCATGAATGACTTCCACCACCTCTTAGCATGTAGATCCAGGACGGACATCGCCAACGATACAGCCATGTTGGCCGGGCAACGGATCCCCGCCAATAGCTCTTGGACCGTGTCAAGCTATTCTTCCGTGCGTACGACCGACTCCGTCCCGAGGTAGGTGGGAGGGGAGAGCCCGAAAGGTGCTCAGCCAGTTAGAGCCCGGAGCCTGTTGTTGAACCGGAGGCTACTGCGCCCTAAAGGCATCCAGGATGGCGGTGAGCGTCTGCCCCAACTCAGATTGTTGAAATTGAGTGGGTATGGAAGGGGCAGGAGTGCCCCCATCGGCTCAACGTGCACTGGAACCTACACGTAAAACACAAACGTTTGGTCAGGCTGGCTAATCTTGCAGTCAAAGTTGGACAACTTAATGTGAATTACATATGGGCACACCACTGCTTCCGCTAAGTCAGTTTGTCCGCAAACTGACTAATAGAACGGGGGTGGGAACATTGTTGAATGACTTCTTTAGTTGAGGATCGTGACAAACTGATACCATTTGTAAGACCCCACCTCCCGGATCCCAAAACACGACACGAAGGGGGGTCTTATGCCTGAAACAGCCGCCTTGCGGTAGCATTAGCGCACGACTAACCTGTACCACAAGACGCCTATTCCGCCGGCTACAACCAATATCAATATATACATGTCAACCTAACCATAATATAAGCAAGAAGAAGTCAAATACACACTAAGCATATGAGTCCAAATACATCAAATAAGAGAAGCTAAAACACGCTTCTACAATATCAGAGTACAGCTATAAAATTTGCCCAAACGGGCTACAACAGAATCTCACAACACTCACATATGTAACCGACGGTAGCGACGACACCGTCACATCAGGCCCTGTCGTCCTGGCCTGGCTGTCCTGCTGCAAAGTCTGCGGTTGCTCTACCTGCGGGGTGACCTCCTAAAAAAAGGAAGACGTAGCAATCGTTAGTCGAAAGAATAAGTGGCTTCACATCCGCTCCCCCGGCGACTCCTCGGCACCGGGCGGAGAAAGAAACAAGGGTACAAGTATAATACAAGTAGTAAAGCAGGTACAAGCAGGTGGAAATAGTACATGATTAACAACATTATAAACTAGCAGTTCTACTTGAATAACAATATTAGTAAATCAACAAGTACAAGTAACTATAGCAGGAAAGTAACTTAACTTATAAGAATGCTCATACAAACTTATTAGTTAAGGATCGGGTTACATAAAAGTAACTCATCGTATAAGAGTGCCCATACAAACTTATACGATGAGGGTCTTGTTTGTGCAATGTTATGTAATGGTATGTATGCTATGCAATGACTGCAATGACTCACCCATGATCAGACACATGCAATTGCTATGTCGACACAGACTATAGTTCTCACTATTCGAGCAGGTAGCTAACCTCTCAGGCATCAGCCGCCGTGGCAAGGCGGTGACAGTTGTTGGGTACATTGGTCAAATGTATCTGATTTGAAGAAGCCTCACCTAACTCAATGATATACATCATAGTGTATTTGATGTTTGTTTGAGTTACTTGTGCAGGTTAGGAATACACTGGACTGAAGCTAAAAATTCTAAGTCCATGTGTCGACACCCAGAGGGAAAGTGTCGACACTTGAGAAAGCCTGTGTCGACACCCAGACAAGCAGTGTCGACACTTGGAGTCATTGTGTCGACACCTGGGAAGAAGAGTCGACACCAGTCAGAAAGTGTCGACACTTGGAGCTGTGTCGACACTCAGTGTAGAAGAATGCAGAAAAGCTGTGTCGACACTTAGCAGAAGTGTCGACACCTAGAAGAGCTGAGTCAACACCAGAAAGTGTCGACACTTGAAGTAAGTGTCGACACTCAGCAAAAGTCTGCAGAATCTAAGTACAAGTGTCGACACTCAACACAATGTGTCGACACTATGCAGAAGAGTCAGCACTTGAAGTAAGTGTCGACACCCAGCACAATGTGTCGACACTTAGCTAAAGACTCAGTATTTAAAGTAAGTGTCGACACTCAGCACAATGTGTCGACACACAACCAGAGGAGTCAACACTTGAAGAAAGTGTCGACACTCAGCACAATGTGTCGACACTTAGTTGAAGACTCTACACTTGAAGTAAGTGTCGACACAAGGAGCTGTGTCGACACTTAGCAAAGATCAGAAAAGTTACAAAATATTCTAAGTACAAGTGTCGACACTAAAGGAATGTGTCGACACTCAGCTGAAGAAACAAGATTGAAGACTTGTGTCGACACCAAGAAGCTGTGTCAACACTTGACAGTTTCAACACATGAAAAAGTGTCGACACAAAGGAGATGTGTCGACACTTAGAAGAATACAGTTAAAGAATGAAGAACAAGTACTTGTGTCGACACTCAATTTCAGTGTCGACACATGCAGAAGTATCTGTGTCGAGACATACAAGGAATTGTGTCGACACCTTGTAGACTTGTGTCGACACTTACACTACTTGTGTCGACACTTAGTCTATAAGTGTCGACACTTAAGAACAGAAAGTCTCGACACTATCTGACAGTTAGAGAATTTCAAGAAGTGACTGGTTGACATGACAGCTGCCGATCCAGCCGGTCTACATCAACTGTCAGAGAAGTCAGAAGTCTGTTATGAACCGGACCAGCCGGTTACCATGAAGGAAGCCTATAAATAGGCCCCCATAGTTTACAGAAAGAGATATAGAAGGTTGTTCATTATCATTACATGTTGTGAGAATAACTGAAGTGGTTGATCAGATTAAATCAAGAAGTGATACACTGAGGATCAACACAAGAAGATCAGGCAGTCCAACTGCAGATCTAAGAAGTTGGAGAGAGAGAGCTCCATCCAAGAATTCAGTCTTTGGAACTAAGGCTGAAAAGAAGAATTCAGAGTCATCTGGATTTCAAGAAGCAGAAGATTCAGACTAATTCAGTTCTACTCAAGAAGCTTTGAAGAAAGCTAAGTCAGTTTGGATCAAGCTGAGTTCTTCCAAGAACTCTTCAAGAAACTCTCAACTCCTCTCATCTTTTCTGAGTTGTAGAGTTAGCAATTTTATTTCAATTACATCTTGTAAGATCCATTGGATCTGAGTGATTGTAAGCCTATTTTATAAAGGCTGAGGGTAGGGCTTGTTGCCTGAGTGTAGGAGTTGAAGAACTCTGAGTGTAGGCCTTAATTGGCTGAGTGTAGGCCTGGGTGGCTGAGTGTAGGCCTTTTGGCTGAGTGTAAGGCTTTGGGCCTGAGGTAGGAACCTAGTTTGGTTCTGAGTAAGTGGAGAAGTTTGGCCGAATCTAGTACACTGCTAGATAGGCGAAGGGGGAAAGTGGATGTACCCAAAGATTGGGGAACCACTATAAATCAGTGTGTCTTCTGTGCTGTGCTGTGAAAATACTGTGTTTATGCTGTAATTGCTGTTAGCTGTAGAATTCTGTGAAATAGCTGTTGTGCTGCCAAACAAAACTCAAAAAGGATTAGGTCACCTATTCACCCCCCCCCCCTCTAGGTGTTTAGGTACCATATCTTTCAAGTGGTATCAGAGCCAGGTTCCTCAAAAAGGACTAACTGTCTGAGGAGATCCAGTTTGGCAGGTTCAGTATAAGTCAGGAAACAGTTTCAAGAAAATCAAGAAACATGGGGTCTTCAGAGAATCACAAGGAATTGGGTTCAATGAAACTACCCATTTGCAGAAAGGAGATTTTTGGAATCTGGAAAGAAAGGGTAAGGCTGTTCATGGAGGCCTCTGACCCTAGGATCTACATCACAGTCAAGGAAGGGCCTTATGTGCCCATGAAGATTTCAGTCTTGGATGCCACACAGAGAACTCCAAAGGATTTTTCTGAGATGACCAAGGATGAGATAGTCCTAGCTACAATGGACAAAAGGGCACAGAACATCATAGTTAGTGCAATTGATGATGCCACCTTCCAGAACCTTATTCACTGTAAAACAGCAAAAGAAATGTGGGATACCCTCATTGTCTACATGGAAGGTTCTGAAGAAGTAAGACAAGATAGGAAATCCTTGCTTAATCAAGAATATGAGAGCTTTAGGCAAGGAAGAGGAGATAGCATCACTGAATGCTACAAAATGTTCTACAGAATTGTTAATGAACTCATGTCCTATGGAAGGGAGTTCACAAACTATGAATTGAATGATAAGTTCTTGAGGTCCCTAACCAAAGATTGGGACACTAAGATCTGTGCCATCAGAGAAATGGCAAAGTTGGGAGAAATTCCTCCTCCCACACTGTTTGGCAAGTTGTTATCTTATGAGATGCAATTGTCAGTAAGAAAAGAGGAGGAAAAGTCAACAAGGACTGAACACAGGGAAAGGACTGTTGCCTTTAAGTCAGAAGTACATAGAAAGAACAGGACTAAGTCATCAACTCCTCCTCCAGAGGTAGTTGAATCAGAATCTGATGAGTCTGTTAGCACTAAATCAACAAGCAGTGAAAGTGATGAAGACTTTGCTGCATTTACCAGACATTTTCAGAAATTCCTGAAGAAGAAACAGTGGAAGTCCAGACCTTCTTTTTCAAAAGGGAAAGAAGTTCAGTATCAGGAGAAGAAGCCTTCAAAGAAGGACAAGCATAGGACAAAGACTAGCAAGGCAACTGGGTCTAAGATTGTGTGTTACTGCTGCAATAGACAGGGTCATGTAATTGCAGATTGTCCTGAAAGAAGGAAAGAATCCAGTGACAAAAAGAAGACTCACTTCAAAGGAAAGAAGGAGAAGTCCTTTGTTGCAAAGAATGAGAAGACTCTTTCAGACATTTCTTCTTCAGACACTGAGACAGATGCTGAAGCCTATATAGGGCTATTTGCTGAAGAAGAAGAAGAGTTTATGCAGATCATGGAATCAATCTATGAACAAGAAGAGGTTCAGTGCCAAGGACTAATGGCATTGACTGAAAGTACCAAAATCCTGGAGCAGCCAGGACCTAGTCAGGTACAAAGTCCAACTCCAAGTTCTGATTCCAGTTCTAGTTCAGAGTCAGAATCATCTTCATCAAGTGATGGAAGTGATTCTGAATCTGAGGGAGATATTCATCAGCTCTTAGATGAATACCAAGTACTGTTGCAAGCCTATAAGAAAAGCAAGATCCTAGCCAAAAGTCAGGCAAAGGAGATTGCTGATCTCAAGGCAGCTGCAACAGATTTTGAGAAGGAGTATGATCAAAAACTGAATGAAGTAGCCAGGCTGAAACACATTACTGTGATTCAGATGGGTACTATTACATTTAAAAATGATCAAATTAAGTTGCTGGAGATCAATCTCCAGAAGGAAAAAGAGCTAGTTGCTAGGTTTTCAAAACCTAAATCAGTGCTACCCTTGATTGATGAATTTGTTCATCATAAAGGAAAGGCTGGATTGGGTTTTGTTAAGCCTGTGAGGACTGTTCAGGATCAGTCCAAGTCCAAGGGCAAAGCCCCAACATTCAACAAGGCTGCTGTGGTCAAGACAGCAAAGGTTGTACCTAAGCAAAGGTACAACAAGTTTGAATGCTGGTGCTGTGGCAAGGTTGGCCACTTTGCCTTGGATTGTTGGCACAATGCCAGTGCCAAGTTGAGTAGCAAGTTACCTGTTGGAAAACCAGCAGGTAGCTATGTCAAATTGCAAACTAACAATCACCAAGGACCCAAGTTTACTTTGGGTTCTAAGGTTCATTAATTTGTTTTGCAGGTGAATCCAAGTGACCATACCCCTACATGGTACTTGGATAGTGGATGTTCCAGACACATGACTGGAACTAGGGGACTACTGAAGGACTACATCCCAATCAAAAATGGTCCAAAGGTGACCTTTGGTGGTTCTGAAAAAGGAATCATCAAAGGGTTTGGTAACATTTCTTCTAACCTTGTTACCATTACTCAAGTGGCTTATGTTAAAGGTTTGAAACACAACCTCATTAGTATAAGTCAATTAAGTGATGTAGGGTATGACATCTCATTTGTTAAAAATGGTTGTCATATCAAGAGGTCAAGTGATCAAGAGATCATTTTGACTGGATATAGAAAGAGAAATGTCTACTGTTTAGACATTATGGTTGAGAACAATAGTTCTCCAGTCTGTCTTGTAGCTGATGAGACAGTCTCTCAATGTGTCAAATGGCACAAGAGGCTTGCTCATCTTAATTACAAGACTATTGGCAAACTCTTTAGTAAAGAGTTAGTGAGGAATGGTCCTCAAGTTAAGTGTGTCAAAGATGGCATTTGCTCAGCTTGTCAAAAGGGCAAGCAGACTAAATCCACCTTTAGAAGCTTAGACAACAAAGATGCTGTGAGGTGTTTATACCTCTTGCATATGGATCTATTTGGTCCAATGCCAGTTCACAGCTTAGGTAGGAAGGTCTACACCTTTGTAGTTGTTGATGACTACTCAAGGTTTTCCTGGGTGTTCTTCTTAAAGCAGAAATCTGAAACACCTAGTGTCTTCTATAGTTTTGTTAAGCAAATTCAGAATGAATTGAACTGTACAGTGGTCAAAATTAGAAGTGACCATGGTACTGAGTTTCAGTCTGAAAGCATGACAAAGCTGTGTGAAGACTATGGGATATTTCAAGAATTCTCTTCACCTAGAACACCTCAGCAAAATGGCATTGCTGAAAGGAAAAATAGGACCTTGATAGAGGCTGGTAGAACCCTATTAAGTGATTCATCACTGCCAGAATATTTCTGGGCTGAAGCAGTAAACACTGCATGCCATGTGATAAATAGGGCTACCATCACTAAAAGGTTAAACAAGACCCCCTATGAAGTAGTGAAAGGCAGGAAACCAAATCTGTCCTATTTTAGGATCTTTGGTTGTAAATGCTTCATACTTAACAATGGGAAGTCTTACTTAACTAAGTTTGCTGCCAAGTCCCAAGAGGGAGTGTTTGTTGGGTACAGCAATAATAGTAAGGCTTATAGAGTCTACAACTTGACTACACAAGTTGTAGAGGAATCTGTGCATGTAGTTTTTGATGAGTCACAACTAATTAACAATGAGTTGTCTAGTAGTGTGTGCAGCCCTACAGGTCTTACTAAGAAGATGGACAAGCTAACCATAGAAGATGTACCTGCTGCAAGACAGCAAGTAGAAGAAGATGGTTTATGTCCAGGGGGAGAACTACATGTGCAAGGAGCTGTAGAAGTACAAGGAACTCAGCTTGATGAAGATGCTGAAGAAGTTCAACCAGAAGTAAGGATGCCTCCAGCCAACAGGCATCTAAGAGATCATCCAGTAGAGCTGATCATTGGAGATCCAAGACAAGGTGTTCAGACTAGAAGCAGAAATCAGAATGCAGTAGTATATACAAGTTTTCTGTCTCAAATAGAACCAAAGAAATTTGAAGAAGCTATACAAGATCCACAGTGGACTGAAGCAATGCAGGAGGAGCTGAATCAGTTCAAAAGATGCAAGGTGTGGGATCTGGTTCCTAAGCCTAAAGATCACAATGTGATAGGAATAAAGTGGATCTACAGGAACAAGTTAGATGAACAAGGTGTCATCATTAAGAATAAGGCAAGACTGGTTGCAAAAGGATATAGGCAAGAAGAAGGTATTGATTTTGATCAAACCTTTGCTCCAGTAGCCAGACTGGAAGCCATAAGGATGTTCTTGGCCTATGCAACCTACCAAGGTTTCAAAGTATACCAAATGGATGTGAAGTCAGCATTCCTTAATGGTAATTTAAAAGAAGAAGTATATGTGGAGCAGCCTTCAGGTTTTGTTGATCCTACTCTTCCACATCATGTTTATAGACTTAGGAAAGCATTGTATGGGTTAAAGCAAGCTCCTAGAGCTTGGTATGAAACCCTATCTAGTTTCCTCATTGAGAACAAGTTCACAAGGGGGAAAATAGATAAGACTCTATTCCTTAGGGAATCAAGAGGCAAAGTAATACTTGTCCAAATATATGTAGATGACATTATATTTGGGTCTACTGAAAGTAGCCTTTGCAAAAAGTTTGCAAAGCTTATGCAGAGTCAATTTGAAATGAGTAGTATGGGAGAACTGAAGTTTTTCTTGGGTCTCCAAGTTAAACAGACTGAAAGTGGTCTATCCATATGTCAGTCTAAGTTCACCCTAGAACTCATAAGGAAATATGGTATGGATTCCTCCAGTACCATGAAGACTCCTATGGGGTCAAGTATGTCTCTAAGCAAGGATGATGCAGGGAAACTTGTAGATGAAACCTTGTATAGAGGGATAGTTGGCTCCCTACTATATTTGACTGCAAGTAGGCCTGACATTATGTATGCTACATGTGTTTGTGCCAGGTATCAAGCCTGCCCCAAAGAATCTCACTTGACTGCAGTCAAGAGAATCTTGAGATATCTAAAGGGCACACCCTATCTAGGCCTCTGGTACCCTAGGAATGGAGATTTTGATCTAACAGGCTATTCAGATGCAGACTTTGCAGGATGCAAAGAAGATAGAAAGAGCACAACTGGATCCTGTCAGTTCCTAGGTGGAAGACTCATTTCATGGAGTAGTAAGAAGCAAACCAGTGTGGCCATCTCCACAGCTGAGTCAGAATATGTAGCTGCAGGAAGTTGTTGTGCTCAACTTCTGTGGATTCAACATCAGCTAGTAGACTATGGATGTCAGGTAAGTAGAACTCCACTTTATTGTGATTCTACTAGTGCTATTTCAATAGCTAACAATCCTGTATCACATAGTAGAACTAAACATATTGAGATTAAATATCACTTTCTTAGGGAGCATGTAGAAAGAAATGATATTACACTTGAATATGTTAGAACTGATAATCAGATAGCTGATATGTTCACTAAGCCCTTAGATGAAGCTAAGTTTAATAGGTTCAAAATTGAACTAGGTATGATAAACTTAGATTAAGTTTACAGAACAAAAATTGGCTAAGTAAAAATGTGTCGACACATAGACAAGTCTATGTCGACACAGAATAGTAAGTGTCGACACTTCAGGAAAATGGTGTCGACACATCTAGGAAGTTAGTGTCGACACTTCAGAATGTTAGTGTCGACACATGTCGAGTAGGTGTCGACACATCCAATAAAGTGTCGACACTTAAGTTTTACTCAGAATTTTTC
This sequence comes from Platanthera guangdongensis, assembly GCA_039583875.1. NCBI lineage: Eukaryota > Viridiplantae > Streptophyta > Magnoliopsida > Asparagales > Orchidaceae > Platanthera > Platanthera guangdongensis. The sequence goes on along the minus strand of CM077147.1, from coordinate 101,234,997 downwards.
TAAGTAAAGTCTCGACTACATGTCGAGTATAGTGGTGTCGACACTTAATCAAGTGTCGACACATAAAATCTGTTGACTAAATTTGTGTCGACACATGAGTGTCGAGACATTATAAGTCAGTGTCGACACTTAATGTCAGTGTCGACACATGCTTAGCTCGCTATCCCGCCTGTTCGTCTTCAAACAAGAAAGGTATAAATAGGGTTCTGTCTTTGATTGTCGACACGCTTTCAAAGTTTCGAGACCTAAACTCTTGTGTCGACATTTCTCTCATCTCAAGACTAAATCTTCAAACCCTAATGGCTCCCAAGCTGGAAGAGAACGTTAACGAAGGATATGAACTGGTGCATGGCGCATTCGACGACTGCGAACAAGAAATCAAATCAGTGATAACCCTAATTGCCAATTCAGGATTGGAGTTCTTGGTTTCAGAACCAACGAAAATATGGAAAAAGGAAGTCATTGAATTCCTTTCTGGCGCGTCTGTAGATGACTCAGGCTACAGAATTAAGTCAAGGGTGCATGTCACCAAGGTCAAAATTTCACCCAAGTCTTTAAGAAAGGTACTTCAGCTACCTAAGGTTCAAGATGAAGAGGAAGTAACTGCTTCTAAGACCAGGGAAGCTCTTACTTGGTGTGGATTGGATCCAAAGATGAAGGTGGGATCAGTCTTTAACAGAAAAGGTATGAATAATCAAGGGAAGTTCTTGTCAGAAATAGTGGGCAAGGTAATACTGAGCAAGCCAGGAGGACATGACAGGGTGTCTGCCTCCATGTTTGAAGTCATGATCAGAATCATCTTCAATCTGAAAACAGACTGGTCAATGGTGGTTTATGAAAAAGTGAAGGAAAGCCTGAAGAAGCCCAATCTGGGCAGGATACTAAGTCTCTACCTGGCTGGATCAATTCCAGAGGTAATGAGCACTGCTGCAGGAACTAAGATCAATCACATGAGGAGAATGGACTCAAGAATATTCTCTAGATGGGAAAGGGTGCTGGTGTCAAAGGAATTGACCACCCCTGAGAAACAAACTTCTAAGAAAGACTCTCCTCCCAGGAAGAAGAGAAAGACTGCTGCTGTGCCTCAAGAGCCATCCAGCAGCTCAGGCAGTGAAGAACATATGGTCTTCACTCCTGATAGTCCAATGGATAAGGCTGCAGAAAAGTCACCTGCTCCTCAGGAGCCAGCTGACATCCAGGGGGAGCTTCCAGGTGTAGCAGAACCATATACACTGGAGAGTGAGCAAGCCACCCTCCTCATTCAAGAGGTACTTGTTGACCTTAATACTTTGAATTTTTCTATAATAAATTCTGATTTGTCTGATGACCATCAGCAAAATCAGCCAGCAACTCCAGAACCAGATGTTGTAGCTGATAAAACCAGTACATCTCCTGCACAGTCTCCAGCAGAATACACCATGGAAGATCTTTTTCTGAATTTAGATCAGGATGACTTTGATATGGAAAAGAATGCTGCTGATGCAGAAAAGGATGCTGCTGCTGAGGGGGAGAATTTGGATATTCAAGTAGAGCCTATAAGGCTAGATACTGAGAAGGCACAAGATGTGCACACTGAAAAACCATCCAGCCCTAAGGATAGGGTGGATATAGCCAGTACATCAGAATCTGAAGATGATGAAACTGAGCAAGATAAGAAGAAGAAGTTCTTTGTTTTCAAAAGGAGTCAGAGCTATAAGAAGGCTCTCCAAACTGTTGCTCAACACTCACTGGTTCAACAAGCTCCATCAACTGATTATACTAGCCTAATGGTTGCAATGCAAGTAAAGCTGGATGAGCAAAGGAGGGCCATAGAGAAATATATTGATGAGGGCCAAAAATCTCTACAATTTGATCTAGCTCAAGATATCAAATCAATAAGGTTTGAAATGAACATGAATAAGAAGGAAATGAATGAATGCTTCCACAAGGGTGGTAATGCTGTGGTCTATCTGGCTAAACATCAAGAAATCATCAAAGAGAAGGTAGAAGATATTGCTCTAAAGCAGGGATATGTGTTGGAAAATCAATTGAGGATGAATGATAATTTGACTGCATCTCACAATGCCATAGTCACTGAAATAAAGAATAAGTCTACTGAACCATCAACCTCCTCTGCTGCTGCCAAAGCTGATTTTGATAAACTCTTTCAAGCTGAACTAACTGCTGTCAAGACTGCCATCAAGGACTCCCAGAAGGTCATTTCTGAACAGCTTACCAAGCTAAGACCTTTCTTTAAAGAGGGCATAAGATATTTGGACAGCCAAATCAGGTTCCAGAAAGATGATGTGAGAGATCATGTAGCCCAAGAAGTCATAAAGGGGGAGAGAGTGTTAGTCAAGGCCAGTTCTGAGCATGCCAAATGGATTTCAAATTCAATCAGGGCTACACTTGGATTTCAAATTCAAGGACCATATCTTGGAGGTGAGCAACAGGCAGTGGCTGATGTAATCTATCCACCTCCAGATTTTGAAATGATTCATGCAGATATAAGCACAATGTATAGTCCAACTGCTGGTAAGCCTAATATTATTCTGGAAAAGGTTGTTCAACCTATCACAGCTGCTATGCAAGAGGCTTTGGACAAAGAAGAAGAGACTAGGCTATCAAAGAAGAAGTTCAGGGAACTTGCTGAACAAAAACCTGATTTTGAACAGTGGAGCCCTACTTCTAGGAACATTATTCTCACTGCATGGAAAGCAGCCAAGGACAATGCCCATGAGAGGAACAAGTGGTTCTCAGAGGCTGAATGGAGGAAACATGAGAGTAGGCAAGAAGCCATTGTCCAACATAGAAGAAAGGCTAAGTTAGGAAAGCTACCTCCTACAGCTGTGGAGCCTAGCAAGTACTTTCCTAAGCCCTATCATTATTTTGAAAGGCAAAAGATCAAGGCTGAAGAACAGAAGAAGAAGGACTCCAAAGGGAAGAAGACTGCTGAAGCTGAGCCTGCTGCTGCTGCTGCTGTAAAAGCTCAAGTTAAAGCTGGAAAGGGAATTGTTATTAAAGAACCTGATCAGAAATAGATTAGGAATTAACTTGATGCTTGTTGTAATCTGTTAAGTGAAAACATTGTAGTACTTCATTGAAAATGTATAAGGAACAATATTGGAACAGTATATGATAAATATAGTATGATTGTTCTGAAATATGTATGTTTCTTAATTGTTCTGCAATGTTGTATGAGTATACATGTGTGCTTTATTACATGTTTAAGTTTAACTCTGTTGTCATATATCTGTTTTACTTCATTTTATAATTTTTAATTATGAGTGATGTATATCATTGACTAAGGGTTATGACTTCTCCAAATAGGGGGAGATTGTTGGGTACATTGGTCAAATGTATCTGATTTGAAGAAGCCTCACCTAACTCAATGATATACATCATAGTGTATTTGATGTTTGTTTGAGTTACTTGTGCAGGTTAGGAATACACTGGACTGAAGCTAAAAATTCTAAGTCCATGTGTCGACACCCAGAGGGAAAGTGTCGACACTTGAGAAAGCCTGTGTCGACACCCAGACAAGCAGTGTCGACACTTGGAGTCATTGTGTCGACACCTGGGAAGAAGAGTCGACACCAGTCAGAAAGTGTCGACACTTGGAGCTGTGTCGACACTCAGTGTAGAAGAATGCAGAAAAGCTGTGTCGACACTTAGCAGAAGTGTCGACACCTAGAAGAGCTGAGTCAACACCAGAAAGTGTCGACACTTGAAGTAAGTGTCGACACTCAGCAAAAGTCTGCAGAATCTAAGTACAAGTGTCGACACTCAACACAATGTGTCGACACTATGCAGAAGAGTCAGCACTTGAAGTAAGTGTCGACACCCAGCACAATGTGTCGACACTTAGCTAAAGACTCAGTATTTAAAGTAAGTGTCGACACTCAGCACAATGTGTCGACACACAACCAGAGGAGTCAACACTTGAAGAAAGTGTCGACACTCAGCACAATGTGTCGACACTTAGTTGAAGACTCTACACTTGAAGTAAGTGTCGACACAAGGAGCTGTGTCGACACTTAGCAAAGATCAGAAAAGTTACAAAATATTCTAAGTACAAGTGTCGATACTAAAGGAATGTGTCGACACTCAGCTGAAGAAACAAGATTGAAGACTTGTGTCGACACCAAGAAGCTGTGTCAACACTTGACAGTTTCAACACATGAAGAAGTGTCGACACAAAGGAGATGTGTCGACACTTAGAAGAATACAGTTAAAGAATGAAGAACAAGTACTTGTGTCGACACTCAATTTCAGTGTCGACACATGCAGAAGTATCTGTGTCGAGACATACAAGGAATTGTGTCGACACCTTGTAGACTTGTGTCGACACTTACACTACTTGTGTCGACACTTAGTCTATAAGTGTCGACACTTAAGAACAGAAAGTCTCGACACTATCTGACAGTTAGAGAATTTCAAGAAGTGACTGGTTGACATGACAGCTGCCGATCCAGCCGGTCTACATCAACTGTCAGAGAAGTCAGAAGTCTGTTATGAACCGGACCAGCCGGTTACCATGAAGGAAGCCTATAAATAGGCCCCCATAGTTTACAGAAAGAGATATAGAAGGTTGTTCATTATCATTACATGTTGTGAGAATAACTGAAGTGGTTGATCAGATTAAATCAAGAAGTGATACACTGAGGATCAACACAAGAAGATCAGGCAGTCCAACTGCAGATCTAAGAAGTTGGAGAGAGAGAGAGCTCCATCCAAGAATTCAGTCTTTGGAACTAAGGCTGAAAAGAAGAATTCAGAGTCATCTGGATTTCAAGAAGCAGAAGATTCAGACTAATTCAGTTCTACTCAAGAAGCTTTGAAGAAAGCTAAGTCAGTTTGGATCAAGCTGAGTTCTTCCAAGAACTCTTCAAGAAACTCTCAACTCCTCTCATCTTTTCTGAGTTGTAGAGTTAGCAATTTTATTTCAATTACATCTTGTAAGATCCATTGGATCTGAGTGATTGTAAGCCTATTTTATAAAGGCTGAGGGTAGGGCTTGTTGCCTGAGTGTAGGAGTTGAAGAACTCTGAGTGTAGGCCTTAATTGGCTGAGTGTAGGCCTGGGTGGCTGAGTGTAGGCCTTTTGGCTGAGTGTAAGGCTTTGGGCCTGAGGTAGGAACCTAGTTTGGTTCTGAGTAAGTGGAGAAGTTTGTCCGAATCTAGTACACTGCTAGATAGGCGAAGGGGGAAAGTGGATGTACCCAAATATTGGGGAACCACTATAAATCAGTGTGTCTTCTGTGCTGTGCTGTGAAAATACTGTGTTTATGCTGTAATTGCTGTTAGCTGTAGAATTCTGTGAAATAGCTGTTGTGCTGCCAAACAAAACTCAAAAAGGATTAGGTCACCTATTCACCCCCCCTCTAGGTGTTTAGGTACCATATCTTTCAACAGTAGAGCGGAAATATCTACTATAAGGCGTGTATCCACACTACTTCACCTAGGCCTCCGTACGCCTCAACGCTAAGAACACAACAGCGGATCCCATGCGTACTACGGCCCAGCGGGGTCTCGGGTAGATGTGCACCGAGAACACAACCCGAACTGGCCTGGTGTGACCCGGAAGGGGCCTCGGAAGAAGGCACGAGGACACAGGCCAACCGTTCACTTGGCACGGAAGGGGCCTCGGGACGTGAACACCGAGGACACAGCCCAACCGCCCAAAGTCTAACCGTCAACTCCCGTCGGTGTGACGATCGGCGAGCCCGTAGACCTGCCACACTATCCTTAACCCAGGATTACGACACCGCGTGTCGACTCACACCACATGCAAATTCCACAACACCGTGGCATGGAAGGGTCCTCAGAAGTAAGCACGAGGGCACAGCCCAACCATCCATTTATACCACATCTCAACACAAACCAACTAGTGACGGTCAACACCGCACTTACATCCATTCACAATACTACCTGTAGGGAGACTACGCTCTAAGTATTGGACTACTACATTTCATTCTAACTTTCATACATACTCATGGCCATGGCTTATCCCTCTATTTGTCATTCCAAATGGTTTCAACATATCTCAAGCAAGATGCGCATAAATGATAATCTACCAATTTGTATCTAGTCATTTCATTTAAGTCAGCTTGCTTCACAATTCAGTTATATGAAATCCGATTAATAAGATTTATCATTCATAGCACTACGGTGGTCAGCATAAAATAGTTCATCAAAATATAGAGTTAATTAGCAACATCGATTCCACCGAATTCAAATTCATATTATATAAACCCAAGAATTTAAGTGCAGAATAAATCTAGACTGCAACTTCAACCGGAGATTCCCGAAGCTATAGGGATCCGGTGAAGACGTGTAACCACTCGATGGAAAGGTCTTTCCATGGGTTACAACATTCATATTCAGCCCACAACCCATATTTGAGTGTAACCTATTTGAAATCAGCCTTGAAGTCCGTTGCGTACAGAACACAATTTCTGCATGCAGGATTTATCAGACGTTATATTCATTCAAACTTTCCCGTCGCTACAGACTTCACATGAAGACGTGCAACCACTCGTTGGAAAGGTAGTTTCAAGGGCTTCAACTTTTGTGTTTAGCCGAAAGCCCATATCTGGACATATCCTACTTGAAAATGGCCAAGCAAATTGATGCACGCAGAATACAAATTCTGCACGCTTCGTAAAGAGGAATGAACGGCATCGGTTCATCTTCCTCTCCAAGTCGATCTTCCAAAATCACTCCAGAAATTCCTCCTCCCTTATTCACCCTCAAAGGGGCCATAATTCATCACGAAACCATCCACCCATCATCACATAGAAGAAAGGGGAGGTTGAAGAGATCTAAAACCTAGAACACATGTCCTAGCATGACCGTCCCTAGAAAACTCCTCTCCATCAAAACTCTCTTGAGTCGATATCTCTCCTAAGAAAATAACTAAAGATCTAGCACCAAGGGAGAGGGTAGGAAACTCACCTCATTTCCGGCGTTTCCACCATTTCCGGGCATGGATCTCGTGACTCTTCTCGGCGGCATCCTCTTTTCCACGGCGGCGGAGGATCTTCTCCTCTAGAACTAGATCCAGCGACTTCCTTCTCTCAATAGGAGTTTCTCTCAGAAAAACGGCTGGAAAGAGGAGTGAAAACGGCTAGGGTTATCACTTCCCCTTTTATATAAAAGTGACACGGGTAGGGACACGCCCGTGTCCTTACCCGTGTCCTACTTAGGCGAAGCGTTATGACGGTTTTTACGCGTCGGTTCAATACTCAACACGACACACGGGTGGGACACGCCCGTGTCGGCCCAGTCACGCCCGTGACAGGGGGCGTGTAACCCACTCGAGACTTACTCGAGAGGACTTACTCGAGAGAAATTCAACTACTCGAGTACACGGATTGGACACGCCCGTGACAGCCATGTAGCGCCCGTGACATGGGGTGTGTAACCCACTCGAGACTTACTCGAGAGAAATCCAACTACTCGAGTACACGGATAGGACACGCCCGTGTCACCGGGATGACACGCCCGTGTCACCCCCTCTTACTCTAGTACTTTTCCACGTACTCGTGTATATTTCGACTTACACGAGGACTACTCAAGGATGAGTGGGACACGCCCTATGACACGCCCGTGTCACAGGCCGTGTGCCCCGTACTTGACACTCGACGATCGTCGAGCGCTGGTCATCGACCAGAGGGAACACCCGCCCTCCGACACGCCCGTGTCGGATGGGTCACGCCCGTGTCGGATGGGACACGCCCGTGACACGCCCGTGACACGGGGCGTGTCTCGCCGGAACACTTCATCGAACCCATTTTCGTCGATCTCGCGAATGCTACGCACCCGAGCAGGACACGCACTGGGACACGCCCGTGTCCCAGGCCGTGTCACCCAAAAATTTGCCAATCCCAGACTTTTTGGCTGCTACATGCTTCCCACTTGTCAGCACTCCCCTGAGCCCAAGTCAACTCTCCTGGCTCAAAAATACGCACAAGGGGCCTAGTGCGATTCGGGACGTTACACAGGGGGAGTTGATGGGCGATGACACTCTTCCGTCGACGACACTTCGAGACTCCCGGTGGACCTCTTCGAGTTGTACCCGACATTCATCGAGAGAATTCTGATCCCAATTCACCGGGAGATGAATTATTTCAAGACGGGGTGATTTATGCGGAGCAGAGACGAGCATGAGCTTTGGGCCCGTTCGGGGCTGATTTGGCGACTTACCATATATGGCGTGCCCGGATCGACGATCGGACTCCGTGATTGCGTCTGGCACGTTGCCGCGATTCAAAAACATATATTAGTTTTTTTTGAGTTTATTTTCATGTATTTAGTGACCGATCCCACCTGCCAATCATAATCATTGATGGTGGAGTTCTCGTTTGTTCTCTTCTTATAAGTATTGTTCTAAGAGCCCGAATTGAAGCATTGGAGAATTTGGAGAACACACCTTCCCGGATTCCAGTGATCCCTCCCCGGTGCCGGCGCCGTGGAACCCTAGGTGACGACTCCTAGGCCCTGATCTCCTCCCCAAGGTAACCCCTACCCCCACCATCGTTTCCACCCCTCTCTCCTCATCACCCAGCCGCCGGTTTCTCCAAAAGCCCCTCGCAACCCGCCGGCCTGCAGCTTCCAGGCCCATCGCCGCCACCCCCAAACCACCTCACCGCCGGCCTCCTCCAACCCCCACCCGCAACCACCACTTCTCCCCTTCAAGCCGACCACCCCACTGATGCCTTTCAGCCAGCCAACCATCCTACTCCCCTCCCCACCACCCGGAAAACACGCCAAGCCCTAGCTGGCCATTCCTCTCATTCCCCTCTGTGGATCCACCACCCTAACAACCCTAAAATTCTTGATCCGTCCAGATCTATGGTTATAGCCTCCCGTTTCGTTATTCCCACCACTCTTTCTTGCCATTTTTGTCTGGATCTACTCTTATACATCAGATCTACCCTCCCCCCGGCTCGTATCTACTTATACGTGGTCGGATCCACCGTTTTATTGTCCTTTTTTGTCGTTTATTGCCAAGGACAGCCACCACCCTCGTTTTCACGCCGCTGGTTCCATCTCAGATCGTCGACCTACACATCCGGCCCTCCAAATCTTCAGTTTCTCGGTTCAGCCCACTACTTTGTGAGCTTTTATAGTATTGTACTATTTGATTCAGCATTTTCATTTGGTGATTTATAATATTTTGCTGCGATTCCTGTTTGTAGAAATTTGTTTTGATACCCTAATAACTTGCATGAGGAGGCATTCGCCGCGCGCTTTGCCTTTGCCCTCCGAGCGGAGGAAGCCATTATAATATTGCCAAAATAAATATTTGTTTGTTCTATTTTAATATCTGTGTGGTGCTGTACATTTCATTGCTTATATTTATTTGTCAAAACATTGATTATTGCAAACATATAAGTTTGGATTAGCGTGTCACCCTCGCACTATTGCATAGAGTCCTAGGTTTTGTGCACCTATAGCCTACCCCTACATCACTTTGACTGCTGGATCTCCTTTCAACGATTTTAGACTCCTGGCGTTGAGTGAAGTGTACTAACTCAACGCTTTTGGACTTAGCTTGTTTTCTGTTTTTCCAGTAACCTGTCAGGAGTCCAACTAACATTATGACCCTGACAACCTGTCTAATCAATGAACAATTGAAACCTGCATACATTGAACTTTGAACATATATATATCAGATACAAACATGTGTATACCATTGACCTATGAGAATTCTTCAAATCTGGAACATTGTGATCAATGAACCCAACACCTGAGCCCGACAAGAATAAAGCTCGGGCCCATCCTGGGCGCGACAAGCTTTATTTGCATACTTACGTACAGCCAATTAGGTTTATGTCTGATGCTTTGGTTCCGACACATTTCACATTAAGATTAGTTCAACTATAATTTATTATGGTTTCTATTGTTGTAGTGTTTGATGTGGCCTATCTACACGAGGCACGTGTTGGAGTGCTTCACTTGACTATCCTCCGGGTTCTCTATGCGAGGCCTGCTTCATTCAGTCCAACATATTGTATCATGGATTTTTAGATGTGTTTTATAGGACCTGAGGTGCCTCGCTGCTCTAACTGGTTTGTTTTAAGTTTGATGATCCCTGGTTTCTACAAATGCGATGTAAGATATTGTGCTTTTAACTATCATTATCATCATCAATAGGCTTATTCAAAGATTTGGGTCATCTTTACGAATACTCATTTTCTCAGTTCATATGAACTGCCACGCCAGAGTTGTTAAACCTAAGCTATTCAGATCATTTTGAGGAACGATCTATTTATTCTCGGATCTATTCCTTCTCCTACATAATCCGTGTATAGTATCTTTCCTGATTAATGCTTTTCTAGCCTTTGTTGTATATTTCTAATTCTAAATTTTCAAATTCTTCTTTTTAATCATTCATATTCACGCAAAAATATCAAGAGAAGAATTTCCAATATTTTTCTCTGCCATCATCATAAACTAAAGTAATGTTTTCATTTGATAGGGTTTAAGCAGCGGAACTTGTGCAGCCACGGTGTTGCTGAGGAATGGAGAATTGTATGCATCAAATGTAGGAGACTGCAGAGTGGTCATGAGCAGGAAGGGAATTGCTAATGTTCTGACGAGCGATCTTCGTCCTGAACGAGAAGACGAGAGGATCCGAATCGAAAGCTTGGTAATTATGTTCGTACCATTATGAAATCTTCCTAATGTTATTAGTAGATGTCTTCCAATTGTATGGGTTGTTAACATCTCAAAGCGACATCAAGATGTTATGTTTCAGTCTTACATTGTAATATGCTGCAGAATAACATTGTTCTTATGATTTTATTTAATTTTGATTTACTCTCAATCTCAGGGAGGCTACGTGAGCTGCCACAATGGAGTGTGGAGAGTCCAAGACTCATTAGCCATTTCCAGGGCCATTGGAGATGCCAATATGAAGGAATGGATCATTTCTGAGCTGAAACTAGAAAGATTCAATTGGACCGAGATTGTGAGTTTCTTGTAATGGCTTCTGATGGCTTGTGGGACAAGGTTTGGCTCAAAATTTCTAAATTTTTTAAACTCTATATATACACCAAAGCTATTCAATTCATGTAGTTCTTTTCTAATTCATTTCATTTTATTGATTTTGATTTGATAGGTTAGCAACCAGGAGGCAGTGGACGTGGTTACGAAACATAGCAGCTCAATGCAATCCTGCAAAGATCTTGTGGAAATCTCGTGTAGCAGAGGCAACAGGGATGATATAACCGTTATGGTTGTGGATCTTCGAGTTCTTGCACTGTTGGGTGGTTAGAGGAAGCATATTAAGTTACGATTTCATACTTTGTACATACATTTGTATTTCAATTCACTGATGTAGCATTACAATTCGTTCTTAGAAGCTTAAAAATATGGCGATGGGAGAATGGTGGAGAGGAATTGGGAGGGGAGATTATTTGGTACTGCTGTTCTTCATGTTGAGGTGGGAAGCTGTACATTTGAACTAAACCAATGTTTCAAAATCATTTTTTATTCTTATGACTTCATTTGGTTCCTTGATATTAGGAAGTGTATTTTGTAAAGTGATAGTTGTTTGATGTAGATGTGGCTAGATGCTATCATTGGATAGTTCTTCTCAAAATTTTATCAACATGGATGGATTTCCATTTTTCGTTAGAATAGGTGAAAGTAAAATAATGCATTGTGTATCTGGTTATTCTTGGTAGGGAGCAACATTCAAAGAGGAACTGTAGGTTAAGCCCATGGGCATGAGTCAATTACATGATATTTCTTATATCTAATGTGAGCTTAGGGTTCCGTTTGGCATGAGTCAATTACATGGTCACATGTTCGTCGACCAGATATTTGCCAAATGAATAATTATTCGCTAATTGAGTCCAAGATCATTGTCTAGTTACCAACGAAATCAGGAAATATGGCAGTTATTGTTGCCAAAAAGAAGTTGATACACGCGCGCGCGCGCACACACACATGCAATATAGAAAATGGAAAAAGATAAGGAAAGAAGAGAAATATTATGAGAAAAGATATCATCAAGCAACAAAGCTCAGATCTTTACAGCGGTAGAAGAATATTCTTCTTCTAAAGCAGGGGGTAATACGGTATTTTAAAATTATTATTCTTTAAGGCACTGTTTGGCGTGGTGTTTTTCAAGCGGCACGCCGCTGATTCTGCCACCGCCGCGACAAACAGAAATTTGGCCCACAGCAGTGGCTGACGCCACCGCTAAAAATAGCGGTGGCCCGCTATTTCCGAGTCGAGGAAAATTTCCGCGACTCGGAAATTGCAGCAATTGGCTGCAGCGCTGCTGCCGTTTTTTATTAAATTTTTTTTATTATTAAAAAAATTATAATATTAAAATAATTAATATATTATAAGTTATTATATTAATATATATATAAGTTATTATATTAATATTAATATATTATAAGTTATTATATTATAAGTTATTATATTAAATTATATTATAAGTTATATTATATTTTATAGGTTATTAAATTAATATAATTATATAAGTTATATATTATTTATGAATATAATAATATTTATATAATATTTATAAAATAAAATTATTTACAACACTGCAAACGCTATTCTTCCAAATATATTCGCAGATTCTGCCACCACTCTGCAAAACAGCTGATTATTCCACCACTGCTTCTCACCACTGCTTCTCTAGTCGTTGCAGCCGCGTCAAACAGAGCCTAAGAGATACGCAACATGCAATATGAAAGCACAAGTAATGAATATAAAATGTAACGAGCAATATTTTATTCATTATAAATGTTTGTGATCTTATAACACTAAAATAAAAGACGGTGGCACAACTCTTTGATGTTTTTATATCAAATCCTCTGACCTAGTTGGTTGCCTCTTGTCCACCCCAGATGATGGTATACCCCCTCAACCCAGAGAGCACTAGGTCAACCCAACCTATACGACTTAACAATGATGTAGTCTATTCAGTAGACCTATCCCGATCTAGATGCCTCCGCAGAGATGATTTTCTACGGTCAGCAACTGTTGGGTACATTGGAAAATGTGTACCAGATTTGGAGAAGTCTCACCTAACTCAATGATATTCATCAATGCGTATTTGATGGTGCTTTGAGTTTCATTGTGCAGGTTAAGAAATTGCAAGGAAAATTTTCTAAGTACAAGTGTCGACACATGGGAAAGGCTGTGTCGACACATGCGAAAGGTTGTGTCGACACCAGGAGTCAGTTTGTGTCGACACACAGGACTTGTGTCGACACACGGAAAGCTTAGTCGACAAACAACTGTGTCGACACACAGGACTTGTGTCGACACACAGAAAGTTCAATCGACAACAACTGTGTCAACACACGAGACTTGTGTCGGCACACAGTGTAACAACCCCATCCGTTCATATGATATATTCTAGAAGGTCCGGCCGGGGCCCCACAGGATATACCACAAAACAGTCGGTGAAGGTACAGGATGATACCAGAGTAGCGCATCGCACCTATCACAAGCATTCTAGCGGAAGCCTAAACTACTTGAACTCCTCATGAATGTCCAAATATAAACTCCACATTTTGTATATAGATAGGAATGTCTTACAACATGTATCAAGTATTGGCCTTATGGCCTTACAGGGCTTTCATGCAGTGGCCTAAACAAATTGGCGCGCAGGCCGGCCACAAAAAGAAAACACTCAAAAGAACATTAGCCTTCGAGGGCTAGCAGCAGCAGCAACACCAGCAGGAGCATCAACCTCTATGCGATCCGCTCGGCTCTCCAGCACCTGTGCAAGGACAATCCACCCAACGGTGGCAAACAAAAGCAACGGTCAGCGTTCAGCTGACCAAATTATAACGACCCTACCCCTCCTCTCGGGGCAGCGGTATTTTCCCTGCAGGCATATCATATCACAAGTATGGCAAGCTATATCATCAAAGGTGCTTTCACGCACACAAGCCATCACAACCGTTCGCCGCCCGGCCCAACGGTCCGTGCACTCAGGGCACATTCTTGGTGTTCTGGCAACCTCTTGCCCACCACCGTCTCAGGGTTATCACCCAACGGTAACACTCTTGAGCATTTACTCCATGGCGTGCAGCCGGAGTTAGTCCTCGGACACCGGGATGGCCCGTAGCCCCCCTTTGTGTCATGGCGCGCAGGCCGAAGACTCTTGCTATGCGCTCCAACAGACCGCACTTTTGGTCTCACGTCAGACGGACATAGCGCAGGTCGGATCCTCCACCCCCCGTTGCTCAAATCGCCTTGCCTTCTCCGAGTACAGCGTACTCACGGCTATATCAAAGGCGCGGGTCGGTCTCACCAATCCTGTTCCTGGCATTCAAGCCTGGGTATTTCTCTATACCCATTTCCTTACAGCAACAGCGGGTCTTTCCTGGGCACACCAGTACTTCCTGTGACTCCCGTCACAGGTGGACACCGCAAAGTATAAATGTCAGGGGTCTTTCCTGGGCACACCAGTACTTCCTGTTACTCGCTTCACAGGTGGACACCCTATGACATCAAGCAGTACAAAAAGGGCCTTTCCTGGTCCCACCAATACTACCTGTGCATCATTCACAGGTTGGACCCAAAACCAACACAAGGCTATTTTCCTGGGCTACCACCCCAGTACTTCCTGCTACTCCTTTTCGCAGGCATAACCCGTAGACTCCGTACACTACACGTTTATCACGGAGTCTTCTCCGGTTCGTATGCAACATCACCAATCTAGACCAACCTGTCCAGATGGGCTTCACACAGCATGCCTATTCCGTACTCCATTTCCGGATCTATATGCTAACAAGGGGGATTTCACACATCCACCTAAAGAGTCCCAAAACCAGCCACCTCTTGGTGGGGGAACTCACAAAGATATGCTAAAAGGAAGCCTTCACATGGCTAGGAAGAAAGGTCGTTACCCTTGACGATCGCTTCGGTGCCATGGCTTGAAAGCTTGCTTGCAAGATTCGCAAGAGCGTTTCCTCCGCAACGCTGGCTTCGGATCTCTCGCCGGTAAACCGCAGCACCACCAACCAGCAGCCCCCTTCCCTTCTTCCTCCTCCTTTCTCTCTCTCTTTCTCTCTCTTGAAGAAAGATGAAGGCCAAAGAAAATGAGAAATCATTCTCTGAGTTCGGCCCTTAAGGAAAAGGAAGAAGATCTTTCAGCCCTTGGATCCAGACTGAAGAAATGGACGGCCACGATTCTGCCAAAAACACATAATTTGACCCGACACGGCCTCGAACACGGTCGTGTGCCTGGCCGTGTGCCTCAAGCGGTGATCAACCGACTTATCCAAACCAGTGACACGCCCACGGGACACGCCCGTGTCATGGGCCGTGTCACCAACACGCCTTCAGACACGCCCGTGTCTGTGGCCGTGTACCTGGGTGAAAAAAATCCCAATTCATCCCGAGACTTCACACGGCCTGGGACACGCCCGTGTCCCCGGCCGTGTGCCCAGACACGGCACCCAGACACGCCCTGTCGAATTCTCGGCGGGCTGAGTTCGTCGCCTGATTTGACACGCCCTGTGACACGCCCGTGTCACAGGCCGTGTTCAACACTCGACACGCACTTTTCGACACTCGACGATCGTCGAGTAAAAATCGTCGAGCATGCGACACGGCCTTGGACACGCCCGTGTCATGGGCCGTGTGCCTCTCTCGACGAATCGTCGAGACCAAAAAAATCGTCGAGACAAAGCCCAATCGTCGACACAACCCGACACGCCCTGCGACACGCCCGTGTCGCAGGCCGTGTCACCTGACACGCCCTGGGACACGCCCATGTCCCAGGCCGTGTCACCCAAATGTTTCCTGTTTCTGAACTTTGGGCTGTTACAATCCTCCCCTCCTACAAAACAATTTCGTCCTCGAAATTCAGAGACAGGAAAGTAACAAAAAGACAGCAAGAAAAATGTAACAATATAGCACTTTTTATGTTACAACAGTCTCGCTACCAATTACAGAAACAACTCAGGGAACTCTTCTCGCATGGTCTGCTCGCGTTCCCATGTCAACTCTTCACGGCCGCAGTTGTCCCACCGGACTTTCACCATACCGACCGTCTTGTTCCGCAACTGTTTCTCGGCTCGATCTTCGATCCGAATGGGTCTAACTCTCGTTGTTAGCCCATACTCCACCGGCACACGATCATCCGCGATCACTTGAGCTGGATCTTTCACGGCTTTCCGCAGCACCGAGATGTGAAAGACATCATGTAACCCACCCAAGTCCGCCGACAGAGCTAGCCGATAAGCTGCTTCGCCAATTCGCTCAACCACTTCAAAGGGACCCAAATACCTTGGACTCAACTTTTTCAATCGTCGAATCCTGGAGACACCTTTGAATGGCTTGATATTCAAGTAGACCCAATCGCCAACCGCAAATTCAACGTTCCGGTGCTTGGCGTTGTAGTACTTCGCTTGTCGATCTTGAGCAACTAGCAATCTCTCTCGAATAGTCCGAATGGTTGAGTTTGCTTCATCCACCTCATTTGGTTTAACAACCCGGGCTTCACCCGCTTCTACCCAAGCCAAGGGGGTACGACATTTCCTGCCATATAGGGCTTCATATGGTGCCATCCCAATACTTGCCTGGTAGCTGTTATTATATGCAAACTCGACCATATAGAGATGATCTTCCCATCTCTTTCCGAAGTCAAGGGCGCACATTCGTAGCATGTCCTCCATTGTTCTGTTGGTACGTTCAGTTTGGCCATCCGTTTGGGGATGAAAGGCCGTACTGAAAGTCAACTTCGTGCCCAACAGTCGGTGAACTAGCCTCCAATCATTTGACGTGAATCGCCCATCTCTATCACTTACGATGCTCCGAGGAACACCGTGAAGCCGCACAATCTGATCAACGTATAACTTTGCCAAATATTCAACTGAATCATCCCGTCTGTTCGGGAGAAAATGTGCTACTTTTGTTAGCCGGTCAACAATTACCCAAATGGAATCATTTCCTCGCTGCGATCTTGGCAATCCATGCACAAAATCCATGGAAATATCATCAAATTTCCATAATGGGATCGGCAGTGACTTCAAATAACCGCCCGGCTTTTGGCATTCCGCCTTCACCATCGCACATGTTTGGCATTTGGCTACATACAGGGCAACATCTTTCTTAAGCCCTGGCCACCAAAAGAGCTTTTTCATATCGTTGAACATCTTTGTGCTCCCGGGGTGAATGGAATACTTCGTATAATGCGCTTCATACATCAGTTCTTCCCTCAGTTTCCCCACATTTGGGACGCACAATCGGCCTTCTTTTCGCAACAGACCGTCAATCCAGGTGAATTTGCCCTCTGGCCCTTCATTCCCATAGCGCAAGAGATCTTCATCCAACTCCGTTGCCCGTCGAACTCGGTCCGCAAGGTCACATTGCACCTCGGTCCAGTTCAAACACGCAATGGCAGTGGAATTTTTGTCAACACAATAGATCTCCAATGCCTCCAACTCCTGGATCAGACGTTCATCATGCCTTTGTAACCAATTCGCTCTAGCCGGAACTCGCCGACTCAAGGCATCCGCGACAACATTCCCCTTCCCGGGTGTATAATGAATCTCGAAAGTGTAGTCCCCAAGGAACTCCAACCACCTTCGTTGTCGCATGTTCAACTCTTTCTGCTCCAACAGATACTTAAGGCTCTTATGATCAGTATAGATCTCCACCTTCACACCATAAAGGTAGTGTCGCCACAGCTTCAGTGCAAAAATCACCGCTGCTAATTCCAAATCATGGACGGGATAGTTCCGCTCGTGCACCTTCAGCTGGCGTGAGCCATAAGCAATCACCTTTCCGCTCTGCAGAAGAACACAGCCTAAGCCGCTCCCTGAGGCATCACTATAAATTACAAACCCATCGGTTCCACATGGCGAAGACAACACCGGCGCCGTGGTCAACCGAACCTTCAGCTCTTCAAAAGCTCGTGCGCACTCTGGCGTCCAAACGAACTTCTGATCTTTTCGCGTCAGTGTGGTTAGCGGCAAAGCGATCCGCGAGAAGTTTTCCACAAATCTTCTATAATAGCCCGCAAGTCCAAGGAAACTCCTAACTTCGGCCACGGAAGACAGTATTGGCCAATCTTGTATGGCTCTTATCTTCGCTGGATCCACTGCAATGCCCGCTCCACTCACCACATGGCCCAAAAATGCCACTGACGATAGCCAAAACTCGCACTTCGAGAACTTGGCATAAAGCTGATTTTGCCTCAACGTATTCAACACTAACCGCAAATGAATCTCATGCTCAGCTTTGGACTTCGAGTACACCAGGATATCATCAATGAACACTATCACAAACAGATCCAGGTACTCACGAAAAATACGGTGCATCAAATCCATAAACACCGAGGGCGCATTACACAATCCAAAGGGCATGACTGTGAACTCATAGTGCCCATAACGCGTTCCAAATGCGGTTTTGGGAATGTCACCTTCCCGAATCCTTAACTGGTAATAACCAGATTTCAGGTCCAACTTCGAATAGACGGTAGAACCAACTAGCTGATCAAATAATTCATCAATCCGGGGGATCAGATATTTATTCTTCTCGGTCAGCTTATTTAGTTCACGGTAGTCGATGCACAATCGCAATCCACCGTCTTTCTTCTTTACAAAAAGCACAGGCGCGCTCCAAGGTGACATACTTGGGCGTATATAACCTTGCTCTAACATTTCTTGGAGTTGAACCTTCAACTCAGCCATCTCTTTTGGCGCGACGCGATATGGCGAGCGGGCCACAGGTTTCGCACCTGGCACCAACTCGATCGTAAAGTCAATCTCCCGCTGGGGTGGTAGCCCAGGGAGATCTGCGGGAAACACATCTGTAAATTCTGCCACAATCGGAACCTCGCACAAAGTGGCCTTAGGCTCAACAGCCTGAATTAGTGCAAAGTAACACTCCGCACCCTTCCGAACAGCTTTGACTACTTGGAGTGCAGACATCAACGTCCCGCCTATTCCTCGCATACCCGCGAACTTAGTCTCCTGTTCGGTATTCTGGCCCAACGTGATTTCTTTGGACTGGCAATCGATCAGAGCATGCTGTTCCGCAAGCCAATCCATCCCAAAAATCACGTCAAATTCCGATATTGGCAGTACAGACGCAGATAAACTAAAATCCCGATTCCCGACTTGGACCGCCACATCGCAAGCTTGATCCGCAAGCATCCAACATCCATTCGGCAACACTACTCTGACGCTATCTGTCTTTGCACGACTGGATATCCCAAGCCGCGTCATAAAGTCACGAGACAGAAAAGAATGCGATGCACTTGTGTCAAACAGTGCTCGCGCCAGCGTGTCCCGAATCATTACAAAACCTATGACAAACATGTCACACACACAAACCACAAACATAGGGGTACTAAGCATACAAACATTAGCATAAGCAAAACTAAACTCATACCTGTGACCACGTCACTCTGCTTGATGGCCTCCTGCAGGCCAAGATTGTAGACTCGGGGTTGCGCTTGCGAGGCAGAAGAATCCACCACCGCTTTTCCTTTCTCCGCATAAGATGCTCCCGCCTTCTTTTCACTCTTTGGCGGCATCCGGCAATCTCGCGCAATGTGCCCCATCCTACCACAATTGAAGCAGGTACGAGTTTCTGGCTTGGAGGTTGCCCCTGATGTTGCTCCCGTTGCAACTGATGAAGGAGCTTGTCCACTCGGCTTGGACCTCTTACCCCATTTCTTCTTATAAAACGATTTTCCCGATCGGGGTGCCTTCCACTCTGGTTGCGTCACAGCCAACGCTCTCTTCCCTTGCACCCTCTTCATATCCTTCTCCAGCGCACTTGCAGTGTCTACCAAAGCTTGGAAACCTTGGTTCACAGAACTTGACACAAGGAACCTCAACTCGTCCCTCAGGCCTTCATAGAACCTATTGGTCTTCCTTTGCTCATCAGCAAATATCGAACCCGCATACCGCCCTAAGCGAGTAAACTCATGCAGGTACGCGTCAACACTGCCATCACCTTGAGTTAACCTTTGGAATTCGTTTTCCATGGCTATCCGTTGCGCCGTAGGAAGGTGCTTCGCTAGGAACAGTCGAGAGAATTCATCCATGGAAACTTGAGCTAACGGACGACCCGCCAAATGATGTAACTCTATCTCATCCCACCACAATCGAGCTTCTCCTTCAAGCAAGAATGTAGCTAAGGTAACCTTCTGACTTTCCGCCGTGCCAATCGCCGTCATAACTCTCTTGACGCGCGATAACCAATCCTCTGCCTGCGTCGGAGTACCCGCTCCCGAAAATGTAGGCGGATGCAAACACATGAACCGTGTTAGTTGCTTCTCAGCTGTTCGAGGAGCCACATCCACTACAGGTTCCGGCCTTGCCTCCACCTGTTCTGGCCTAACATCCACTTGTACCTGCCTAAGTGGCTGGCCTTGGATCATGGTAAATAATGCCTCCGCAACTAACCGTACATGCTCTGCAGACGGTGGAGGTGTAGGCACCTCAGCTGGTGCCCTACTCTCATCAGAATGCTGGGACGCAGACGGCCCAGCTCCACTTCGTGTCACCTAAAAGGGGACAAGACACACATATAAGCGGTCGTACCCAAGCAAACAACACAAAATAAGAACACGCAGGTTCCTCAAACATACAAAATGCATTCCTATCATGGACATTCAGGAGTTCAATCGTAGACTTTGGTTTGCACAACCACGTGCTCGCCACCCCACAAAAGAAGTCGGCCACGACTTCGAGAGGGAAAGACCAAGACAACCGATATCAAAAATGTAACAACCCCATCCGTTCATATGATATATTCTAGAAGGTCCGGCCGGGGCCCCACAGGATATACCACAAAACAGTCGGTGAAGGTACAGGATGATACCAGAGTAGCGCATCGCACCTATCACAAGCATTCTAGCGGAAGCCTAAACTACTTGAACTCCTCATGAATGTCCAAATATAAACTCCACATTTTGTATATAGATAGGAATGTCTTACAACATGTATCAAGTATTGGCCTTATGGCCTTACAGGGCTTTCATGCAGTGGCCTAAACAAATTGGCGCGCAGGCCGGCCACAAAAAGAAAACACTCAAAAGAACATTAGCCTTCGAGGGCTAGCAGCAGCAGCAACACCAGCAGGAGCATCAACCTCTATGCGACCCGCTCGGCTCTCCAGCACCTGTGCAAGGACAATCCACCCAACGGTGGCAAACAAAAGCAACGGTCAGCGTTCAGCTGACCAAATTATAACGACCCTACCCCTCCTCTCGGGGCAGCGGTATTTTCCCTGCAGGCATATCATATCACAAGTATGACAAGCTATATCATCAAAGGTGCTTTCACGCACACAAGCCATCACAACCGTTCGCCGCCCGGCCCAACGGTCCGTGCACTCAGGGCACATTCTTGGTGTTCTGGCAACCTCTTGCCCACCACCGTCTCAGGGTTATCACCCAACGGTAACACTCTTGAGCATTTACTCCATGGCGTGCAGTCGGAGTTAGTCCTCGGACACCGGGATGGCCCGTAGCCCCCCTTTGTGTCATGGCGCGCAGGCCGAAGACTCTTGCTATGCGCTCCAACAGACCGCACTTTTGGTCTCACGTCAGACGGACATAGCGCAGGTCGGATCCTCCACCCCCCGTTGCTCAAATCCCCTTGCCTTCTCCGAGTACAGCGTACTCACGGCTATATCAAAGGCGCGGGTCGGTCTCACCAATCCTGTTCCTGGCATTCAAGCCTGGGTATTTCTCTATACCCATTTCCTTACAGCAACAGCGGGTCTTTCCTGGGCACACCAGTACTTCCTGTGACTCCCGTCACAGGTGGACACCGCAAAGTATAAATGTCAGGGGTCTTTCCTGGGCACACCAGTACTTCCTGTTACTCGCTTCACAGGTGGACACCCTATGACATCAAGCAGTACAAAAAGGGCCTTTCCTAGTCCCACCAATACTACCTGTGCATCATTCACAGGTTGGACCCAAAACCAACACAAGGCTATTTTCCTGGGCTACCACCCCAGTACTTCCTGCTACTCCTTTTCGCAGGCATAACCCGTAGACTCCGTACACTACACGTTTATCACGGAGTCTTCTCCGGTTCGTATGCAACATCACCAATCTAGACCAACCTGTCCAGATGGGCTTCACACAGCATGCATATTCCGTACTCCATTTCCGGATCTATATGCTAACAAGGGGGATTTCACACATCCACCTAAAGAGTCCCAAAACCAGCCACCTCTTGGTGGGGGAACTCACAAAGATATGCTAAAAGGAAGCCTTCACATGGCTAGGAAGAAAGGTCGTTACCCTTGACGATCGCTTCGGTGCCATGGCTTGAAAGCTTGCTTGCAAGATTCGCAAGAGCGTTTCCTCCGCAACGCTGGCTTCGGATCTCTCGCCGGTAAACCGCAGCACCACCAACCAGCAGCCCCCTTCCCTTCTTCCTCCTCCTTTCTCTCTCTCTTTCTCTCTCTTGAAGAAAGATGAAGGCCAAAGAAAATAAGAAATCATTCTCTGAGTTCGGCCCTTAAGGAAAAGGAAGAAGATCTTTCAGCCCTTGGATCCAGACTGAAGAAATGGACGGCCACGATTCTGCCAAAAACACATAATTTGACCCGACACGGCCTCGAACACGGCCGTGTGCCTGGCCGTGTTCCTCAAGCGATGATCAACCGACTTATCCAAACCAGTGACACGCCCACGGGACACGCCCGTGTCATGGGCCGTGTCACCAACACGCCTTCAGACACGCCCGTGTCTGTGGCCGTGTACCTGGGTGAAAAAAAAATCCCAATTCATCCCGAGACTTCACACGGCCTGGGACACACCCGTGTCCCCGGCCGTGTGCCCAGACACGGCACCCAGACACGCCCTGTCGAATTCTCGGCGGGCTGAGTTCGTCGCCTGATTTGACACGCCCGTGTCACAGGCCGTGTTCAACACTCGACACGCACTTTTCGACACTCGACGATCGTCGAGTAAAAATCGTCGAGCATGCGACACGGCCTTGGACACGCCCGTGTCATGGGCCGTGTGCCTCTCTCGACGAATCGTCGAGACCAAAAAAATCGTCGAGACAAAGCCCAATCGTCGACACAACCCGACATGCCCTGCGACACGCCCGTGTCGCAGGCCGTGTCACCTGACACGCCCTGGGACACGCCCGTGTCCCAGGCCGTGTCACCCAAATGTTTCCTGTTTCTGAACTTTGGGCTGTTACACACAGAAAGCTCAATCAACAACAACTGTGTTGACACACAGGACTTGTGTCGACACACAGCAAAATTTTTGTTGAAGTCAACTATGTCAAGACAAGAAGTGATTTTGTTGACAAATAGGACTTGTGTCGAAACATTCTGCAGAAGCTATGTCAAGAAGATAGAGAAGTGCTATGTCGACATTATGGGAGCTGTGTCAACATCACCAAGGATTCTGTCGACATAGTCTATTTGTGTCGACACATTTAAAGGAATGTCTCGTCACTTTGCTGACTGAGACAAAGTATAATGGAGTAACTGGTGACTTGACAGCTGTCATGACCAACAAGGCTGTTGCATCTGTTAGTGCTGTCAGAAGATTGTTATGAACCGAATCAGCCGGTAACCTTGAATGAAGCCTATATAAAGACATGTTCTAACATCAGATAGAGAGATGGCTTGAAGCAAAAAAAAAACAGAACCAATCTAAGAAGAAGAAGAGAAGTCTTCATCCAGAAGTCATCAAGTCTCTAGCAGATCTGGAACAAGTCTGCTAGAAGAATTCAGATTTAATTCTAAAAAGAAGAAGGAAGCTGGATTGAGGATCAAATCCACTTCACAAGAAGATCAACCCTACTTTGTTCAAATTCAAGAAGCTTTGAAGAAGCTAAGACAGGTTGATTCTAAAGTTATCTGTTCTATCAAGAACTGATCAAGAAACCTTCATCCATTTCTCTATGTACTTGGGTGAAGGATTTATTCTTTTCTATTATCAATTTACTGTAGGATCTATTATAGATCTGAGTTGTAAGCCTAAATTATAAAGACTGAGGTAGGGCTGAGTGCCTGAGGTAGGGGATTAATATCTTTAAGTTGTAGGCCTGTGGAAAAGTCTGAGGTAGGGCCTGTGTACCTGAGTTATAGGAGTGTGGACTCACTCTGAGGTAGGATTCTTTGAGAGAATCTGAGTTGTAGGACTTGCTGAAGTCTGAGTTGTAGGAACCATTCAGGGTTCTGAGTTGTAAGATCTGAGGATCTGAGAAGGAAGAAGTAAGTTAGGTCGAATCTATTATACTGCTAGATAGGCGAAGGGGGAAAGTGGATGTGCACATCACTTGGGGAACCACTATAAAACTGTGTGTATTCTGTGTGTGTTGTGTTTATTTTTATCTGTACTGTGACAATGTGCATAACAGGTCTTTTTGTTATAAATTTGTCTGCCTAAGCAATAAAAAAGATTTGTACATATTCACCCCCCTCTAGGTGTTTAGGTCATCTTGAAACCAATTTTTTCAAGTGGTATCAGAGGGAGTTTGCTCAAGAAATAGACTTAACAGTCTGAATAGATCTGTAAGGCAGTTAACATCAAGACAAAATGGGTTCAGGAGAAAATCACAAGGAACTTGGATCCATGAAGTTACCCATCTGTAGGAAAGAAATTTTTAGTATATGGAAGGAGAGAGTCAGATTGTTTATGGAAGCATCTGATCCAAGAATATATATTATAGTTAAAGAAGGGCCTTTCATTCCAATGAAAATCTCAGTTCTTGATGCAAATCTCAGAACTCCAAAAGATTATTCTGAAATGACAAAGGATGAGATCATCTTAGCTACTATGGATCAGAGAGCACAAAATATAATAGTCAGTGCTATAGATGATTCAACCTTCCAAAACTTGATTCACTACAAGACCTCTAAAGAGATGTGAGACACTTTGATTGTCTACATGGAGGGATCAGAAGAAGTGAGATAAGATAGAAAGTCTATGCTTAATCAGGAGTATGAAAGTTTTAGACAAGCCAAAACTGACAGCATAACTGAGTGCTACAAGAAGTTTTTTCAGAATAGTAAATGAACTGATGGCATATGGAAGAGTTTTTAGCACATATGAGCTCAATGATAAATTACTTAGATCACTAACTAAAGACTGGGACACCAAGATATGTGCTATCAAGGAAGTGGCTAGACTTGCAAAAATTTCTCCTCCTACCCTATTTGGAAAACTTCTATCATATGAAATGCAGCTGATGGCCAGGAAAGAGGAAGAGAAAAGCAATAAGGATGAATATAGAGAAAAGTCAGTGGCCTTCAAGGCTGAAGCCCCAAGAAAGGACAGGAGGATGTCTCCATCTCCTTATAGGAAAGCTGCTGAAGTTATCTCAGAAAGTTCTGACAATCACACATCAGACAGTCATGATTCTGATGAGGACTTTGCTGCTTTCACATGGCAATTTCAAAGATTATTAAAGAAAAAACAGTGGAGATCGAAGCCATCCTCCTCACAGTACAAGGATGGCTATTATCAGAAAAGGAAATCTTCAAGAAAGGACAGGTATGACACTAAACCTAGTAAATTATCTTCTACTAAGATTATTTGCTATTGTTGCAACAGGCCTGGACATGTAGTTGCTGACTGTCCTGACAAAAGAAAGGAATCAAATGACAAGAAGAAATTACAATATAAGGGCAAAAAGGAGAAATTCCTTGTAGCAAAGAAGGAGAAAAGCTAGACAGACTCCTCATCATCAGATTTTGAAGCTGAAGCAGAAGCAGAAGCATACATTAGATTATTTACAACTGAAGAGGATTCAAAAGAGAAAGAATTCTTGGAAATAATGGACTCTATCAATATGATTGAAGATCCTCATTGTAAAGGACTGATGGCTATGACTGATGAAGATCAGTGCCAGGATCAGCCTGGTCCCAGTAAGGTAAACAATATGTTATCAGGTTCTGATTATTACAC
Source organism: Platanthera guangdongensis (assembly GCA_039583875.1). Lineage (NCBI taxonomy): Eukaryota > Viridiplantae > Streptophyta > Magnoliopsida > Asparagales > Orchidaceae > Platanthera > Platanthera guangdongensis. The sequence continues at coordinate 101,209,119 of CM077147.1, read as the reverse complement.
TGGATCAGAATCAGAAGCATCTGCATCAAGAGATGTGGATGGATCTGAATATGAAGGGGATGTTCATCAACTCATTGATGAATATGGTGATTTGTTGAAAGCACTTAAGAGAAGCAGGAACCTTGTTAAAAGTCAGACTAAGAAAATTGCATCTCTTAAGTTGGCTGCATTAGATTCAGAAAAAATGCTGGATCTAAAGATGAATAAAGTTGTCAAACTGAAAAACATAACTTTTATTCAGATGGTTACAATTACATTCAATAATGATCAAATCAAAAGTCTGGAAGTCAAACTTCAGAGAGAGAAGGATCTGGTGGCTCAATTCTCTAAGCCAAAATCAGTCTTACCCTTAATTGATGACTTTATTCCCCAAAAGGGCAAGACAGGATTAAGCTTTAAGGGAAATGCAAGTGCTGCCAATTCCAAAAGGAAAGGCAAAGCCCTAGTTCAGCCACTAGCCTTCAAACTCCCCATTTCTTTTAAAAAAGCGTGGCAGCCAACTAACAGATATGATCATGATATCACACATGGTCATCATGAATCATCAATGGTTGATGCTTCAGCCCCAGCTCTCAAGAATAGAACCACTCAACCTACAGTTTTAAAGACTGCTGACAACAATGCTGTTAAAACTGTATTGAAAAGAAGATATAATATATATGAGTGCTGGTGTAGTGGCAAGTTGGGCCATTATGCCATTGACTGTTGGCACAACACAACTGTCAGGAAGAATGTCAGCTTACCTGTCAAAAAGACTGCTGGTAAGTTTGACAGGTTTCAGTCTAACCTGAACCTAGGACCCAATAATTATTGGGGTTCTAAGGTTAAGTAATTTTATTTGATGCAAATGAGTCCAAGTGACCATACCCCGATATGGTACTTGGACAGTGAATGTTCCAAGCACATGACTGGAATAAGAAGAATGTTGAAGGATTACACTCTTATAGAGAATGGACCCAAAGTGATCTTTGGTGGATCTAAAAAAGGGGTCATCAAAGGGTTTGGTAATATTTCTAATAGTTCCATCACTATCACTCAAGTGGCGTATGTGAAGGGTCAGAAACATAACCTAATAAGCATAAGCCAACTAAGTGATCTTGGTTATGACACTTCATTTATTAAGAATGGGTGTCAGATTAAAAGGACAAGTGATCAGAAGGTCATCTTGTCTGGTTATAGAAAAAGAAATGTTTATTGCTTAAATTTTGTGAGTGAGAATAATGATTCTCCTGTTTGTCTTGTTGCTGATGAGAAGGCCTCTCATTGTGTCAAATGACACAAGAGACTAGCTCATCTTAACTACAAGACTATTGGACAACTCTTTAGTAAAGAGTTAGTGAGTAATGATCCTCAAGTTAAGTGCATTAAGGGTGGTATATGTTCAACTTGTCAAAAAGGAAAGCAGACCAAATCCTCCTTTCACAGTCTTGATACCAAAGACTCATTGAGGTGTTTGTACCTCTTGCATATGGATCTATTTGGTCCTATATTAGTTCATAGTCTAGGTAGGAAAGTCTATACTTTTGTGGTTGTGGATGACTATTCTAGATTTACATGAGTTTTCTTCCTGAGGCAGAAATATGAAACCCCAACTATCTTCCACAATTTTGTTAAACAAATTCAGAATGAGCTTTACAATTCAGTGGTCAAAATCAGAAGTCACCATGGAACTGAATTTCAGTCTGAAAGTATGAAAAAGTTTTGTGAAGAACTAGGGATTCATCAAGAATTCTCCTCACCTAGAACTCCTCAGCAAAATGGTATTGCTGAAAGAAAGAATAGGACACTTATTGAGGCTGGAAGAACACTACTGAGTGACACTTCTCTCCCAGAATATTTCTAGGCTGAGGCAATAAATACTGCATGTCATGTTCTCAATAGAGCTTCCATCACCAAATGACACAAAAAGACACCCTATGAGATTATGAAAGGCGGAAAATCAAATATATCCTATTTTAAGATCTTTGGTAGCAAGTGCTATGTATTTAACAATGACAAGACTTACCTAACTAAGTTTGCTGCCAAATCCCAAGATGGGATATTTGTTGGGTACAACAACTGTAGTAGGGCATACATGGTCTACAACTTGACTACACAAGTTGTAGAAGAATCTGTTCATGTAATATTTGATGAATATAAGCTAATTAACTGTGAGCTGTCTAACAATTCTTGTAGCTCTACAGGTTTAAAAGAAAAGATGGACATGCTAACTGTTAGTGAAGACCAAACTACAAGGCAGAATGAGGAAAATGTTGGTTACTGTCCAGGGGGAGTACAAGACTCACAAGTTGCTGATGAAGACAATGAAGTACAATATGATGGGGAGAATAGAGAAGTTCAAAATGTAGAAGGATTGCCTTTAGTAATAAGACATCTAAAGGATCATCCAGCACATCAAATCATTGGTGATCCAAGACATGATGTTCAAACCAGAAGCAAGAACATGAACACAGTTCTTTGTTCAAGCTTCCTGTCTCAGTTGGAACCCAAAAGATTTGAAGAAGCCATACATGATTCAAACTGGATTGATGCAATGCAGGAGAAGCTGAATCAATTCAGGAGATGTAAAGTATGGAAGCTGGTACCAAAACCAAAGAATCACAATGTGATTGAGACTAAGTGGATCTACAGGAATAAACTAGATGAAAATGGCATCATAGTCAAGAACACAACAAGATTAGTTTCCAAGGGCTATAGGTAGGAAGAAGGAATAGACTTTGATCAGACTTTTGCTCCAGTGGCAAGATTGGAAGTAATAAGGTTATTCCTTGCCTATGCAGCTTACCAGGGGTTCAAGGTATTTCAAATGGATGTCAAGTCAGCATTTCTAAATGGTAACTTAAAAGAGGAAGTCTATGTTGAACATCCCTCAGGTTTTGTAGATCCTCTTTATCGTAATTATGTTTATAGGCTTAAGAAAGCCCTATATAGACTGAAACAAGCTCCTAGGGCTTGGTTTGAAACTTTGTCTACCTTCCTCATTGAGAACAAATTCTCAAGGGGGAAATAGACAAGACTCTATTCCTTAGGGAATTAAAAGGCAAGATCATCCTAGTCCAGATATATGTTGATGACATTATCTTTGGATCAACAGAAAACAACCTCTGTAGGAAGTTTGCAAGACTTATGCAAGGGAAGTTTGAGATGAGCAGTATGGGTGAGCTTAAATTTTTCTTGGGACTCCAAGTTAGACAGACTGATGATGGCTTGTCCATATCCCAGTGTAAGTTCACCAAGGAGTTAATAAAGAAATATGGTATGGAGTCATCCTCCACCATGAGAACTCCTATGGGGTCAAGTATGCCTATAGACAAAGATGATGCAGGAAAACCTATAGATGAGTCATTATATAGAGGGATAATTGGCTCCCTTTTATACTTAACTGCTAGTAGACCAGACATCATGTATGCTATATGTGTTTGTGCTAGGTATCAAACAAGCCCTAAAAAATCTCATTATACTGTAGTTAAAAGAATTTTGAGATATCTCAAGGAAACACCTAATCTTGGCCTTTGATACCCTAAGAATAGAGACTTTCTACTGATAGGTTATTCAGATGCAGACTTTGCAGGATGCAAAGTAGATAGGAAAAGCACAACTGGCGCATGTCAGTTTTTAGGTGGAAGATTGGTGTCCTGGAGCAGTAAAAAACTGACTAGTGTGTCAATATCCACTATTGAATCAGAATATGTTGCTGCATGCAGCTGCTGTGCTCAGCTATTATGGATTCAACATCAACTTGAAGACTATGGTCTCAAGGTAAGTAGAACTCCATTATTTTGTGATTATACAAGTGCTATTTCTATTGCTAAAAATTCTGTTTCACATAGCAGAACTAAGCATATAGAAATCAGATTTCACTTCATTAGAGATCATGTAGAAAAAGAAGATATATGTTTAGAATTTGTCAATACTAATTATCAAATTACTAACATGTTCACCAAACCCCTGGATGAAACTAAATTCAATAATTTCAAAATTGAATTAGGAATGCTGAACATAGAATAAAATGACAAATTTGACTAAGTAATTCTGTGTCGACAGACAAAGAAGTCCGTGTCAAAACTTTGTAGTTGGCATCAACACTTCAAGAAAGTTGCGTCGACACATCCAGAAAGTTGCGTCGACACTTCGAATTTGGTGTCGACACAGAGAATTTCTGACACTTAGTTTGGTGTCGACACATGAAGTAAATTATGTTGACATATCAGGAAAGTTGTGTATTTCCACGTGCCTTTTGACCTTCTATGTTTAGAAACATATAAATAGGTCAAAAACAAACCCTGTCGACACGCTCTCCAAATTCTCGAGACAAAATCCTGGTGTCGACAAATTCTTCCTCTTCCTAATCCAAAATTTCTCTCATTCCCAATGACGCCCAAACAAGACGACAACATTAACGAGGGCTATGAACTCGTTCGTTATACCTTTGATAGTGCAGAACCCAAAATCAAAGTTGTGATTACCCTAATCACAGTCAATGGATTAGAATACCTGGTGTCAGAACCGAAAAAGATTTGGAAGAAAGGAGATCCTTGAATTTTATGCAGCAGCATCTCTGGATTCAACAGGACTAAAGATTAGGTCCTCAGTTCAAGGCACAAAGGTCAAACTCACCTTGAAGAGTTTAAGAAAGACTCTACACCTGCCCAGAGTTCAAGAAGAAGATGAGGTTGCATCTTCCAAGACCAGGGAAGCTCTACAATGGTGTGGACTGGATCCCACTACCAAGATTGGATCTTCTATGAATAGAAAGGGGATGAACTCCCAAGGAAAATTTCTTTCTGAAATAGTTGAAAAAGTGATTCTATGCAAACCAGGAGGACATGATAGGATATCTGCCTACATGTTCAACCTCATGACCAGAGTTATCTTCAAGATTAACACTAACTGGTCTGAAGTAATATTTGAGAAGATAAAAAAAAGCTTCAAGAAACCAAACCTAGGAAGAATACTAAGTCTATATCTGGCCGAGACTATACCTGAAGTGATGCACCAAACAGCAGGATCTAAGATCATCCACATGAGAAGGATGGATTTAAGAATACTCTCTTGATGGGAAAGGGTGCTAAGAAAAGATGTTCCTACTCCACAAAAACAACTACCACAGAAAAGGAAGAAATAAACCCCCAGGAAACCTGAATCTTCTAGTGATTCAGAAGAACAAGTGACCTTTAGTTCATATGAAGAACAACAAGAATCTGCAAGGAAATCACCTGCTCCCAAGAATGTAGATGATAGTCACGGTCAGGGGGAGCAGATTCTAGAAAGCACCATCCAACTGGATCAAGTTCAGGAAGTGCCTCATCTAGGGGGAGCCAATGAGCTTTCTCCAGCTTCAGAAGTTGCTTATGAGAAAAAGCAAGCTGCATTACAGAGTGAAACAACCACTCAAACTATCCTTGAGACAAACCACGACAACATCCTTGCACAGGATATAATAATGCATGATACATCTGCATTAGATGATGCCGCATTAACTGTACAAGATACAGATGTTCCACATGTACAAACTCAACAAGAATTCACTCTTGAAGAGTTATTTCCTGATATTTAGGAGGCCAGGGCTGAGGGGGAGTTGCCTAGGACTGAGAAGGAGCTGCACTCTAGTCCTAAAGAGCCAGTTGATATAGACAGTTCCTCAACTTCTGAAGATGATGAGGCCTCTAAAGCTAAGAAAAGGAAACTTATGGTTGTCAAGAAGAAGAGCTTAAGCTACAAGAGGGCTTTGCAAACAGTCACTCAACAACCAGCCCCGGCAGTTGACTACAGTTCACTGTTGGTGGATCTGCAAGTTAAACTGGATGAACAAAGAGCAACCATAGAGAAATATATAGATGAACGTCACAAAGATCTCCAGTTTACTTTGGCTCAAGACATTAAATCAATAAGATTTGAAATCAATCAGAATAAGAAGGAGATGGCAGATTGCTTCCATAAGGGAGGTAATGCTATAATTTATCTAGCCAAGCAGCAACAAGAGGCAAGGACACAGATTGATGATATAGTGGTAAAGCAAGGGTATGTACTAGGAAATCAAATTAGAATGAATGACAATCTTACTGAATCTCATAATGTGATTGTCACAGAACTTCAGAATACAGCAACTGCTTTAACTACAACCATTGTTAAAGACAAAACTAAGTTTGATACACTTCTCAAAGAAAACTTGACAAATATTAGCATTGCTATTCAAGAATCTCAGAAGATAATCTCTGATCAGATGCTAAGTTTAGAGCATTCTACAAGAAAGGAACCAATTATCTAATTAATCAGATAAGGTTCCAAAAGGATGATCTCAGGGATCATTTTGAGAGAGAAGTCATAAAGGGGGAGAGGTTGTTAGTCACTGCAGACACTGATCATGCCAAATGGATAACTAATTCTATCAGAGCCACTCTTGGATATCCACCCTTGTGTGATGATGATTATACAACTATGTCAGGCATTCAAGCTACAGGAAATGAAGGGGGCCAGCAGGAGGTAGCTCAAATCATATACCCCCCTTCTAACTTTGAGGGAATTCAACAACTGGATCAACAGATGTATAGTCCTCCAGATGCTGCTAAGAATATTATAATTGAGAAAGTGAAAATATCTTAGGCTACATTAAAGAGAGAGAAAGAAGATCAACTTTCCAAGAAAAGATTTAGAGAGCAGGCTGAATCAAAACAAGATTTTGAAAGATGGAGTCCCACTTCAAGGAACATAATACTGACTGCTTGGCAAGCTGTGAAAGATAAAATGCATGATAGAGGCAAATGATATTCTGAATTAGAGTGGAAAAAATATCAACAGAGGCAAGATGCCATATATCAGTTTAGAAGAGATCAAAAAGCTGGGAAGGTACCTGCTACTGTTGTGGAGCCAAGTAAATACTTCCCTAAGCCTTTATTTTGAAAGGCAGAAGATCAAGGCTGAAGAGCTTAAGAAGAAAGATGTTAAAGGAAAGAAGCCAGCTGAAGACACTAGAACTAGTGTACAAGCAAGGGTTCAATCTGGCAAAGGAATAGTGATCAAGGAGCCTGATCAGCCTTAGGATAGTTTTTTTTAGATTTTAACAATGTGGAAATCTATGTAACCATTTGAATGTTAAACACTTTTACAATTCAACAAAACTTTCATTCTTGTTCATTACATGTTATCATACTTTATGTTGATATAGTATGCTGTTTCTGGCTATGAATTACCCTATTTGAGAATTATTTTCTTTTATATACATCATAATGTGTGTTTTATTATAAGTGATGTATATCATTGACTAAGGGTTATGACTTCTCCAAATAAGGGAAGATTGTTGTGTACATTGGAAAATGTGTACCAGATTTGGAGAAGCCTCACCTAACTCAATGATATTCATCAATGTGTATTTGATGGTGCTTTGAGTTTCATTGTGCAGGTTAAGAAATTGCAAAGAAAATTTTCTAAGTACAAGTGTCGACACATGGGAAAGGCTGTGTCGACACATGTGAAAGGCTGGGTCGACACCAGGAGTCAGTTTGTGTCGGCACACAGGACTTGTGTCGACACACAGAAAGCTTATTCGACAAACAACTGTGTCGACACACATGAGTTGTGTCGATACATAGAAAGTTCAGTCGACAACAACTGTGTCCACACACAGGACTTATGTCGACACACAGAAAGCTCAGTCAACAACAACTGTGTCGACACATAGGACTTGTGTCGACACTCACCAGAATTTTTGTTGAAATCAACTATGTTAAGACAAGAAGTGATTGTATTGACACACAGGACTTGTGTCGACACATTCTGCAGAAGTTATGTCAAGAAGATAGAGAAGTGCTATATTGACATTATGTGAGCTGTGTCGACATCACCAAGGATTGTGTCGACACAAAGTCTATTTGTGTCAACACATTTAAAGGAATATCTCGACACTTTGATGACTGAGACAAAGTATAATGGAGTAACTGGTGACTTGACAGCTGTCATGACCAACAAGGCTGTTGCATCTGTTAGTGCTGTCAGAAGATTGTTATGAACCGGATCAGCCGTTAACCTTGGATGAAGCCTATATAAAGACATGTTCTAACATCAGATAGAGAGAGGGCTTGAAGAAAAAAAAAGACAGAACCAATCTAAGAAGAAGAAGAAGAGTTTTCATCTAGAAGTCATCAAGTCTCTAGCAGATCTGGAACAAGTCTGCAAGAAGAATTCAGATTTAATTCTGAAAAAAATAAAGGAAGCTGGATTGAGGATCAACTCCACTTCACAAGAAGATCAACCCTACTTTGTTCAAATTCAAGAAGCTTTGAAGAAGATAAGACATGTTGATTCTAAATTTATCTATTCTACCAAGAACGGATCAAGAAACCTTCATCCCTTTCTCTCTCTACCTGGCTGAAGGATTTATTCCTTTCTATTATCAATTTACTGTAGGATCTATTATAGATCTGAGTTGTAAGCCTAAATTATAAAGGTTGAGGTAGGGATGAGTGCCTGAGGTAGGGGATTAATATCTCTGAGTTGTAGGCCTATGGAAGAGGCTGAGGTAGGGCCTGTGTGCCTGAGTTGTTGGAGTGTGGACTCACTCTGAGGTAGGATTCTTTGAGAGAATCTGAGCTGTAGGACTTGCTGAAGTCTGAGTTGTGCGCGGAGTAAAATGCACGGGTCAACACTTCATCTTTCGCAAGCTTGACCTGAAAGTTAATAACACACGGTTAGCGCACGGTCGTGCGCCAAACCGTGCGTGCCTATTTTTCTGACATGCTTCTATTTAAAGCACAAATTTTCCTCCATGAAGGACACCATTTTTTTGCATCCGCCTTTTTCTGCCGCCAAGGAAGGGTTCAACCATTTCCCTTCATCTTCCACCTTAGGGAGGTGCTCCGGGCAAGCTGTCAACGCCATATTCAGGCCAGAGCTTCCTCTCGGCCTCCTCCTTCATCCTTGAGCTTCAAGGAGAGTTTGATCTAACTTTCTCCATCAAGTTAAGAGAAGTTTGTGCCATCCTCCACCAGATCATGACACGAAGAAGTCGGGCCCATTGGCAGTTAATGACAGCCTCCTCTACCCCAGACACAGCTGAGGACCGAACTAGGACACAGATTGATAACCCATTGATTCCTTCCGTGAATCCTCCGCAAGACTTCAGATTCGGTAGATCTCGCACACTATTTTCTTGTTTGGTTGTTGATAGTGTATTTTAATATCTTGTATTTGATGAAGTATGTTTAGTTTACATAATGTTTGTATACAATCATGTCAATTTGATTTTATATTTTCATTATTTGCTTGAGGTGAGCCTTTATTTACTTCCGCCATCACATCCGATTTTGCCGCTCTAGCAATTGCTAGAGACGTGCGTAGTGAAGAGGTGATCTTGACCCTCATTCGTCCATTCTAACCACCTCATCCGCGAGCCTACTCTTCCATCCGCCTAGCGATTCGGTACATAGTGGCCCATGTAGTATTCCATCCTGCCTGGCGAAACATCGCATAATGGTGTTGCATAGGAGTAGTTCTTAGTGTTTTATTTTCTGTTTCCGCAACCATCAAAATCCCCCTTAGTTAAGTCCGACCTTAGGACTTCAATCTCAAGTTCTCCTCGAAATTAACTCCACTTACTGTGTTCCTTGAAGAGAACAATACTTGGGGAAATTCACTCATTTTATATTACTTGCGCGACCGGTACACTTGCCGTCCAACGCATCAAGTTTTTGGCGCCATTGCCGGGGAGCACAGTCATGTGACTTTTTGGAGAGGGAGGTAGTAGATCGAAGCCCTTTTCCATTTGTATATTTCATGTTTCTTCTTTGCTTTAGTTGTTAGAATTTTATTTTACTTACTTCTTTTTGCCCTTTTCTGTTTTTTTGGTATAGATAGCAGATCCTTGTTATTTTTTATTCTAGCTGTGTAACACTTTTTCGGCAATTATTTTTGTTCGCAATGTATTCTGTTGTTGAGTGTTGTCTTTATGACGCTTTGCGATGATGCATCGATGCCATGACTGATATGAAAGCCGAGCATTGCATTAGATGTTTGTTATGTCAAGGTATAGGCCACGTGGTGAAGGATTGCCCTCGTCGAGCCTTCTCCCTCTAAGGGCGTGTGCACAACAGCCTCCCGTTCGCGGAAGGCTGTTGTGGACAGGCCTACCAGGGTGTTTCCTGGCCCATACACTGACATTGCGCACCTTGCTCGCTCTTTACCCGTTGAGATTAAGGAAGAATCTCTCGCTGCATACATATCATTCATGGGTCCCTCGGTCCCTTTTTACGAGCTTCCCTTGAGTGATGACAATCACTCTTATGGTAGCCAACAAAAAGAGGATCAAGAATTCATGGGCGCTCCTTTATGGGACACAGATATTATTCCTGTCGGCGGGATGGCGTCAGCGACTGATTTTGCGATGGGGCCTGCTCATTCTATGCCTGATTTTGAGAGCAGTTCCGCCCCTCCGCAATTTTTGCCTGAGTTTGCTACTCCTTTTTCTTGTGAGTCGGCTGATGATGTCGTATGTTTGGTTGATTCAGTGCCTGAGGTTACGCTGAAGTGGGATGAGGATTCTTCTATCTCCGACGGAGAATGTGGATCTTCAGAGCACTTTTACGCACCCCGGTGGGATGAGGAATATCCTCTTTCTAATGCGGAGGTTTGCACTTCCTTATTGGATGAGGTCGTTCCCCTTCCACCATGCACCTCGAGTTCTCGGATTCCCCACAATACGACTCGTATGATACCGATAATGATCTCTGCCTGGATCTTGCTGAGAGTGATACCGGGATCACTCTCGCTTCTTCTGATTATTTTAGTTCTTCTTCTCTTTTATTACTTGATCCCCCTTCTTTATCTGAGCCTGTGAAGGCTGAGTCTCCACGGGTATGCTGGGATGATGATGAGTCTGATGTTCATGCCGTTGCCATCGCTCCCTACACATCTGTGTTTGACGACACCTGGCTGGGCAAGGATTTGTTTTGTGGTGAGACGAGTGAGGATCAACGCTCCTCTTCTTACTTCCTATTTCCTCTGCCTGTGAGGAGCAGGTATGATTATTTGGGCAGAGGGGTAACTGTTTTATCGCCATATCGGTACCCATTATCGCAACAGACACTGGAACAATTACCTGTGCATTTTTCTTTTCATAGGCCCATTAACTAGAACCTTTTCGTAGCCGAATAAGTCATGCTGGGAGGACAACAACCCCAGTACTTATCTTTCATTTTCTGTATTTTTATTTCTCATGTCTAACTTAGTTTAGTATTTCTTTGTATTTTGTATATTTTTCTTTTGTTTTTGCGAAGCTCACCCCTGTAGGTATTCATGGCAAATCGTATTGGCGGGGTTGTGATTCTTCGTATGGCAGAACTGCTTCTAAGCTTTCTCGCATCTTCTGGTATGCTCATTGGCTGAGCATGTGGTAACTTCTCCCCGAATTTTATTTCATTGTTTTTACTGCGAATCTTATGATATGTTGTATGATTTAAGTCTGGTGGGGGAGTGACTCGAGTTGTTATTCGATCACGTGCACATTTAATTTGCATACTAGAAGCTTTTATTGTTATATCATTTGCATTTGCTTTGCACTCCACAACACCCACTTGAGAACGTGTACTTCAGTGCTTGCGCGCGCTAAGCTGGTTTATCACTTGTGCGTAGAATAAAGAATGTTGTGTTGATTTAGGATTGCATGATGGAGTAAAATGTTGACTACAAGAGTGTTCCTAGGCGTGCACTCGTGATCACTTAGAGTTTGTGTAGATTAAAATTCTTTATATGCTTATAGTTTCTATTTTTCTATTAGTGTAGATTTTGTTTATGGTACTCTAGTTGTGAATCCAGTTATGAATCAAACGATGATGTAGGATTGTGTGTGGGAGTTCAATAACCTCGTATTGCTCGAGTCGGGAGGAAGGGTTGTCTTTCTCCGTGGCTAAGAACTTGCCCCTAGCTACTCTCGAAGCATGGGTACATGGTTAGTCAAGTGCGTGCGTGATGTAGGCCGTCACTTTGTCTAGTTTGAGCCTTATACCTCTCCCGACATCTATCCGTTGCTACCCCCGTTGAGCCTATCCCTTCCTTTGACATCCCTACGCCTCGCTACCATAGCCATATAGCCTTTCCTACTCGCACATCTCAATGTGGTCGCTCGATTTGTTTGTTTTGTTGTAGTTTGTATCCGTTATGTGTGGGCAGTTAAGTTGGTGTTTGTGCTGCTTGTGGTGTTGTCGTGTTTTCATATTTTGTTTTGGCTAGTTGGATAAAAATGGAGAAAACAAAAAAGAAATATATGATAGTAAATAAAAAGAAAATTCCCAATGTGGAGTAAAAGAAAAAATATATATATTGTTGCTGCTGAGTTGTGTTCGTTATGGCCGTGCACGCACCGTCAAAAGTCCAAGTCTGGTGGTGCGCTGCAAGTTTTTGTTCGTTGAGTTTAGCTGTGAGTGTTTTCGGGCGATCTCATTTTCGGTGTGTGTGTCCGTCTTGTTTATCTTTGTATACCCCACCTTCGCCTAAGCCTATGTTATACTCCAACTCCTACGGATTCGTGCTTGAGTCAAACTAGTACCGTGGAGAGAGTGTGAACGGGCGTGCATATGGTTACCGATATTGGTGGATTCCTTTGAAGATTTTCCTAAGACTTGATCTTTTGCAATGCTCACCTCATTGTCTGTTTGCTTTCATTCTACGCACAGCCGAATGATTCACCGTGATTCACTTTAGGAGTATTTGTAATATCCCCTTTACGTTTATAGGAATTAGAAATTATTATGCATGCATAGAAGAGTTTTCTACTATTTCTTTTTGTACATGATGGTTTGACTTCGCATGGTACTCAATTTATGCAATTGCTTAGTCAACTAGCCTTTTTTAACCCCGCTTAGTGATGATTTGCTCGGGACGAGCAAATGTTTAAGTCTAGTGGTGTGATGAATCCGATTTATATAGGGTTTTTTGGACTCATCTGGGCTAGTTTTCACGCACTTGCACTTCACTTTTAGTATGTTATCATTGATATTTCATTTATATAGTTTTCCAGGCTAAGTGTACTATTTTGGCCCATTGGTGTACAATTGTGCATTCTATTTTTGGGGATAAGCATATGGTGCTCCCCATGGCACTTTCTGGCTATTTTATTGCATTTCTGTGCACTAGAGGGTTCTCTTTGGATTTATTTGTTTGTATGCAGGTGGCGTTTTCCCCAAGGCTGAAATGCAGGTTTGAGGAAAATGCATGGTCGTGCATTTTCTTGGCACACGGTTATTTGTGATCGTGCATTTTATTTGTGCAGGAGAAACATCGAACTGAGCTCGACAAATTTCTGAACGCACGCTTGACGCACGATTTCTTCGAAACCTTGCGCGAAGGAAACACACGATTTTCCTGTAGCTTCTTGTTTGATGCTCTCTGTGGTTAATCGTGCGATTTGTTCTCGCACGGGCAGAAGCACCTGTGCGCGATTAAAACGTACGGTTCCACTGTATTTTCTTATTTTCCTACGCTCTGTCGCTACCCGTGCAATTTCCTTCATGCACAGGCGAAAGCGCCCGTGCGCCAAGAAAAACACACGGGTCAACCATTAATAATTATGTGCAACCATTAATACAGGAGTTGATGGAGTTATGTGTTGAGGGAGTTGAAGTGTTTGATGCTTCTGATGGAAAAAATTTAAACTGCATGATGCATTATTATGAACTATCAGTGATTTCCTTGGGCTCTACAATTTATCAGGCTGGAACACACATTCAAAACTTGAATGACAATCACGCGGATTAGACACAAAATCATGTTGGCTAAAACATAGTCAAGAAACATCATATCAATTTTACCACAGTTTTCTTCCACTTGAACTTCCATACTGAAAGGCAAGAAGGTTTGGTCGTCCTGAAACAAACATAGGTAACACAAAACCACTTAAAGGGAGACATGTCGTGGAGGCAATGAAAAATATCCGAGTTGTTTTTGGTAAAAAAAATAAATCAGGGGGGACAACAATGTATTAGAAGAAAAAGAGATTTTTTTTAATTTACCTTATTGGAAAACAAATCTATTACGATATTGTCTTGATGCATTGCATATAGAGAAGAATGTGTGTGATTATATCATGAACACAATATTAGGCGATCCCATCAAATCTAAGGATAATGTGCGTGCAAGAAGAGATTGTAAGGGTCTCAACATTTTAAAAGAATTATGGCTCCAAGAAAAAGATGATGACATAAATATTGTTCCTCCAGCATGCTTCATTATGAGTAAGATTGAGAAAGATATTTTCTTGGGTTTGTTAAAATCACTCCAGGTTCCTGATGGATATGCATCCAACATATCATGGTGTGTTAAGCTCAAGCAAGGCAAGATTCAAGCTTTGAAGAGTCATGATAATTATATAATTATGCAACATTTGTTGTCTGTGGGATTACAATCAGTGTTACGAAGACATGTAATAACTCCATTGATGGAAGTGTCCAGATTTTTTCAGACAATTGTGTTCAAAAAAACTTCAAGTCTCTGATTTGGTAAAATCTTAGAATCAAATAATATTGGCATTATGTCACCTTGAAGTAATATTTCTACCATAATTCTTCGCTATAATGATCCATCTCACTGTTAATCTTCTTAAAGAGGCTATTTTGGGTGGCCTGGTGCAATACAGATGGATGTATCCCATTGAGAGGGACCTTGGATGTAAGACCCCCCTCCCGGAACACAAGACACGACCGAGGGGAGTCTTATGCCCAGAATAGCCGCCTTGCGGTATTGCCAACAAACGGGTCGACTTGTATCGCAAGACGCCTATCCTGCCGACTAAGATCAATATCATCAATGCCAACCCAACACAAAGATTATAAACATAAGTCAAAATCCACAAAAATATATAAGTCTAACTAGTACATCAATAAAAAGAAGCAAAAACAAGGCTTCTATAATATCAAAGTTCAAAAATGCCCAAAGGGTTACAATAAGAGTCTCTCAAAACTCACGCCCGTAACTGACCGCAGTGACGATAACGTTGTATCAGGCCCCATCACCCTGGCCTGACTGCGCTCCTGCACAACCTGTTGCTGCTCTATCTGCGGGGTTTTCTCTTAAAAAGGAAGGCGTAACAACCGTTAGTCATAAAGACTAAGTCGCTATCACATCCGCTCCCTCAGTGATACTTAGGCACCAGGCGGAGAAAATGTACAAGGGTACAATATATGTAAGTAGTAGAACAAGCAGGTGGTATAAGACTAATCAATATCAGAGTATCCAACATTGTACAACAAGTAACTATATCAATCTATGCTAGCAGTTCCTCTCAAAACATATCCATCCATCAAAGTAAATAGGTCTACAATAGGAAAGTAACTTAACTTATATGAATGCCCGTACAGACATATAAGTTAAGGAACAGCTTAACAGTAAAGTAACTCATCATTTAAGAGTGCCTATACAAACTTATAAGATAAGGATCTTGTGTATGAAAATCAATGTTATGAATGACTCACCAATGCACATACACACACACTGCTATGTCGACAAAGACTTGTAGTTCCCACTTTTCGAGCAGGTTGCAAACCTCTCAGGCATCATTTGTCGTGGCCAGACGGTGACAGTAAAGCGGGCTTCTCCACTACTAGGCAGACATCTGCACTAGCAAGCATAGGCATCCGTACACCTCAACACTAAGAACATAACAACGAATCTCACATGCGTACAACGGCTCATAGGGGTCTCAGGTAGATGTGCACCAAGAACTCATCCCTATGCTGGCCTATCATCATGGCATGAAAGGTGCCTCTGGGAGCGTATCACCAAAGCATCAAAGCCAACCATCCACTGGTACGGAGGGTGCCTCAGGAAGTATGCACCAAGGATCAAGGCCCAACTGTCCAAGTCTATCTGTCAACTCTCGTCGGTGTGACGACTGGCGAGCCTGTAGACCTTCCATACCATCCTTAACCTAAGATTATGACACCGCGTGTCAACTTACACCACATGCAATTTCACATTTAAGGGCTCCACACTAAGTCCCTTTTTATTATTCACATCCCGTGCTCAACAGCACGCAAGGGCTCCACACCGAGTCCCTTGTCAACACATCATTCCAGTGTGGCAAACACACACGCACTTCTAACCCTTCCACATTTCCATACCACATAAGGGTTCATCATTTACACAGGTGGCAAGTCACCTTATACAACATACCAATCCCACACTGCTACCCATAAGGAGAGACAACTCTAAGCAGTAGGGCTTACTTTTCATCTGATTAAAGCGGTCATGAAGATCAAGATAACATTGAGGAAGCTTGCAATACTTCTACTGATGAAATAGAGACTCCCAATTCAACAGGTAAATAATACATTTATATTAATTTTGGTGATTTACCTGCCCATATATTTTATTCCAAATTGTTAATTTTAGAGACAAGAAGTCCTAAAAAAGGACGCAGAGAAACTACATGCAGACACAATAGTTAATGCCCCAGATAAAGTCATCAAAATGCACCATAATGATTATGGTCAATTTGTGGCTGAATGTCAATGTCACGGCCCGCATCATCAATCGAGAAATATGGTAACTCCCCTTTCTCAGCTCTAAGATATGAATGCAGCAGATCTGGATCATCTTTCTGATGCAACCTCGTAAGCGCAATCCAAGAAGGCTCTGCTACTACCAAACTACTCTGCAAGTCGCATCGCCCCACAAAAATATCCATCAAGAGAAATTCTTCCACTAATAGCTCGGCAGAGAGATTAAAAATCTTCCCCGTCTTCCGACTTAGGGCATAGGCCACCACATTAGCCTTTCCCGGATGGTACTGGATCTCAACATCGTAATCGGCAACATACTCCAACCATCGCCGCTGGCGCAGATTCAATTCTTTCTTGGGGTTGGCCGGCTATTACAGGAGATTTGTGGAGGGTTTTTCTACCCTAACTGCACCTTTGACGAGGTTGACTCAGAAGAATGTGGCTTTTGTTTGGAACGAGAAGTGTGAGGAAGCCTTTCTAGAGCTCAAGAACAGATTGTGCACTGCTCTCGTTTTGTATCCCCGCCATTATGGATATTCGAGTTATGTTATGCAGAGAAGCGCATGGTTCGAGCATTGCCTACCATCCAGGATCTACCAAGATGTATAATGACTTAAAGCAAATTTCCTGGTGGAATGGGATGAAGAGAGACGTAGCCAGTTTTGTCCCTAAGTGCTATACTTGCAAGCGCGTTAAGGCCGATCATGGAAGACCTGATGACAAGTTGACTCCGTTGGAGATTCCGACTTGGAAGTGGGAAAGCATTTTGATGGATTTCATCACAGGTTTACTGAGATCTCCTCGGGGATATGATTCAGTTTAGGTGATCGTGGACAGATTAACGAAGTGTGCACACTTCGTACTTTTAAAGAACGACTATCCGATAAAGAAAATAGCTGAGCTGTATTTGAATGAAGTTATCCGATTGCATGGTGTTCCAGTCAGCATTATTTCAGACCGAGACTCACGGTTTACATCGCGCTTCTGGAAGAGTTTGCAAGAAGGTTTGGGTACGGATTTGAGATATTCTACCGCTTACCACCTGCAGACCAATGGTCAGACAGAGCGAGTTAATCAGATAGTGAAAGATATGATCAGATGCTACATTTTAGACCACAGGGGAGCGTGGGATGAGCGTTTGTGGCTTATGGAGTTTGCTTATAATAACAGTTATCAGGAAAGCTTGCAAATGGCTCCCTTTGAAGGTCTATATGGGAGATGCTGCAGAACTCCCCTATTTAGGACTGAGGTTGGCAAGAGATCTTTGTTGGGTCTGGATGCTCTGGAAGAAATGGAAGTTGTTGTGAAGCTTATTCGAGAGAAGCTTCTGATAGCTCAAGAGCGATATGAGAAGAGCGCCAACCAGCGTAGATCTGATTTGGAGTTTGATGTGGGGGACTTGGTTTTTCTTAATGTCTCCTCGATGGTTGGAATCAAGAGGTTTGGTAAGAACCGGAAGTTGGATCCAAGGTTTGTGGGACCGTTTAAGATTGTTGAGCGGATTGGTGTGGCAACTTATAGGCTGGATTTTCCCACAATTCTTCCTGGTGTGCACGATGTTTTTCACATTAGCCAGCTGCAGAAGTGTGTGCTGAGCGACAGGCAAGTTTTGGATTCTGTGCCTCAGTTAGAGCCAAATCTTTCTTGTATGGAGATGCCTGTCCGCATTTTGGACACGCAAGATCGTGTGTTGCGGAAGAAGACCATTACAATGGTTAAAGTTTTATGCAGAAACCAGGACATGGAAATCGCGACTTGAGAATTGGAGTCGGCTATAAGATAGGCTCACCCTCATCTGTTTCCCTGACTTGTGCCTGGTATGTTTTGCATTTTATATTATAGCTCTTACTGGGCTATTTCTTTCTCCTTCTTGATAGGAGTGTTGTGCGTAAAGTTTCGGGGCGAAACTTTCTTTTAGGTGGGAGAGACTGTAACGCCCCCGATTTTTTTCTATGATTGTTTAATCATTGTTTGGCGTTACGTTGACGCGTTTCCGGTCTTTGCCGTTGTTAGAGCGTGGTCTTAGCTCTTGATGAGTTCTTAGTGGCTTGTTCCCCAATTAGCCGAAGTCTGTTTTGGTGACTCGGCAGATCCTCTCAGGGAATGCTTGTGTTTTGGATTCGGGAGATGTTAGACCGAGTTTTGATCGTCGGATGTTATTCTCGACTTCGCCGTTGTTTTCGTATCATGAGTGTTTAGCTACGGTGCGAGTTTCGTCGAATTCTGAGATCGTTTGTTTTTCGCGTTAGTGGCCGGTCTTGCTTGGCTTCATATGTACGTATATGTATATATTAGCTTGGGTTTTAGCTTGATTTACACATATATATGTATGTATATATATATATATATATATATATATATATATATATATATATATATATATATATATATATATATATATGTTTAAGCTTGAGTGCTGGAGCTCAAGTGGCTGATTATATATGTTAAGATAGTTGCTAATGGCCGATTATTTATTCATATGTTGATAGTGCTGTTCAGATACATATATGATGATAGTGCTGTTAGGATATATATGATAATAGTGCTGTTAGAATACATATATGTTGTTAGGATACTATATATCCCCTGCACGAATATGATAATAGTACTATATATCCCTATTCCTTTTCCCCTAACCCGACGGAAAGCTCCCAGCGAATGAATCAGGCGACGGAGGTGCTGGAGCTCCAACCGGCGATTTCTGGAGGGGTAGAGGCTGGATTTCTCGGGTAACGGCAGATCTGGACTGCTCTCACCCGGATCTACCTCCCTAGGGTAAGTATTTCAAGTTCTAGGTTTGTCTTTGTAGCAAGGGTTTTGCCGGTTAGCTTGTCTTCCCTCTAAAAGCTCCAGATTTTTGTTTTCTTAGGTGGCTGATCTTGCTGCCTGTGCCGAGTGAGGAGTGCAGTTGCCGATTCCTGGAAAGTAGAGGCAAGTGGTGCTCTTTGCCCTTACCAAGTCGGTTTTCTTCATCTTATTTTTTTTGGTAGCTAGTTTTTGTTGTTGTTGTTGTTGTTGTTCTCTTCTTAGAACTCAGGGCTGCTGAAGATCTTGTCCAGAATTAGTATGATGTATAGCTCGTCCAAGCTTAATTTTAGTCGAGTGTAGATGTTGGATTCGTTTAGAGTGTTGTTAGGGTAGAATAGGTCCAGCTAGTCCATGAAATAAAAGGAAATTGGTTCTTTTTTGGGAAGATGTAGCTTAGTGGGGTAAGATTGGGTGGAATATTATAGTTGCCAACTCTCTGTGAGCAGGCATTGAGTGTTAGCTTAGGGCCGAAGTTTAGTATTTGTGGCTAAATCGTTTGGCGTTGAGTGAGTGGAGCTCACTCAATGCGGTGTCGAGTAAACTCGATGCCTTCCCTGCTTAGTGTTTGGCGTTGCGTGAGTGATACTCACCCAACACGGCGTCGAGTGGACTCGACGTCTTTTTTCCTTAGGCTGGTGTTTTCTTCTGAGTTGGCTAGGATGGGTTTGTTTCGGGTTGATGTTTCTCGGCTGTTTTTGAAGGCCGAGTCGTGAATTATGGCAGGTGGTTTTGTTCGGTGGCTCTGCGAGGGGTGGCGTGGTGTAGAGCCTTGGTCACCACCATTTTGGCCCCGGGATGGGCTGTTTGTTTTGGTGTGTTGTCACCATTTTGGCCCCGGTTTGGGTTGGTTGTGTTGGTTTGTTAGACCTTAGGGCTGCCACCGTTGAACCCTTGAGTATTTATGGGTCTGGTTGTTTGGATGAGGACTGTTTTTGGTCACCTACCCAGACCCATGACTTTACCACTGCTAATGACTCACAAGTTAGGACTGTTAGTTCCTTTCTGTAAAGTTGTTATTTTGGCATATGCTTGCCTTGTTGCTACTGCAAGTTTTTAGCAGGACATGTTGTTTATTTCTCGCATTTGGTGCTTTTTGATTTTGCCTTGGACAGTGTTTTACCCTTGCTGTATTGTTCATTTTACCTTCGCTCTTTTTTTTGATAACACTTGTGGGGTTGGCAAGCCCCTCTTTTATTACTTAAGAATCTAATGATCCACTTCTTTTCATTCTATTCTTGCTGAGGTATTCTTTCTTTGAATGCCTCAGGTTCAGGTTGTGGCCGATTGAGCAGCTAGTGTTCTGGTGGAGCTTGCTTGTGGCCTCCGGGGTAGCTGAATTTGCTGTTTCTCGATTTGGTGAGGTAGTTTTCTTCTTTCTGTATAGACATACGTACTCACCAGTGGGTTTGTGTCAGGTTGTTGACGCCCACTGGTGTCTTGCTTGTGATGCTAGATACGATCTGAGATCTGCTATTTTTGCCTTTTTGGAGATTGTTTACTTGCTTCTAGGAATGTTTTGTGCTAGGTTGCATGCTAGGTATTTTTAAACCCTAAAAGCATTACTATATGTACCTCATGCACGTCATGTTTATAAAACTAAAGCACTACTTTCCCAAGTAACGTAAAAAGCTATTTTTCTTATACTATGATAAATCTAGAGTCCTGCATTCCATGAGTTATTCTTCGGGGACGTTTACACTCATGTAGGATGTCAAATCAAATTAACCAAAGTATTTTTCTCTGCGTATAAATATATTTTTAATTATGGACTTGCTGATCCACTGTGCCGAGGGATACGACCATAAAACTTAACTGAATTTCTTTCATATTAAACTATGAATTTTCCTTAAAAATCTAAAGTCTGGAGTTTTGCCTGAACGTGTGGAGTTATCCCCTGCATAACGTGGCATCACGACACGTATTTTCTCTTGCAGTTATCCCCTGCTACAACATAATCAGGATCGTTGTTTCCAATGACCCCCTTTTCGTGGACTCATGTATCCAATTTTAGTAAGAATACAAAATGGAATTTAACAAGGGTGTATTATCATTTTCATTTATATTCACATCATAATTTGTATTTATTAACATTCATGCTTACTGATGCAACAAAGATTTGATATTTATGTGTCTGATAAGAAACATATCATGCACCTCCTACATGAATGATTTAATGACAATAAAGAAATATTTAAAAGTTTATTTTACCGACCATCAAACACTCTTGAGGCCATTATTGCCCGAGGTGGTCCTAAAAGCATGCTTGTAAGTGAATTTGTTGATATGGTGACATATTGGTACTCACCAAAGGGGAAGATAATTTTTGTATTTTTTGTTATATATTTTGATATGGTTTTCATACATGGAGTCCATTTTAGATTTCATGGCCAAAATCCACTTCTCGGAGTTCGGTCCACTCATAGCCTCTTGGAAGGTTGCAGGCTCATCACTATGATCCATAAACAACACATTACCTATTTGAGACACGTGAATATTATCTCTCAGGCTCAAACTTTGACCAACCTGATCTAAGTGGAACTTGTGTTTCCTGAGCAGGTTCTCTAACTATAATAACTTGCAGTCCTGGCTCAGGTTCCAATTCCGATTCATTCACATTTTGTGGTTCTTGAACTTCTTCAAGTTATACCCTGACAGTCTTTCTACTTAGGAACTTTTTCTCAAGAAAGACACCGGTCCTTACGACAAACACTTTTCCCTCAGACGGTAGGTAGAAACCGGTCCTTTAGTTTCCTTAGGATACACCATAAAATAACTTTTATCTGATTTGGGTTCCAGCTTGTCTGGCATTTGACGTTGCACGCATGCCTCACAGCCCCAAACCTTAATGAACGACATACTAGGATGCTCCCCAATCCATATCTCATATGGTGTTTTTAGAATCGCTTTCGTTAGAGCACGATTTAGTGTAAAAGTAGCAGTTTCTAGAGCAAAACCCCAAAAGAAAACAGGCAGATCTGCATGATTCATCATTGACCGTACTATGTATAATAGAGTACTATTCTTCCGCTTAGACACACGATTATGCTGTGGTGTTCTAGGTGGAGTGAGCTGTGATACAATACCACACTCTTTCAGATGATCACGAAACTCATGACATAAGTATTCGCCACATTGTTCAGATCGGAGTTCATTAACCTTCTTGCCCAGCTGGTTCTCTACTTCGTTCATAAATTCTTTGAACTTTTCAAAGGTTTCAGATTTTCTCTTCATAAGATACACGTATCCGTATCTACTGAAATCATCAGTAAATCTAACAAAGTAGAAATACCCACCTCTAGCCATAGAACTCATGGGTTCACATACATAACTATGTACTATACCCAAGTGATCATCAACCCTCTCATTGAAACCAGTGAAAGGGACCTTAGTCATCTTGCCTAACAAACAAGATTCGCATCTCTCAAATGATTCATAACAAAATAATTCCAATATTTCATCTCTTAGAGCTTGGATATATGTTTCTCATTTATATGGCCCAAATGCCAATGCCAAAAATATGTAGGGTTTGAGTCATTCGTTCTTAGTCTCTTAATATTTTTTATATTATAGATCTGATGGTATAAGTTCAAAACATATAAACCATTAAAATTTGTGTTACACCATAACAAACATCATTCTTAAATATAGAACAACAATTATTCTAAATAATAAAAAAAAATCCAATCAAGTCCAAACACAAAATAGATATCATGTTTATAGTTATGGAAGGAAAAAAATAGCAGTTATCTAGTTCTATTACAATCCCACTGGGCAAAGAAAGATGTTAGACGCCTACGATGACTGCAACAACTCTTGCTTTATTGCCAACAGGTAGGTCCACCTCCCTTTTACTCAACAATCTTCTCCTTCCCAGTTCCTGCACATTTATACAAATGTGAGAACCACATTCGGTATTTAATACCCATGATAAAGGATCAGAAAGGTTTATCACTATAATATAGATATTTGAAGTGGATGTCATACGTCCCCTCATCTTTTGCAGATCCTCAATATACGAAGCACAATTCCTCCTCCAAAGACTAGCCTTGCCATAATGGTGGCATTTCCCTTCTTTTACAGAGCCCTTCTTCTTCAATACTGAAGAATTGGGCTCTAGAGCAAACTTAGGTCCTACCTTTATTTTCTTGAAGCCCTTGCCCTTGCCTTTATGCACCATTAGTATAGGGCTAGCAGGCTTAGCCTTCTTCATATTGATCTCGACAGTTCTCAACATGCAAAGAAACTCGGGCAGTGTCTTGTCTATTTGATTCATGTTATAGTTTAAGACAAACTACTCATAACTGTCCGGCAACGATTGCAGGATCTGGTCTGTGTCTAGCTCTTGACCTAGAAGGAGGCCTAGTCTCTCAAGGTTCTCTATATACCTAATCATCTTGAGTACATGAGTCCCCAGTAGGTCCCGAGCTCTCATCTTACACTGAAACAATGCCTTAGTGACGTCAAATCTCTCTTGACGAGCTTGACCTTGAAACATTTTCTTGAGATGCTCGTCATTTTCCTTGCAATCCATGTTCTTATGTTATTTTTGGAGCTCAGAGTTCATGATTGCCAGCATGAAACATTCGATGTCTAAGGAGTCGTCAAGATACTTATAAGTATCCTTATTAGCATGGGATGTATTCTTGACAGGCTCATCAGGGGATACCTCTTCGAAAACATAGAGCTTGCACTCCTGCCTGGGAACAATGCTCAAGCTCCTGTACCATTCTAAGTAATTCGTCCCACTCAGCTTTTCCTTCTCAAGGATCGCTCGGAGGGACAAGGTGGAATATGAACCACTTGTCATGGAAATTTTACAAGAATCAAGCAAAGCAGATTAGTACTGCATTTTAAAAATATAATTTATCTTTTAATTAGAACTTTAATAAAAATAACTCCCACTTTTTTATCAAACTGATAACCCTCGATATCAATTCGAAGAGTTTAGTGAGTAACCCTCTTAGTGGACAAGATCCATATTTTACTAAGAGTCAGCTTTGGCTTTTCTCTCACAATGCAGCTATTTAGGTAGGAAACGGTTGCCAATTGCATCACAATGCAATTTCTATATGGCTGGTGAATAGCTCTTTATTCGCATCAATCATATGGTGCATGCCAACCATATGCCTCTGACACTCAAACTTTGAGGTTACCCAGTTAAGTTTGACCCAATGTCGATAGTGGGATATCACATTTATCCGCTCGCACCCTTACCAAGATAGATTAATGCACCTTCCTTTGGCAAACATACACTTCATCAATCGAGGCATGAAGAGTGTCATCCATCATAGGGCATCCAAATACTTAATATTGCTTAAAGGATTTTTAAATAATTGATTAACACTTAATCATGGTTAAATATTAACCAGTGTGCACATCTATAAAATAAAACTTGCAGCAGTCATAACCAAATGCATCCCAGATGTGCACAATAAGGATCTTCAACACTTGGTGAACTGGGCTAAATCTGAACATCTAGGACCCTTCCAAATCCTCAGACTTACATGCACTGGACATGAGCAACAACAACTCCACTTATATAGTAGACAAGCTCGTTAATTTATGTGTAAGATTTAAAATCTACCATATACTTGGTTTCACAAACAACAAGAGTGACGGTTACTGTTAAGGAAGAGCAACAAAGAAATCACAAGCGTTCTTGCTGGGATTCCAAGAATAGATTTAGGCATTTTAGAATACTTCTAAACTTTCCAGATCTACACGCCATGGATTTAACATCTTCTAAAAAGATGAATATTGCAACAACCTGTCTCTAATACCACTGTTCGGTTTTCTACACGACACAACACTTGTGCACAACGAAAATAATGAACAAGAAACCCCAAATAATTCAGATCAGGCAATATTCATTAGTAAAGAAGTAAATCTTGTTATAAATAAAATTTCCTTTGAGGGATTGAGTCTATACTCAAACAAGATGCTTTAGAAAAATCAGTCGGCCATTAAGCGGCTTGAGTCCTGAGGGCAGAAAGTATATCCGTGCCTCTACAGGAAATCCACACAATCGGGAGAACCCGCAGTCACTTGTCGAACAAGCACTAGGTTGGAAGAGGACACTCAACATCTCCACAGACTGCTAGATCTGTTAAAGGAGATGCGGCGACGACACTGGCCAGGATTGGGATCGACGACGACGGTGAGATTGAGAGAATGCTTCTGTTGGTGTTTTAGGTTTCTCGTCTTTTCACACAGTGCGGCTCATGTGCTTAGACAGAATAATCGCTTTTTTAGAAACCCGAAAAACATCCTATTTATACTCCAAGGAATTAATAAGACAGTTTCCCCCGCTATCCGCAGACCCAACACATAGAATCCAGAATTTCGGCCAGACAACACTTGTCTCGATGAATCGCCGAGTATCCATGGCATATATGACGAATCGTCGTGTTTCATCTTATACTTGACTAATCGTCGAGTATCCATAAGATACACGACGAACTCAACGCCATCCCCAGCAGACTCACTGCTTGACTCTGCGAAGGCGTTGAGTGGACTCAACGCTCTGAATGCTTTCTGCACCATACATTACAAATCGTCGAATCGGCCAGACATACTAGTCTGGGGAAAGGTTCTAACTTGAGGGCTAAGCTCACTCCTATCATCAGATACGGGTCTAGTGCCCTTGCGTAATGTAGCCCCTTCATCGAACATCCATGTGGGAGCATACTGATCGGTGAGGAGGCTCTTCATGACCGGCCAACCTATAGGAGACTCAATACGTCTTTCCTCGTTGAACCAGAAAGTCTGGGCTCGACCCACTAACTGCTTGCTTGCCACTAGGACCTTGTGGAGGTCCCATAGACCAAGACACTCGAAATAACGTTCTATCCCAACAACCAAATTAAGGAATATCTGAGAACCTCCCAACGCATCGTTGGTGGGAGCAAATCTCCTAGACGACCAAGATACGCCAACCTCTTGCTCACGGGGACGGTCCTGATGATGGTAGGGTTGCCTAGGGGATGGTGGTGTCGCTTGGTTAGCCGTTAGTTGCCTAAACAAGTCCCTAATTTCATCCATTATAGGTGAATGAACTGGTTTCCTAACATTCGACATGAATCCAGAAGATTTGAATACGAAAACATTAACGTCATGGGCCATTTTAGTGGTGACGGGACAGTAAATTTTCTACTCGAATTTGGTGCACATGCAATGGAATAGTGACTCTGATCCTATAAAATTGTAACAGATGGAATTGTTCCCGCTAAACCACTAACACAATAAATATATTTTTTTGTATTTTCTTACTGAAAATAAATAGAAGATTATTAAATTAATTTTTTTGAATTTTTTTTTGCAGTAAAATAAAAATTTAGGCCGCTATTGGTAGAACAGAAGAAAATGTTTTTGTAATTTTTTTTGACAAATAAACGTGTAGGACAAATGCGTGTCGACGTCCTAAGAAAAATGGGGATGGTGCCAATTAGGAAATTGACGTGAACCTAGCTCTGATATCAAATTGATGAAGATTACGTCTCCTGACGAACCGCAACGGACAACGACACTGACTCGTTCTCTCACGTTCCAATTCTACGTTCGCACAATCAAATGTTTTAGTTTTTAATTGAGGTCTTTTAACACATGAGATAAATTTAACACGCGTAATCCTTGTTAGCCAACCAATACCACAACCTTCACAACACCTAAAATTATGACTCCTAACCACTCCAATATCTATCGTGTATAACGCAACGTCACAACCACAATTCGAGAAGAACTTGACTAAAAAGTACGATCCAAATTAGTCTTGTTCGCTCCCAAAAATCTGAATATAACATTAAGGTTCGCCAATCCTTTAGAGATCTAATAAGGACTATTTGCCAATATTTGGATAAAGAGAAAAGGATCCACCCGATCCGGATTCGATTAATGAAATTGAAGAACATAAATGAAAAAAATCAGATTTTTAAAATGACGGATTCAAAAGCCGCGGATAAGAAGTCGACGTCTCGCAACCTCCAACTAATTAATAAAGAAATCACACAAGAGTAGATATTTTCGTTACCCAATCCCAAGATATAGTCCTTCAAATCTTCTACAAGGATAAGTGGAGGAATCACACGACGAAGGTGGAAAGATCCACTTCCACGAAATTCCACGGAGCCGCACCGAAGGACAAGACGCACGCCCTTTTATTCGGAGTCACCAGAGGAGATCTACGGAAGATGATACGTGAAAGTTCCTTAGGTTTCATCAAGAGGGAAGGGAGGGGATTAGGGAGAAAGGGTCACCACAAGGGCTTAGATGAGGTGGGGATATGAGGCTGAGTAGAGAGGGGAGGGAAGATATGTGGCCGACGACCAAGGAGAGGGGGGAGGAGGCGGCTAGGAGAGGGAGAAAGTGGCTTGGCCAAAATTTTTGAAGGAGGAGGAAGAGGAGGGAATTCTCAAGAGGGGAAAATTAGGGTTTTAACTTTTCATTCTTCACTAATCTTTTTCATTACCCATGCAAGCATATATATAGGATACACCACTCAATCTCCACCATACAACAATAATCTAAAACTTAGATGGTTATAGGCAACCGATCTCCAACATAAAATTGAAATAACAATGGAAATAACAATAACATGAAATAAAATGCTAAAAGAGAAGAACTTAAAAATTAAATAAAATGCTTAAAAATATATAATTTATAACCATATATTTTTATGTGACGGTAACGGAGGACGACATGCATAGCATGTAGCAGAGATTTGGCGCGACGTTGGCGATGGATGTGGCGATAGAATCTCATCTTCAATCTTGCAGCAACGAGCGACCCCATCAACAAACTCTCTGTGGCGGAGAACATCGGCCTTATCAGCAACGTCATCATGAACAAGTGGCGGGACTTCGCCGCCAACAATCAACCGGTCACGAGCATGATGAGCATATGGACAGACCTCTTCACCATCACTCCTTAGAGCTAGCCTGATATCTAGCACAAACACATGTAGCATACATGATGTCTGCCCTACTTGCAGTCAGATATAATAGGGAGCCAATTATGCCTCTATAAAAGGTTTTATCAACAGGCTTCCCTGTCTCATCCTTATCTAATGACGTACTTGACCCCATGAGAGTTTTCATAGTAGAGGCACTCTCCATTCCAAACATTTTGATTAACTCCCTAGTGAGCTTGGACTGTGATATGAACAATCCATCTTCAGTTTGCCTTACTCTAAGGCCCAAGAAGAACTTAAGCTCACTTATACTTCTCATTTCCAACTTCCCTTGCATAATTTTGGCCAACATTTGCAAAGGTTGTCATCAGTAGACCAAAAGATTATGTCATCTATATAAATTTGGACTGGGATGATCTTGCCCTTAGATTCCCTTCAGAATAGAGTCTTGTCTATCTTCCCCCTTGAGAATTTGTTCTCAATGATGAAGTTAGACATTGTATTATACCATGTCCTAGGGGCTTGCTTCAACCCATATAGAGCTTTACTAAGTTTATAAACATAATCAAGTGAGTTAGGAACAACAAAACCTGATTGCTGCTCAACCTATACTTCTTCCTTTAAGTCACAATTCAGGAAGACTGACTTTACATCCATCTGGTAGACTTTGAATCCCTTGTGTGAAACATATGCAAGGAATAGTCTAAAGGCTTCCGATCTGATTACGGGGCAAAGGTTTGATAAAAATCAATACCTTCTTATTGTCTATATCCGTTAGCCACCATCCTAGCCTTGTTCTTGATTATAATGTCATTTTCATAAAGCTTCTTCCTATAGATCCACTTGGTTCCAATGACATTATGTCGTTGAGGACTAAGAACCTGCTTCCAGACCTTGCTTCTCCTGAATTGGTTCAGTTCCTCTTACATTTCAACAATCCAGAACTGGTCTATGTTTGCCTCTTCCAATCTTTTGAGCTCAACATGTGACAGGAAGCTTGAATATAGGGTCGTGTTGAGGCTTTTGCTCCGTGTTATAACTCCCTGGTTAGCATCACCAATTATCTGATGTTTGGGATGATCCCTTAGATGTCTGACAGCTGGAGGCAATCTTCTTTCATCATCTTGAGCTTTAGTGGCTGCATCTTGCTGGTCTTCATCGAAATCATGTGTGCCTTGTACATCTTCTGAAATATACACTCCATCATCTTTATCTTAGATAATTACAGCAGCTTACTTGGTAGTTAGCTTGTCCATCATCAGCTCTATACCTGCAGGTCTAGATGAGGAGCTTGGTAGCTCACTGTTCATCATAGTAGACTCATCAAATACTACATGTACAAACTCTTCTACAACTTGATTTTTCAAGTTGTAGATCCTATATGCCTTGCTATGATTGTTGTACCCAACAAATATCCCATCATAGGAATTGACAACAAACTTAGTCATATAAGACTTATCATTATGGAGCACACAGTATTTGCTACCAAAGATCCTGAGATAGGTCAGGTTTGGTTTTCTGCCCTTCAAGATCTCATAGAGAGTCTTCTTGTGGCTCTTGGTGATAGAAGCTCTATTTAGGACATGACATGTAGTATTTACTGCTTCAGCCCAGAAATATTCTAGGAGAGATATGTCACTTAGCAAAGTCCTACCTGCTTCTATGAGAGTTCTTTTCTTTCTCTCAGCAATCACATTTTGTTGGGAAGTTCTTGGAGAAGAAAATTCTTGATGAATCCATTGCTCTTAACAAAACCTTGTCATACTTTCAGACTAAAATTTGGCCCCATGGTCACTTCTGATTTTGACCACAGTGCTGTATAATTCATTCTGAATCTCCTTGACAAAAGTGTTGAAGACATTAAGGGTTTCAAACTTTTCCTTAAGAAAGAAAACCCAAGCAAATCTAGAAAAGTCATCAACAACCACAAGAGTGTAGACTTTCCTACCTAGACTATAAACTGGCATAGGACCAAACAAGTTCGTATGTAGGAGGTATAAGCACCTCACAGAGTCTTTGGTCCCAATGGTCTTGAAGGGAGCCTTGGTCTGCTTGCCCTTTTGGCATGCAGAGTAGATACCCTCCTTAGTGCATTTCATCTTAGGACCATTCCTAACTAGCTCTTCACTAAAGAGCTTACCAATGGTCTTATAGTTCAAACGAGCTAGCTTCTTGTGTTATTGGACACAGTATAAGACTTTCTCATTTGTAACTAGGCATATAGGAGAGTCTATATCCAAACAAAGAAAGTGTAGACAATATACATTTCCACTCTTAGTGCTTATCAAGATGACCTCTTGGTCACCTGAACTCTTAATTTGACACTTATCCTTGTGGAATTCAATAGCATAGCCAAGATAACAGATTTGGCTTATGCTTATCACGTTGTGTTGTAATCCTTTCACATAAGCCACTTTTGAGATGGTGACTATGCCATTGGTGATCTTACCATAGCCTTCGGTGACTCCTCTGTCTGAACCACCAAAGATTACTTTGTGTCCATCCCTCACTGGAGTGTACTCCTTCAGGTAGTTCCTTATTCCAGTCATGTGCCAGGAACATCCACTATCCAAGTACCATATAGGGATATGAGCACTTGGACTATCCAATTAAACATAATTTAATTTTCCTTAAGACCTCAATTTTTATTGGGTCCTAGGTTCTGGTTAGCCTGAAAAAGTACTTATCTTCCTGTAGATTTTCTGAAAAGAAGACTACCACTTTCTCTGGGCACAGTAGGATTATGCCAGCAATCTAAGGCAAAATGCCCCACTTTTCCACAGCACCAGCACTCATGAATATTATATCTTCTTTTCTGAGCAGGTCTAGCAGTTTGGTTAGCTACTGACCGTATAGAAGGAAGAGCAGCAGCTTTCTTCAAGTTCCTTTTGGCAAGGATCTGACTGAAAGTGAGTCTTCTAGTAGGCTTTCTTAGCTTGCTCTGAATGCCACTAACAGCAGTCCTCTTTGTAGAGGATAAGATTGATAGCATCAGAGATAGCCAGATCAGGCTTATAGATAAACTTAATCTTGGTATGAGTCTTTGCTGGATGGTCTTGAGAGTTTTTCACTGCCTTATTCTTGAGTGAGGGGGTTGGTGCACCAAATAAAAATGGTCCATGATGGGACATTTGAATTTCCTCATGGGGAGCATTAAAGACACTCATCCCCTTGATATATATTCCACCATAGTTGGGAACATCTATGTTGACACGTGTGGATCTACCATCAATCCAGTGACCATAGATGTTTTCTTGGTCATATTTGTTTGAAGTTAACATCACCTTCTTAAAAGGGATGGGAGGCTTG
Organism: Platanthera guangdongensis; assembly: GCA_039583875.1. Classification (NCBI taxonomy): domain Eukaryota; kingdom Viridiplantae; phylum Streptophyta; class Magnoliopsida; order Asparagales; family Orchidaceae; genus Platanthera; species Platanthera guangdongensis. The sequence goes on along the minus strand of CM077147.1, from coordinate 101,177,613 downwards.
GATGTTAGAGGTTAAATTGGAACTTTGCCTTTCCATTTGGGATGAGGAACTCTAGTGTTTCCCTTGAATCCTAACCCCTTCTTATCCTTTTGAGAGGAGGAGTCTATCAAGGGGAGCACTGACTTAGGCTTAGAGAAACTAGCCACAATCCTTCTCTCCCTTTGGAGCTTTTCTTCAAGATCCCTAATGAGATTGTCCTTATATCTAATGGTCCTAATCTGGATGATTGTGAAGTTTTTCAGTTGGCAAACTTCTCTTGTCTTCTGATCCCAAATGAGCTCACCTATCTCTAGGAATATCACTCACCTGAACATTAAGACTATTCGACCGGGCTCTCGTTCGACAAAGGATTCCTCTTAATGCTCGCATTACGCTAAGAACCCCGCTATTGGGTGGGAAACCCAATCCGGTAGAGTTTGCGCACCTCCTCTCTCGAGGGTTAGTGCAGAACTCCATTTACCAAGGGGTGATCGGTCGATACGCACGGCCTCTCAGCTAGCTAGCGTATGGATTACAGAAATAGAGCCCACACATCGATATGTGGTTCTACGCGTCGTAAACCCCGAGTAAACCTTAAGTAATTTAATTAATTAGAAAAACATGACCTTTAATTATTTAAAGTTATTTTATCTGTCCCAATGCTCTTCGATACTGAGGTCTAAGAGCGGTTAGCCATTTATCGGAATTTGGACGGCTTCGGAACAAAAGCAATAAAATGAAAGCAGAAAAGGAAAGCTAAAAATGAAAATAGTAAAATAAAGCAGTAAATAAAGCATTAAATTTCGAGTCCTACTCAAATGAGTAGGCGGTAAATGAAAGCAATAAATGACAAGTCCTACTCAAACGAGTAGGACTGAAATTAAAGCGAGTCATACTCAAACGAGTAGGAGAAAATAAATGCACACACACATACACACTACTGGAAATGAAAACACACACACACACTACAGAAAAGTAAAACACACGCACACACTCGACAGAAATGAAAACTCACACACGCACTCTACATAAAATTAAAACACACTCACTCTACAGAAATAAAATACACACTCACTTTGCTGAAATAAAAACACAAACACACTAAAGAAATTAAAACTCACACACTCAACAAAAATGAAATCTAACTCATACACTTACACACTCTGCATGAAGTAAAACACACGCACTTGACATAAAATGAAAACACACTCACACACTCTATAGAAAATAAAAACTTACTCACGCACTCTACAAGAAGGAAAGAAAGCTATAAAATCTATCTCATACACGAACACACACAAGCGAAAAATGCAAAAAACTAAGTGTTCGAAAAATTAAAACAAATATATTTTTGCTGGTAGAACTTTATAAAAATGCATAAAAAGACGAAATAAAAATTAAACGGGCAAAACAGTTGTGAAATAAAAGAAAAATGAAAATGCTCAAAAAATTAAAACGACTATATTTACATTCTTATAACTCCGTAAAAGTGCTAAAAATGGAAATAAAGTAAAAAGAACGAAAAGTTTTACGACCTAAATGAGAAAATCTAAGTTAGAGAAAAACAAAAACACTTTGAAAACATTTTTACGGATTTATAGGAATGACATAGAATGCTATAAAATCGTAAGTCTAACAAAACTAAGGAAAAACTACAATAAAAACTAAACTATATTAAAGAAAACCTTGAGCTAAACTAAGCAAAAATGAAATTGAAAACATAAAAAGAACAAGTTATTCTCATACACGCACACACACATAGAAAAATAAAATAAGAAAAACAAAAGAAAAAAATAAGATTGCATAGGATAGTTGCTTAGATCCATTCCAAAACCATATAAAGAGAAGAAAAATACTTTTTATTACGTAAAAAACGAGTTACAAAGACACTAAAACAAAATCTAAAGAGAGGGGGGGGGATATCCCTTACATAGCATTGGAACTCATCTAAACAGCATAACACCTTAGCAAAATGGTTCAAGTAAAAGAACGACAACTCTTATAGAAACCGGCTATTTATAGGAAAAAATTTCACGGTACACGCCCTCGGTCACGGGCGTGTTGGGGGGCGTGTAACTACTGTACATGAGGTTATCCATCGACTTGACAGCTAGTTTGACTTCGGGCAGTCCCCATGGAAGTCACGCCCGTGCCTCTGTCGACACGGGCATGTCGGAGGGCATGTCCAGCAGGTGGATCTTGGGATGGGTTGCTTCAAAAAGTCGTCGTGCTGTCTTGTCGGGCCAGAGGAGTCATGACCGGATCGCATCTTGACACGGGCGTGTCAGGTCTGTTCGATGATCGTCGAGTGCGAAATCATCGAGCGCGTGACACGGGGCTCGGTCACGGCCATGTCACATTTGACACGGGCGTGTAGCAGGGTGTGTTCAACAATTCTTTGACTTTGGCTGATTTTTGTTTGAATCCAAGTCACACGCCTAGGTCACGGGCGTGACCGATAAGTACACTGGCGTGTACTTGCAATTTTGGCAGATTATGAAAATTTCATTAAATAAAAATAAAGCTAAGTTAGAACAATTTTTACAAAAAATAAACATTTTATTATGAAAATTAACTAAAAATAACAAAAACAAATGAAAACGACTTAATTAATGTACATAAAAATACGAATATTTACAACTCATCAACCTCGGCTCGCTAGCCCTATCCGCACTGGCCTGCCCGAGAAAAGCTCCTTCCCGGTGATATCCCTCTCGGCAACCTCCCCCAGAACCTCCTTCCCAGGATGCTACCCGGGAGGGTACTCTACTAGCGATGGAGCAGCCACCACCAGTACCTGAGGAGTCGCCCACTCACCTCTTGCTGAGAAGGCCAAGTGGATGATCTGAAGGAATTCTCGCCTGATGTCTTCCAGCATCCCCAACACTCCACTTCCCCGAGAGGGAGAACCTCACGAGCCAGCTCCTTCTCCTTCATATCATGCCATGAGACTTGGCTTGAGATTTTCCTGTGTCAACTACGGTCCATGCTCACCGCAACAGAAATGTTGAAGCCAAAAACTGGCATCGACGAGAGTTCAGACCTTGGGGTGTAGCTAACACCTACTTCTCCCAAACCGTGACCCCTGACTAGTAACGAAGAACCTAAAATTGACCGTAAGCCTCAGCTGGGATGGCCCTCCTCTAACCCAAAAGTTCTTTGAGTGCTTCCCCTCAAAAGCCAATTGCTAGGCTAGGAGTTCCTTAGAAAGCACCAGAAGGATTTGAGAAAATATGAAAAACTTGCCTTTTGAGGAACTCTATGGGTCTATTAATAGATTTTCGGTATTCGGTCTGCAAAAAACGTAATTCTACTGCTCTAAAATTACTAAAATACCATGGGATGGTCTGCCAATAGCCAAAATCCGCTATTGTGAGAAGCTAAATGCAAACCTAGGGGCATCCTGGTAATTTCACCCAGGACACAACCTGGTGGAAGCCTTTCCCCTGATCTCCGCAGACCTCCCACTTGCGTCCAGCATGCCTCGAGCGCGAGCCTTCCCGCCTACACCGCGCAGGAGCCAAAAGACAAAAAAGGGCGTTGAGTGGAGAAGCATCACTCAATGCCAAGGAGCGAAGGGCTCCCACCGACCCGAGGCGCAAGCCCTTTCGCCTGCCCTGTGCGGGAACCTTCCCGCCTTGGTACTCATCTGATCCGGTTTCAGTCCAAAGCTAGCCTAACACAAGCCTAACATGGGTCCTTGGGGCATCTTGGTCCCACCCAGCGAATATGGGGTTGTACAGCCAGTGTGCAAGGTACTGAACTCTATAGTTCTACAAAGTCTGAATACCGTAGGAGGTAGCGTAAGAGGTCTAAAACATCTACTAATCAAGTTCCTTGCACTAGCCATACTTGTGGCAAGATAGGATAACTTGCCCGAGATTATCGTAGTGATGCTCCGAAGATAAAGGAAGTTGAGTCAGGAGCAGTTGTAGGGCGAGTTCCACTTACTTGTTATTTGTGTGGCAAGATAGGACAAATCCCTAAAGAATGTCAGAATGGAACCCCTGTGGCAAATGAGGCAGGATCTGGAGCAACCGTTGGGCGAGACCCAATGATATGTTATACTTGTGATAAGCCGGATCATATTGCCCGTGATTGTTGGAGTGGGCTTCAGAAGATAAGGGAAATGGCAGGAGGACATAGGCAAAGTGACAAGATGACATGTGCTGTTTAGAGTATTGCTTTTATAGTTATGACATGATTAGTTACTGGTATATAACTTGTTTATAGTAGGCCCTTTGCTACTATTGGGCATAGAGAGCACTGTTTGTTACAGTGGATTCTGGCATCTTAATGTCTAAGGTTTTCGTATAGTTCGTCGTAATGCCTTTTATTGCGTTAAAGGTTAAATTGATTAGTTAAGTATATACCAAGCATAGTCATGTTATGGTACGGAAAGGACGACAAGATATTATTTAAAAATCATTCGTAGCCTAACCTAAGGCCTGGATTGGCTCTCGGAGGAACATGCATTCATCGATTGTAACTCAAAGACTGCTAAATGGGGCTTGTCAGGTGGTTCTTATCATAATGTGTCGGATAGCCGAGCAGACCCAAAGATGATGGCAACGAAGGTAGGTTGTTGGGTCAATTAATCACAATGTCCCATTTGAAGAAGGATCACAAGTCACTAGTATATACATGAATGTATTTGAGGCATGCCTAAGTTCAATGTATGCTGCTTGTTCTCTGTTGAACTAATTTGACAGGTAGTCTGAGTGACAAAGACAAATTGACTCATGACAGGATGCTGGCAAAGCAGAAATATGGCTAAGTTCAGAAGTGTTGAGTGAAGGCAGTTCATTTAATGCCAAGAGGCTAAAAGAGTCGACTAATTGTCATGCTGCCAAAGCCTCAGTAATGCCAAAGCAGAAATCTGGTTAAGTCCAGAAGCATTGAGTGAAGATAGTTCACTGAACGCCTCGAACCAAAAGCGTCGACACAATAACATATAGTCAAAGATGTAGTGTGGTTGTCAAGAAATCTGTCTAAGGACAGAATCATTGAGTGAGCTCACCTCACTCGACACCAGAAGAGCAGAAGCATTGACATAAGCTCAAGTAGTCAAAGCATCAGAAAGAGCTGACATAAAATATGTCTAAGTTTAGAAGCGTTGAGTGAAGACAGACCACTCAATGCCTCATCAAGAAGACAGTCAAAGGGAGAAAACGTTGAGTGAAGAAGATACACTCAACGCCTTCATTCAGAGAAATTGAACTAAGTCCAAAAGCATCGAGTGATGAAAGCTTACTCGATGCATAAGCTATTAGACTACTAAAGTCTATTTGCGTTGAGTGTTGAAGGATCACTCAATGCACTTAACGCCCGGGATGCAGAATTCTGCTAAGTACTTTTGCATTGGGTGAAAAGGCTTCACTAAATGCCTGAGAAGTCTGTTTGGATTTTTCTAAGTCCAAAAGTGTTGAGTCATGCTGACGTCAGCAGAAATTCAAAATCACAGGTTTTGGCTTGCTAGAAGACAAAATGCGCTGCTTGCCTTTAGTACAACAGTTACGCAAAAAGAAATTGTGGTGTTACTAAACCAAGTGGTCCAAATTACATATAGAGCCGTTGGACGGCTGAATACAAAAGAGAGTTCCGAGGAAGAAAGAAATTAACTTTTTGGAAACAAGAACTTCATCTTCTTCCTCTCGACTGAGTTGTAGAGCTTGAAGAAAATACTCTTATTGTTAGTCTAAGAAGTTCTGATAGTTAACTGTTAATAATCACATCTTCAACAACAAGTTCAGAGAGCTCACTCTCTGAGATAGAAGGAGTAGTAGAGCAAGCTCAAGATGTCGTTCATCATCAAGGCCACTGTATTCAACTCATCTACTCACCAAGCTTGAAGAAACAGTACTCTCCGGTTAACTTCTCAGCACAAGCAAAACCGACCTTGAAGATCTTTTCTTATTGTTGTGAATAACACAGGACCGAGTCTTCTCACTCTAGGAAGAGGCTGACACAAAGATAACTTCTCCGGGGTCATTCATTACCAACAAACTTTCTAACACCCCGAAACTCAAAACAGCGACGGGAGGCGTTTTGAGCCAAGTTTGGAATTTGGCAGGGGGCACACGGCCTGGGACACGGGCATGTCCCAGGGTCATGTCGTGCTCGGATCGACGATCTGGCCGAGAGGTCGACGAATTTGGAGTCGACGATTGTCGAGCAGCGAACACAGCCTGAGACACGGGCGTATCCCAGGCCGTGTCCTTCTCGGGGTGAAGCCGGGTCGTGGCGGTGGTGATACACGGGTCAGTATATGGGCCGTGTTGGGTAGACACGGGCGCGTCAAAATGCGACACGGGCGTGTTGAGTACCCATGTCCCTTTCTATCATTTTCAGTCCTGTGTCGATGGAGGAACACGACACACTACACGACCGTGTACTGTATGACACGGGCATGTCAAGTTTGACACGGGCGTGTCAGGTGCCCGTGTACTTTTCGGTACGCGTAGGTTTCGACGGAGAATGGGGAACAAGGCCCTGGACACGGGCGTGTCGCAGTCCGAGTTCAGCCCAGATTTTGGATTTCAAGTCCGGATCATTGCCATCCATTTCCTTATTTTGGGATCCGACGGCTGGGGGTTGTTTCTACTTGGTTACACCCGAGAATAGGGTTTCAAAGCCCTCATTTCTCTTACTCAATCTCTTTCTAAAGTTCTAGAGAGAGGGGAGATCAATGAAGAAGAAGGAGGTTAGATCCGGTCACTAGCGGAGCTTCAGAGCTCCAAATCGCAAGCCATCTTCAGATCTATGAAGGCAAGGACAACACAGTGCTTTTCATCCGCATAGATTTCCATGGAGCCAAGGAAAAAGGCTAGGGTAACGATTCTTATCCTAAGACATGTGAAGTCCTCTTTTCCTTTGCATAGGAAGCCCGCTCTCGCGAGTTTGCGGTGAGTTTGAGGCGTTCCTTCGGGTAGACATAAATAGTCCCCGTTATGTACATGTAGAGTCCGTAATCGAGAACGGACATAGGCATGATGTGTGAAGCCTACCCGGACAAGTTGGTCTGGATCGGTGATGTTGAATTGCAAGAATGGCCGGAGAAGACTCCGCGCGAATGGTTGTTTTTCGGGTTTTCTACGCGGTAGATTGTAACAGGTAGCCTTGGGGACTAACTCCAAGGTGCACCCGGAAAACTGGGCAGATGCGTGATTCTGCCAACATGTGGGCCTCGGAGCCAACTTAAACATAACCGGGTTATGAGAAGTGTGTGATGGAAACGGGACTCAGGGAGGTTTGACCCGCGTATATGTCTTAAATTGACATTGCGGTGTGAGCAACGGGTCAGGTGGAACCGTATCCGCTCTATGTCGTTCGATGGGATCCTTTGGCATATATGGAGGGTTTTTGGCGGTCTATGGATTAAATTGACGTGACCCATGCTGGGAAGACAAAAATGCTCGTAAGATTGGCCGTCCAAGTGACGGTGGTGAGACCGAAATGTCTATGGCTTAAATTGACGTGACGTTGACCGGTTCACCAAGAATGTGCCCTGAGAGCACGAGGTGTGTGGTCGTGCGTGCCCACGCCTGTGATGAAGTGTTTACACAATACTGCTTGGTTATGCTAACAAAGTACACGGAAAGGAGCATCGCCGACCCGAGTTTGGGGGCGGGATCGTTATAATTTGACCATTGCTTTTGTTTGCCACCGTTGTGGTGTATTGTTGCTTGCAGGTGCTACAGAGCCAAGTGGTAAATAGCGGGCAAATGCCCATGCTGCTGAGCCAGCCCTCGAAGATCTTATTTTGAGTGTTTACTTGTATTATTCATGTGTGACCGGCCTGCGTGACGTGGTATGGAAAACACTGTAATTTGAGTAAACAATTGTAAGGCCTTAAGGCCATTGTACTTGTATACTGTACGTTCTTTCCTATTGGGTTTCATAGTGAGCATTCATGCTTATGCTAGGTTCTTTGTTTTGCAACCTTTTAAATTGCTTCCGCTAGAATGTACTCTGTATAGGACGTTGATTCTTAGTTGATGGTTTCCATTGAGTAACCTCCCGGTCTGTCTGTGGTATATGGCGTCGGGCCCTGACCGGACCTACTATTATATGCTATGCGACGGATAGGGGGTGTTACAATTTGGTATCAGACTACTGGTTTTGGTCAGGCTTAAATGAATTCGTGACGAATTCTTTTAAGGGGTGGTGAGCACATGTGTGTGCGTCATCATTATAACATCAAAAGAACCCATGAATGTCCACCTAGGAATGAAAATACACGTGTTTGGGAAACCTGCGTGTTCCTATAATTGCTTTTTGCAATTTTGTATGGCCGCTTAACGTTGTTTTGTACAACTATAGGTGACCAGAAGTGGTGCAGGGCCGTTAGAACGCCTGGTTTCTGAGGCTAGTAGCGCACCAAATGATGCTCCTGCAACACCTCCCTCGGCTGAAACCATACGATTGGTTGCCAAAGTAGTGTTTGCCATGATTAATGCGTAGCCTACAAGGCAAATGCAGTAGCTTGCTCCTACGATGGTGAAGGTACCGCTTCAAAGGGATGAACCGAGAAGGGTGGAGCAAGTAGTGGTGGAACCTTTGGTGCCTAGGAGAGCAACTGAAAGACACCTTAAACTTGTTATGGGATTCAATCCTCCTGTGTTCTCGGGGTTGGGAACCCCATCTAAAGCTGAAGACTGGCTCTCCCGAGTGAAGAGAGTCCTGACAGCTACTGAAACGGAGGAGTGGCAGATGACCATTATAGCCACATTCCTGTTGGACAGAGAAGCTAGGCTGTGGTGGGAAGGTTTTGAGTTACATCTCTTGAGGGGAAGGCAACTTGCGGACGTCTCGGTGGAGGAGTTTTCGAGACTGTTCTTGGCGAGGTACCTTCCCTCGACTCAAAGGATAGCATTGGAGAATGAGTTCTAGAAGTTGACACAAGGAGAGAGTAGCGTGGATGAGTATCTCGACGAGTTTACTCGGTTGGGTCGGTACACTGGCTCTACGTTCGCGGATGAGGAGCGTAAGACATACCGATTCTATGAAGGTCTGAGAGATGACTTAAGGCTACTGCTCTCGGGGCCTATGACACAGGGCTTCTTGACCATGGTCAATACGGCCCAGTCTTTGGAAAAGGACTTGAAGAATGTGCAAGAAAAGAAAAGCTCTGGTGATAAGAAGACTGAGATCAAGGTGCCGAGTACCTCAAAGTCTGGGTACCATAAGTTCTTTAAGAATGCTAGGACTTCGGGTCCAGCTCCTTCTTCTGGTTCTTCTGGGGCGACTACTGGTTGAACCCCGGGCGCATGCTTTACATGTGGAAAGTCGGGGCACTTTGCCTGTGACTGCTGGAGCGGACGTCCCAAGTCCGAGAGGAAGCCAGGAGCAAAATATGAAGAGAAGGCAATGCTATGGAGTCAACTGCGTCCCATTATGCTTCAGCTCAACCTAGAGTTTATAATCTTGGCCAGTAGGAGGCCATCAAGCAAGCGGATGTGGTGACAGGTATAGTTTAAATTTATAGCAAGTTAATTTTTAAATACTTGTTATGCACGTGTTACCTTACCACTTCTTGTATAGGATTTGTTTTGATTTGTGATAATCTGACGAGAGCACTCTTCGATACGGGAGCTTCGTACTTCTTTTTGTCCGAAGGATTCATATCGCGCATCAGAGTACCTTCTTTGATGGCGAAGAATAAACTGGATGTGCTGTTGCCGAATGGGTGTTCGATGCGCGCAGAGAGAATCTGTAGCGTTAAGATTTGTATTGGGAGTCAGGAGTTCCATTTGCTAGCGTCGTTACTACCGCTGGTGGAGTTCGACGTGATATATGGCATGGAATGGCTCTCGGAGCAGCAAGCTTATATTGATTGCAGTCGTAAGGAAGTCGAGTTGGGAACAGGTCGTGAGATGACTTTCACGGGCTTGAAAGGGTCGAGTAAGACTTTGATGTCTGCTCTTCAGGTGGTGAAGGCGGTTCGTGCTGGAGCAGAGCTTTTCTTCACGCTAGTGGAGGTTGCAAAGCCTAATCCTACATTGCATATTATTTCAGTGGTATTTGAGTACCCTGATGTGGTCCCTGGAGATCTTCCTGGAGCCCCACCTCAACGGGAGATCTATTTCACCATCGAGCTAGTGCTAGGTGCGAAACCTGTATCACGTTCTCCGTATTGGCTAACGCCTAAGGAAATGACGGAGCTGAAGGTTCAACTTCAAGAGTTGTTGGAGCAGGGGTATGTGCGTCCAAGTTCGTTGCCTTGGAGCATGCCGGTCCTTTTTGTTAAGAAGAAGTACGGAAGCTTGAGATTTTGTATTGATTATCGAGAACTGAACAAGCTAACGAAGAAGAATAAGTACCCGATCCCAAGGATTGATGATCTCTTTGATCAGTTAGTCGGGTCAACAGTGTACTCGAAATTGGACCTTAAGTGCGGGTATTATCAGCTGAGGATAAGGGAGAGTGATATCCCTAAGACAGCTTTTAGTGCGAGATGCAGGCAATACGAGTTTACAATAATGCCGTTTGGGCTGACGAATGAGCCGTCGTTTTTCATGGATCTGATGAACAGGACTTTCATGGAGTACCTAGACCACTTTGTGATCGTCTTCATCGACGACATATTGGTGTACTCGCTAAGTGAGGAGGATCACTTTAAGCATCTACATTTGGTGCTGGAGATGCTGAGGAGGAATCAATTGTACGCCAAGTTCTCCAAATGCGAGTTTTGGTTATCCTCAGTGGAGTTCCATGGTCACATAGTTAGTGGAGAGGGAATTGCGGTGGATTCGGCGAAGATTATTGCGATACGAAAGTGGCCTGTGCTGTCTACGGTAGCGGAGGTCCGGAGTTTTCTGGGGCTTGCCGACTATTACAGGCGCTTCGTGAAGAACTTCTCGCGGATAACATTACCCCTCACGAATCTGACGGGGAAAGATCAAAAGTTTGTTTGGACACCGCGGTGCGCACGAGCTTTTGAGGAGTTGAAGAGTCGGTTGACCACGATGCCTGTGTTGAGTTCGCCGAGTGGGACCGAAGGTTTTGAGATCTACAACGATGCTTCGGGCAGTGGACTTGGTTGTGTCCTACTGCAACATGGAAGTATGATAGCGTATGGCTCGCGACAGCTGAAAGTGCATGAGAGGAATTATCTGGTCCATGACTTGGAGTTAGCGGCCGTGATTTTTGCCTTGAAGCTGTGGAGGCACTACTTGTACGGGGTGAAGGTCGATATCTATACCGACCATAAGATCCTGAAATACTTGTTCGATCAGAAAGATCTAAACATGCGACAGAGGAGATGGATGGAGTTCCTGGGGGACTACACGTTCAAAATTCACTATGTACCTGGGAAAGGCAATGCGGTTGCGGACGCATTCAGCCGCAGGGCCCCAGCTCAAGCCAATTGGCTGTCGGTACATGACAAGCAGTTGGTTCGGGAGTTGGAGGCATTTGAAATCTTTTGCGTAGACAAGCAAACAAGTACCGAAGCGCTATTGTACTGGACGGAAGTTCAGTGTGACCTGGCTGATCGGATTCGGCAGGCGTTGGATGTGGATAGCAGCATGAAGCAACTCATGATAGAGGCTTTGGATGGGTCAAATTCCCAATTCATTGTTGTGGATGGTTTGCTTTGGAAAGACGGTCGTCTGTGCGTCCCAAGTGTGGGCAATTTGCGAGTGGAATTGTTGTACGAGGCACATCATACCAAGTACTCGATTTACCCAGGGAGCACGATGATGTACCGCGATGTGAAGAAATTGTTCTAGTGGCCAGGACTTAAGAAGGATGTGGCACTGTACGTGGCGAAGTGTCAAACATGCGCCTTAGTGAAGGCGGAGTGCCAAAAGCCGGGAGGATTTTTGAAGTCCTTTCCTATTCCGGAGTGGAAGTTCGACGACATTAATATGGACTTTGTGCATGGTTTTCTAAGGTCGCAGAAGGGAAACGACGCCATCTAGGTGGTCATAGACCGTTTGACGAAGGTGTCGCACTTCATTCCACATAGGAAGGATGATCCTGTGGAGAGATTGGCAAAGTTATACGTGGATAATATTGTGCGGCTTCACGGTGTGCCCCGCATCATCGTGAGTGATCGTGATGGGCGGTTCACATCCAACGATTTGAGACTGGTGTAGTAGATGTTGGGAACCAAGTTGAGTTTCAGCACGACAATGGAAGAAATGCTTCACATGTGCGTCCTGGACTTCGGGAAGCAGTGGGAAGATCACCTATATTTGGTAGAATTCGCTTATAACAATAGCTACCAGGCAATCATTCAAATGGCGCCCTTCGAGGCCCTATATGGTAGAAGGTGTCGCACGTCGTTGTCTTGGTTGGAAACGGGTGAGTCGAAGTTGAATAAGCAGCAAGAGGTGGAAGATGCCACGTCGTTGGTTCGAATGATTCGAGAGAGATTGCTGATCGCTCAGGATCTCCAAGCTATGTACTATAATGCCAAGCATAGGAATATGGAGTTCGTTGTCGGAGACTGGGTGTACTTGAACATCAAGCCATTCAAGGGTGTCACGCGGGTGCGACGCTTGAAGAAGCTAAGCCCGAGGTACCTTGGACCGTTTGAAGTTCTGGAGCGGATTGACGAAGCAGCTTATCGATTGAGGCTATCAGTGGAGATTAGTGGTCTACACGATGTATTCTACATATCGGTGTGGTGGAAGGCGGTGCAAGAGCCTTCACAAGTGATTGCGGCCGATCTAGTGCCGGTCGATAATGGGTTGACGACGAAGGTCAAGCCTATACGCATTGAGGACTCGGAAGTCAAGCGGCTACGCAACAAAGAAATCAGGATGGTCAAAGTTCGTTGGGACAATTGCGTTCGAGAGGAGCTCTCCTGGGAGCGAGAGCAGACCATGCTTGAGGAGTACCCGGAGTTATTCCACACAGGTACCATTTAAGTTTTGTTTATCTGTCCTTTATGTAATTTCGGGATGAAATTCTTTTAAGAGGGATAGAGTTGTAACACTACAAAACTCAAAAGAGCGATGAGAGGCGTTTTGAGCCAAGTTTGGAATTTGGCAGAGGGCACACGGCCTGGGACACGGGCGTGCCCCCGGGGCGTGTCATGCTCGTGTCGACGATCTGGCTGAGAGGTCGACGAATTTGGAGTCGACGATCGTCGAGCAGCGAACACGGCCTGAGACACAGGCGTGTCATAGGCCGTGTCCTTCTCGGGATGAAGTGGGCCGTGGCGGGGGGGGGGGGGGGGGGGATACACGCATCAGTACTCGGGCCGTGTCGGGTAGACACGGGCGTGTCAAAATTCAACACGGGCGTGTCGAGTACCCGTGTCCCTTTCGGGATTTTTCGGTCCTGTGTTGATGGAGGAACACGACACACTACACGGACATGTACTGTATGACACGGGCGTGTCAAGTTTGACATGGGCGTATTGGGTGCCCGTGTCCTTTTCGGGAAGCGTCGGTTTCGACGGAGAATGGGGAACACACCCTGGACACAGGTGTGTCGCAGGCCGTGTTCGGCCCAGATTTTGGATTTCAAGACCGGATCGTGGCCGTACGTTTCCTTATTTTGGGATCCGACAGCTGGGGGTTGTTCCTGCTTGGTTATACCCGGGAATAGGGTTTCAAAGCCCACATTTCTCTTACTCAATCTCTTTCTAAATTTCTAGAGAGTGGGGAGAGCAAGGAAGAAGAAGGAGGCTAGATCCGGTCACCGGCGGAGCTTCGGAGCTCCAAATCGCAAGCCTACTTCGGATCTATGGAGGCGAGGACAATGTGATGCTTTTTCATCCGAATAGATTTCCATGGCACCAAGGAAAAATGCTAGGGTAATAATTCTCATCCTAGGACATGTAAAGTCCTCTTTTCCTTTGCATAGGAAGCCCGCTCTCGCGAGTTTGTGGTGAGTTTGAGGCGTTCCTTCAAGTAGACATAAATAGTCCGCATTATGTACATGTAGAGTCCGTAATCGAGAACGGACATAGGCATGATGTGTGAAGCCTACCCGGATAAGTTGGTCTAGATCGGTGATGTTACATTGCATGAATGGCCGGAGAAGACTCCGCGCGAATGGTTGTTTTTCGGGTTTTGTACGCAGTGGATTGCAACAGGGAGCCTGGGGACTAACTCCAAGGTGCACCCAGAAAACTGGGCAGATGCTTGATTCTGCCAACATGTGGGCCTGGGAGCCAACTTGAACATAACCGGGTTATGTGAAGTGTGTGATGGAAACGGGACTCGGGGAGGTTTGACCCGCGCATATGGCTTAAATTGACGTTGCGGTGTGAGCAACGTGTCAGGTGGAACCGTACTGGCTCTATGTCGTTCGGTGGGAGCCATTGGCATAGATGGAGGGTCTTCGTTGGTCTATGGCTTAAATTGAAGTGACCCATGCCGGGAAGACAAAAATGCTCGCAAGATTGGCCATCCAAGTGGTGGTGGTGAGACCGAAATGCCTATGGATTAAATTGACGTGACGTTGACCGGTTCACCAAGAATGCGCCCTTAGAGCATGGGGTGTGTGGCCGTGCGTGCCCACGCCTGTGATGAAGTGTTTACACTATACTGCTTGGTTATGCTATCAAAGTACAGCGAAAGGAGCATCGTCGCCCCGAGTTTCGGGGCGGGATCGTTATAATTTGGTCAGCATAGCTGGCCGTTGCTTTTGTTTTCCACCATTGCGGTGGATTATTGCTTGTAGGTGCTGCGGAGCCAAGTGATAAATAGCAGGCAAAAGCTCATGTTGCTGAGCCGGCCCTCGAAGGTCTAATTTTGAGTGTTTACTTGTATTATTCATGTGTGACCGACCAGCGTGTCGTGGTATGGAAAACACTATAATTTGCGTAAACAATTGTAAGGCCTTAAGGCCATTGTACTTGTGTACTGTACGTTCCTTCCTATTGGGTTTCATAGTGGACATTCATGCTTATGCTGGGTTCTTTATTTTGCAACCTTTTAAATTGCTTCTGCTAGAATGTACTATGTGAAGGACGTTGATTCTTAGTTGGATGGTTTCCATTGAGTAACCTCCCGGTCTGTCAATGGTATATGACGTCGGGCCCCGACAGGACCTACAGCTATATGCTACGCGACAGATAAGGGGTGTTACAAACTTATTCTCTCTATAAGATCATTCCTGATCTGTGTTGTATGCCTGAACTATAATGGCTGAGTGTAGGATCCTTCTATGGATCTAAGTGTAGGATCCTTCTATGGATCTGAGGTAGGGCCTGTGTGCCTGAGTTGTAGGAGAGTAATTCTCTCAGGTAGGATCATGTGGTGGATCTGAGTGTAGGGCTAACTGTTGGATCTCGTGGCCAACCTCAGAGGGTGGGGGGGGGGGGGGGTGGTGAATAAGGTTTAATGCGTTAAATGGAATTTCAAAATATTTCACACAAGGAAATCAAGTCCTGGAAGCTACCGCGAGGCGTTAGGTATCTAACGCGTGGCGGTACGTCTGTGGACTCGTTTTTCTGTGCAAGTTCGTTCGCAAACCCACAGGACAAACCACTTACTTTATACAACCAGAACAATCACACAATCAGATGAAGAAGAAATAAAAGTTCCATTTCACGAATAACAATGACAATTGTTCTATGTGATTACACAAACGTGATCTCCGTGACGCCGAAGATCAAAGGCGATGAAATATAAAGTCTCTTTTGATTTTCTATACCGAACCACTACCCGAACCAGTTGGCTCTCTCTCTTTCCCTCCAAGAAAGGTATTCAAGTTTCCTCTACGTAAGGAATGGTCTTAGAGCCCCGCTAGATCCTCCAGATCTAGACGTCGTTATCCCCCGCACGATTTCCCACGGAATCCTTCCCCAGAATCCGACGACCTTTACCGGTCGATTTTCCTCTCCTCAAGATTTAGAAAAGTCAAAAAATTTTCAAAAACAAGAGATATAAATATTCAAAAGAATGAAGTTCTCCCTCTCGAAGACTACTCCGTGGAGCGATCCGCGGTCGATGCTTAAGATCTCCATTTGTTGGCAACCAGTCGGCTCTTCGTGTTCGTTGTAGATCTTGGATCTTCGGAGTCTTTCGATCACGAGCGGGAGGGAGACGACTATCTTCTTCTTTGACGGAGACTTGTGGAATGAAGTGCAAGATGGTGGTTGAACCCTAGAATTAATGAACTCCTGTCCTTTCTTTTTCACCAAGTAATCAGGCACAAAAACCAAGGAGGCCTTTTATATGTCTTCGTGAAAATAGGTTACCGCCGACGGTAAGACTAGCGCCCGGTGGTAGGTTCGCGCGCTTGTTGTGCCAGCTATCCTCTAAATCTAGAAAGAAATATTCAAAACAAATATTTGTCGTTTCAAATATGCTAGCACCGCGCGATTACCGCTTCCACCGCGCGGTAATGTTGGACGCAACGATTCGCCGTTCGGCAAGCGCGGTGCGGTAGGGCTAGCGCCGATTTCGTCAAGAGCGCTAAGTCCAAATAATTCATTTTGGTAGCGCCTGTGGTAGTACTGGCGTATGGCAGTTGCCCAGTGACTGAGGAATTTGATTCGACGTTTGTCGAAGGGCTAGCGCGGGGCTGTAAATGCTATCGCCTGCGGTAGAGTAACATTCATCGAATGGCCATGCTTGACGTTCGTCAAACACCTAGCGCGGTGTGTTAGCACTAATGCCTGGCTGTAGGTCAACAGCTCGACGAACCCGGCTCTACGCTCGTCGAGCGAATAGCGTGTCGAGGTAAGTGATAGCGCTTGGCGGTAGCATCCATTCAATGCCACTGTCTCGACATACTCAACGCTTATCTTTTCAGCACTCTTGACACGGTGTTGGGTGAGCTAGCGCAATGCGTTAGTACTAGCTCTTGCTGATAACTTCCCGAGCGCCATGTCCACTTAATTCCAGCTACCGCTCAGTAGTAACTTCTATCGCCCGACGGTAACATCTGTAGGAAGCTTCTTCTCTTCACTTGAACCTGACAACATGCACACTCTATCAACATAAGATATGATCAAATACAATCTGGAAGTTGATATAATCAGACATAGGGCATGTGAAACATCGGTTCCAACAAACTCCCCCTTTTGATAATATCAACTTCCGTTAATGAGAAATTATCAATAAGATAGAGTGTGTGGATAATGAATAAACATTATGGGCTACCAACAGGTTGCAGCATGTGCTCTATATGGTTTCCCTACACATGTTCCCCCTATCTACGTATTCGATATGCTCCCCCTATCTATGTGCAGTCCCCCTACATGTGACCTCTCCTAATCCCATACTCAAGAGCGTACTCATGAACATTTTATACTCCCCCTTTGATAATATCAAAAGGGTGGGCAAGGCCAACCAGACATGCAACATATGAAAAAATAGGAGAACTAATGAGCATTGAGACAAATATTCAGTAGTGCACACACAAAGGTAAAGATAAACTTGACATATAGAGATGACTCAACAAAGATACATATCAGAGAATTTCAAGCACATGAGTCACACACTGGTGCATCGTACACAGTCAAAGATAATAAATTTTCAGATTTAACATGAATTGAACAACACAGACTAAACTAAGCACACAGCGAGTATGTCTACGATGCTATAAGAGTAAGGAAGTAATCAAGTCAGACAAACATTGAGAAACGTCATAAGTGTGAATTGTGTGCTAGTACGTATTGTTCTAAAGAGAAGGATAGTGTAGTTGTAGTCCAATTCTTATGCACGTAAGTCTTAGATAAGGCAATGACATGTGTACGTGTAGCATCGATACGAGATAATAACAAGAAAAAAAATATTGTCCATGTGAATCTCGATCGACTAGGAACCTAACACAATTTATACTAGCAGTAGTACTATCAATAGCAGTGTACAAGTATAAATAAACAACAGGAAGTAACTTAACTTATATTAATGCCCATACAAACATATAAGTTACGTATCGGCTTAACAATAAAGTAACTCATCATATATGAGTTCCCAAACAAACTTATATGACGAGGATCTTGTGTATGTAATGCAATGCAATGTTATGAATGCAATGTGTTGACTCACCCATACTCACACACATACAATTGCTATGTTGACACATACTTGTGGTTCCCACTTTCCGAGCAGGTAGCTAACCTCTCAAGCGTCATCCGTCGTGGCCAGACCGTAACAGTGAAACGTGCTTTCCACTACTACGCGGGCATCCACACTATCATACCTAGGCCTCTGTACGCCTCTGCGCTAAGAACACAACATCGGAGGTCACATGTGTACTACAGCTCAGAGGGGTCTTGGGTAGATGTGCACCAAGAACACAGCCCAAATTGATCTACCAGTATGGCACGGAAAGGGCCTCGGGAATGAGACTGAGGACACAACCAATCCGTCCACTTGGCATGGAAGGAGCACCTGGAATGAGCACCGAGGACCAAGCCCAACCACCCAAAGTCTATCTGTAACTCCTGTTGGTGTGACGACTGGCGATCCCGTACACCTTCCACACTATCCTTAACCCAGGATTATGACACTGCGTGTCAACTCACACAACATGAAATTTCACATAGCCTTTCCATCAATAATTCAGTGCTCAACAGCACCCAAGGGCTCCACACTGAGTCCCTTCTTATTATTCACATCCCGCGCTCAACAGCACGCAAGGGTTCCACACTGAGTACCTTATTAACACATCATTCTAGTGAGGCAGACACACACACACACACTTCCAACCCTTCCACATTTCCATACCACACAAGGCTTCATCATTTAAACAGGTGGCAAGCCACCTTATACAACATACCACTCCCACACTATTACACGTAGGGAGACTCAACTCTAAGCAGTGGACTATTATACACATTCCATTAATCATCCTATCACATGGTCATGCATTAACCTCATCCAATTCATTCTTAAAGTCAAGCATTCACAATCAATTATGCTTCCACGACAATATCGTTTGTTCAATCAAACGTATTAATATAGTTGTTCACTAGCTTACCCAAACCATTTGTTTGTCAACCTCCTTCAAACCATTAGTACAATCGTGTTCCACCAAACCATTTGTTTATCATGATTACGTATAGGCTAAGTCTACCAAAACCTCAACCATATTTACTTTCTTAAGGATCTAACCCATCAATCCTTTGTTTATCACAAATATCCATAAATTAAATTCAACAAATCTCAATGTTAATTTAACATGACCTCTCTACCAAATTCAAACCCGGATCCACACTAACCCGAGAATAACATGTATTTAAGACCTGACTATACAACAACTTCGAATGGATATTCCCGAGTCTATAGGACTCATATGAAAACATGTAACCATCCGTTGGAAAGGTCTTTCCAAGGGATTTGACTTTTGTGTTTAGCCAAAAGCCCAGATCTGGCCGTAACATACCCGAAAATGGCCTTGAAATTCGCTGCGCACAGAAAACAGATTGCTGCATGCATCTTAAAGCAAGATGAACGACATCGGTTCATCTTCTTCCTTTAGACATTTAATCAAAACTATATACAGAAATTCCTCCTCATTCACCCTCAATAGACCATTTTCGTCACAAAACCAAGTCCACAATGTCAACAAAAAAGAGAGGATAGGTTGAAGACATCAAGTATCTAGGGCGTAAACCCCATCATGGTCTCTACCCAAGAGATCTTCAACTCACAAGTCAAACTCTTTTGAGTCGACATCTCTCCTAGCAAATAACTACAAATCTAGTACCAAGGGAGTGGGTAGTGTTGGAACCCCTGATTTGTATTTGGGCTAGGTTCACTACTTAGGATGTTTGACCCACCATGTATAGCTAGGGTCAAGTCTGTCAGTCCTAGAGTTCAGGCTAGTCATTAGAATCAATCTTCATGGACCAGCCCGTAGTGGACTTCAGGAGACTCAAGTCTTAGAAGAATTTCAGAGTTCAAATTATTAGTTCGAAGTTCTTAGAACTCAGATCGATGAACTCAGAGTTCTTTCTCTGAGTTGAGCTCGACGATATTCGAGCTCAGGTCGACGATTTCTTTCTGAAGACAAATTCTCTGATCGATGAACTTGGAGCCCAGAATTAACAAGATATTTCCAGATTGAAGTTTGCTGAGCTTAGGTCCACAAACTCTGCTCCAGACAGATTTCTCAGTTCAACGAACTTGGAGCTCAGAGAATGTCAGTTGTTCTTAAGAACTTGGATCGCTGAGCTCAGGTCGATGAAGGGGATTTCTCAGCTCGACGAACTTGGAGTCCAGGTTGACGAAAGCTGCCCTGAGGTCGACGAAATCTGCTCAGAGACTAAATGTTAAGTTTTCCTTATCTATCCCTCTCTTCATTCCATCCAAAGTCAATAATTCCCTGAGTAATTAATGCTTAAATTCCCTAAGAAAATATCCACTTAAGGTAGCATTAATTATGGTTTTCATCAGAGTAATTACTTGACTTATGTAACGCCCTGAAACTCAAAAGAGCGACTGGAGGCATTTTGAGCCAAGTTTGGAAATTAGCAGGGGCACATGGCCTGGGACACGGGCGTGTCCCCTGGTGTGTCGAGCTTGGGTCGACGACCTGGCCATGTGGATGACAAAATTCAGAGTCGACGATCGTCGAGCGGCGAACACGGCCTGGAACACTGGCGTGTCACACGCCGTGTCCTTCTCGGGTTGTTGGGCGATTTTTATTCACAGGTGACACACGGCCTGGAAGCCCAGGCGTGTTCAGTGGTGACACGACCGTATCAAATGGGACACGGGTGTGTCCAATACCTGTGTGTATCTCGGGTCGCTGCTGGCCTATGTCGATGGAGGAACACGGCCGGGAACACGACTGTATACTGGATGACACGTGTGTGTCAAGTCAAACACGGGCGTGTCGGGTGCCCGCGTAATTTTTGAGACGCGTCGATTTCGATGGCGATTGGGGGACACGGCCCTGGACACGGGGGTGTCACAGGCCGTGTTCGGCCCAGATTTTGCATTTCAGGCCCGGATCGTGGCCGTTCGTTTCTTTAATTTGGGATCAGATGGCTGGGGGATGCTAGTGCTTGGATATAGCCGGGATTGGGACTCTGAAACCTCATTTCACTTGAGTGGTTCTCTTTCTAAGTCTAGAGAGATGGGAGAGCAAAGGAGGAAGAAGAAGCCTAGATCCGGTCACCGGCGGAGCTTCGGAGCTCCAAATCGCGAGCCGACTTTGGATCTATGGAGGCAAGGAGATTGCGCTGCTTTTCATCCGCGTACATTTCCTTGGCTCCAAGGAATAACAATAGGGTAACGATTCTCTCCTTGAGCATGTGAAGCTCTACTTCTTTTGCATAAAGAAGCCCGCTCTCGCGAGTTTGCGGTGAGTTTGAGGCGTTCCTTCGGGTAGACATGAATAGTCCCCGTTGTGTACATGTAGAGTCCGTATTCGAGAACGGACATAGGCATGATGTGTGAAGCCTACCCGGACAAGTTGGTCTGGATCGGTGTTGTTACATTGCATAAGGGCCAGAGAAGACTCCGTGCGAATGGTTGTTTTTCGGGTTTTCTACGTGGTAGATTGCAACAGGGAGCCTTGGGGATTAACTCCAAGGTGCACCCGAAAAACTGGGCAGATACATTATTCAGCCAACATGGTGGCCTGGGAGCCAACTTGAACATAACCGGGTTATGTGAAGTGTGTAACGGAAACAGGACTCAGAGAAGTTTGACCCACGCATATGGCTTAAATTGTCGTTGCGATGTGAGCACGTGTTAGGCAGAACCGTACCCGTTCTATGTCGTTCGATTGGAGTCGTTATTATAGATGAGGGTCTTAGGCGGTCTATGGCTTAAAATGACATAACCAATGCTTGAAAGACAAATGCTCATAGTTTGGCCGTCAAAGTGGCGGTGGTGGAACCAAAATGTATATGACTTTAATTGACGTGACATTGAGCGGTTCACCGAGAATGTGCCCCGAGTGCACAGGGCGTATGGCCGTGTGTGCCAACGCCTGTGATGAAACATATATATATACTGCTTGGTTAGGTTAATAAAGTGTAGGGAAGGAGCATCGCCGCCCCGAGTTGGGCGCGGGATCGTTATAATTTGGTCAGCATTGCTGACCGTTGCTTTAGTTTGCCACCGTTGTGGTGGATTGTGCTTGCAGGTGCTGCAAAGCCGAGCGGTAAATAGCGGGCTAAAGCCCAAGTTGCTCTGCTGGCCCTCGAAGGCCAAATGCTTAGTGTTTTCTTTTATTCATGTATGACTGTCCTGCGTGCCGAGGTTTAGAAAACACTTCTATTTGAGTAAACAATTGTAAGGCCTTAAGACCATTGTACTTGTGTATTTGTATGTTTATTCCGTGTCTTGTTAGTGGACATTCATGCTAGTGTTGGGTTCTTTATTAATGCAACTATTATAATTGCTTCCGCTAGAATGCTCTGTGTAGGACGTTGATATTAGTTTTATGGTTTCCATTGAGTGACCACCCGGTCTGTCTGTGGTATATGGCGTCGGGCCCCGGCCGGACCGACTGCTATATATTATGTGACGGATATGGGGTGTTACAATTTGGTATCAGACTACAGGTTTCGGTCAGGCTTAAATGAATTCATGGGTGAATTCTTTTAAGGGGTGGTGAGCACATGTGTGTGCGTCATCGTTATAACAACAAAAGAACCCATGAATGTCCACTTAGGAATGAAAATACACGTGTTTGAGGAACCTGCGCTTTCCTATAATTGCGTTTTGCAATTTTGTTTGGTCGTTTAACGGTGTTTTGTATAACTATAGGTGACCAGAAGCGGTGCTGGGCCGTCAGAACGCCGAGTTTCTGAGTCTAGTAGTGCACCGAATGATGCTCCTGCAACACCTCCATCAGCTGAAACCATATAATTGGTGGCCGAAGCAGTGTTTTCCATGATCAATGTGCAGCCTGCAAGGCAAATGCAGCAGCCCGCTCCTACGATGGAGCAAGTGCCTCTTCAAGAGGCTGAGCCGAGAAGAGTGGAGCAGGTAGTAGTGGAGCCTTTGGTGCCGAGGCGAGCAACTGAAAGGCAGCTTAAGCATGTTATGAGCTTTAATCCTCCTATGTTCTCGGGGTTGGGAACCCCATCGCAAGCTAAAGACTGGCTCTCCCGTGTGAAGAGAGTCTTGACAGCAACAGAGACGGAGGAGTGGTAGATGACCACTATAGCTACGTTCCTTCTGGACAGTGATGCTAGGTTGTGGTGGGAAGGCTTTGAGCTGCACCTCTTGAGGGGAAGTCAAGTTACAGATGTCTCAATGGAGGAGTTCTCGAGACTGTTCTTGGCTATGTACCTCCCTCCGACTCAGAGGATCGCTTTGGAGAATGAGTTTCTGAAATTGGTGTAAGGAGAGAGTAGAGTGGATGAGTATCTCCCCTAGTTTAGTCATTTGAGGCGGTACGCTAGCTCCACATTCACGGGTGAGGAGCGCAAGACGAACTGTTTATACGAAGGACTGAGAGATGACTTGAGGCTATTGCTATCGGGGCCTATGAAGCAGGGCTTCTTGACACTGGTCAACACAGCCCGCTCTTTGGAGAAGGATATGAAGAATGTACAAGCAAATAAAATCTTTGGTGATAAAAAGTCTGAGTTCAAGGTATCGACTACCTTAAAGTCTGGGTACCGTAAGTTCTTTAAGAAGGCTAAGACTTCAGTTCCGGCTCCTTCTTCCGGTGCTTCTGTGGCGAGTACGGGTCGGACCCCGGGTGCATGTCTTACTTGTGGAAAACTGGGGAACTTTGCCCGGGATTGCTGGAGCGGACGCCCCAAGTCCGAGAGGAAATCAGGAGCCACTTATGAAGAGAAGGGCAAGGCGGTGGAGTTAACTGCGTCCCATTATACTCCGGCTCAACCAAGGGTTTATAATCTTGGCCAACAGGAGGCCATTAAATAAGCGGATGTGCTTTGGTGATAAAAAGTCTGAGTTCAAGGTGTAGACTACCTCAAAGTCTGGGAACCTTAAGTTCTTTAAGAAGTCTAGGACTTCGGGTCCGGCTCCTTCTTCCGGTGCTTCTGGGGAGACTACGGGTCGGACCCCGGGTGCATGTTTTACTTGTGGAAAACTAGGGAACTTTGCTCGGGATTGCTGGAGCGGACGTCCCAAGTCCGAGAGGAAATCAGGAGCCACTTATGAAGAGAAGGTCAAGGAGGTGGAGTTAACCGCGTCCCATTATGCTCCGGCTCAACCAAGTGTTTATAATCTTGGCCAACAGGAGGTCATTAAACACGTGGATGTGGTGACAGGTATGGTTTAAATTTATAGCAAGTCAAATTATTTTATACTTGTTATGTGCGTGTTACCTTACCACTGCTTGTTTAGGATTTGTTTTGATTTGTGAGAATCCGGCAAGAGCACTCTTTGATACGAGAGCTTCACACTCCTTCTTTTCCGAACGATTCATATCGTGCATCGGAGTACCTTCTTCGATGACGAAGGACAAGTTGGATGTGTTGTTACCGAATGGGTGTTCGATACGCGCGGATAAAATCTGCGGCATTAAGATTCATATTGGGAATCAAGAGTTTGAGCTGCAAACATCGTAACTACCGCTGGTGCAGTTCGACGTTATATTTCACATGGAATGGCTCGCAGAGAAGCAAGCCTATATTGATTGCGGTCGCAAGGAAGTCAAGTCGGGAACAGGTCGTGAGATGACTTTTACGGGCTTGAAAGGGTCGAGCAAGATGTGGATGTTTGCCCTTCAGGTGATGAAGGCGGTTCATGCTGGAGCAGAGTTGTTCTTTACGCTAGTGGAGGTTGCAAAACCAAAGCCTACGTTGGACATTATTTCAGTGGTATCAGAGTACCCTGATGTGTTCCCTGGTGACCTTCTTGGAGCCCCGCTGCAGCGGGAGATAGATTTCACGATTGAGCATGTGCCAGGTGCGAAGCCTGTGTCACGATCTTCGTATCGGCTAGCGCTTAAGGAAATGGCGGAGCTGAAGGTGCAACTTCAGGAGTTATTGGAGCAAGGTTACGTGCGTCCAAGTTCTTCACCCTGGAGCGCACCGGTCCTCTATGTATAGATTATCGGGAGCTAAACAAGCTAACAGAAAAGAACAAGTACCGGATCCCAAGGATTGATGATCTCTTTGATCAGTTAGTCGGGTCGACGGTGTACTCAAAGTTGGACCTCAAGTCCGGTTACTATCCGCTGAGAATAAGGGAGAGTGATATCCCTAAGACAGCGTTCAGTATGAGATACGGGCATTATGAGTTTACGGTCATGCCATTTGAGCTGACCAATGCACCGTCGGTGTTCATGGATTTGATGAACAGGACTTTCCGGGAGTACTTGGACCATTTTGTGATCGTCTTCATCGACGATATTTTGGTGTACTCGCAGAGTGAGGAGGATCACTTCAGGAATCTACATTTGGTTTTGGAGACGCTGAGGCGGAATCAGTTGTACGCCAAGTTCTCTAAATGTGAGTTTTGGTTGTCCTCAGTGGCATTCCTCGGTCATATAGTGAGTGGAGAGGGTATTGCAGTGGATCCGGCAAATATTGTTGCGATACGAGAGTGGCCTATGCTTTCTACGGTAGCGGAAGTCCGGAGCTTTCTGGGGCTTGCCGGCTATTATAGGCGCTTCATGGAGAACTTCTCGTGGATAGCGTTACCTCTCACTACTTTGACGAGGAAAGAGCAGAAGTTTGTTTGGACGTCGGAGTGCGCACGAGCTTTTGAGGAGTTGAAGTGTTGGTTGACCACGATGCCTGTGCTGAGTTCGCCTAGTGGGACCGAAGGTTTTGAGATCTACAATGATGCTTCAGGTAGTGGTTTGGGTTGCATGCTACTGTAGCATGGAAGTGTTATAGCTTATGGCTCGAGACAGCGGAAAGTGCTCGAGAGGAATTATCCGGTCCACGACTTGGAGTTAGCAGCCATGATTTTTGCCTTGAAGCTGTGGAGACATTATCTGTACGGTGTGAATATTGATATCTACACCGATCACAAGAGGCTGAAATATTTGCTGGATCAGGAAGATCTGAAAATGCGGCATCGTAGGTGGATGGAGTTCCTGGGGGACTATACATTCAAGATCCACTATATGCCTGGTAAAGGCAATGCAGTTGCGGACGCATGGAGTTGTTGGGCCCTAGCTCAAGCCAATTGGATATCGCTCCATGACGAGCGGTTGGTTCGGGAGTTGGAGGCATTGGAGATCTTTTACGTGGATAAGCAGTCAAGTGCTAAAGCACTATTCAATTGGACTGAAGTCCAGTATGACCTGGCTGATCGGATTCGGCAGGCTTTGGATTTGGATGGCCACATGAAGCAGATCATGGTTGAAGCTCTGGATGGGTCAAATTCCCAATTCGTCGTTGAGGATGGATTGCTTTGGAAGGACGGTCGTCTGTGCGTCCCAAAAGTGGGCAATTTGTGGGTGGAATTGTTGTACGAGGCGTATCATACCAAGTACTCAATTCACCCGGGGAGCACGAAGATGTACCGCGATGTTAAGAAATTATTTTGGTGGCCAGGACTAAAAAAGGATGTGGCGCTCTATGTAGCGTAGTGTCAAACGAAAGAGGAGTGCCAAAAGCCGGGAGGATTCTTGAAATCCTTGCCTATTCCGGAGTGGAAGTTCGACGACATTACTATGAGCTTTGTGCACTGGTTGCCAAGGTTGCAAAAGGGGAACGACGCCATTTGGGTGGTCGTAGATCGTCTAACGAAGGTGTCACACTTCATTCCGCATAGGAAGGATGATCCGGTTGAGAAATTGGCAAAGTTGTATGTGGATAACATAGTACAGCTTCACGGTGTGCCCCACAGCATTGTGGGTGACCGGGATGGGCGGTTAACGTCCAACGATTGGAGGTTGGTGCAGCAGATGTTGGGAACAAAGCTGAGTTTCAGCACAGCTTTTCATCCACAGACGGATGGGCAAACCGAGAGGGTCAGTTGGACAATGGAAGACATGCTTCACATGTGTGTCCGGGACTTCGGGAAGCAGTGGGAAGATCATCTTTACTTGGTGGAGTTCGTGTACAACAATAGCTACCAGGCAAGTATACAAATGGCGCCCTTTGAGTCCCTTTATGGTAGAAGATGTCGCACGCCGTTGTCTTGGTTGGAAACGGGTGAGTCAAAGTTATACAAGCACCAAGAGGTGGATGATGCTACGTCTTTGGTTCGAACAATTTGATAAAGGTTGCTTATCGCTCAGGACCGACATGCGAAGTACTATATTGCCAAGCACAGGAACGTGGAGTTCGCTGTCGGCGATTGGGTGTACTTGAAAATCAAGCCGTTGAAGGGTGTCTCGCGGGTGCGGCACTTGAAGAAGCTAAGCCCGAGGTACCTTGGACCGTTTGAGGTTCTGGAGCGGATTGATGAAGCAGCGTACCGGTTGAAGCTGTCAATGGAGCTTAGTGGTCTACATGATGTATTCCATATATCAGTGCTACGGAAGGCAGTGCAAGAGCCTATGCAAGTGATCGCAGTCGATCAAGTGCCGGTCGATAGTGGGTTGACGACGAAGTTCAAGCCCGTACGTATTGAGGACTCGGAAGTCAAGCGGCTACACAATAAAGAGATTAAGATGGTCAAGGTCCGTTGGGACAATTGCGGTCGGGAGGAGCTTTCTTGGGTGCGAGAGCAGACTATGCTTGAGTAGTACCCAGAGTTGTTTTGCTCAGGTAACGTTTAAGTTTTATGCTTATCTTTCCTTTATGTAATTTCGTTGACGAAATTCTTTTAAGAGGGAGAGAGTTGTAATGGCCAGAAACTCAAAAGAGCGACGAGAGGCATTTTGAGCCAAGTTTGGAATTTGGCAGGGGCCATACAGCCTAGGACACGGGCATGTCCCAGGGCATGTCGAGCTTGGGTCGATGACCTGGCCGTGTGGACGACGAAATTTGTAGTCGACGATCGTCGAGCGGCGAACACGGCCTGGGACACGGGCGTGTCACAGGCCGTGTTCTTCTCGGGTTGTTGGGCGATTTTTATTCACAGGTGACACACGACCTGGAAACCCAAGCGTGTTCAGTGGTGACACGACCATGTTAAATGGGACACGGGCGTGTCCAATACCCATGTGTGTCTCGGGTCACGGCTGGCCTATGCCGATGGAGGAACACGGCCGAGAACATGGTTGTGTATTGGATGACACAGGCATGTCAGGTCAAACACGGGCATGTCTGGTGCCCGTGTAATTTTCGAGACGCATCAATTTCGACGGTGATTGGGGGACACGGCCCCGGACACGGGCGTGTCACAGGCCGTGTTCGGCCCAGAGTTTGCATTTCAGGCCCGAATCATGGCCGTTCGTTTCTTTAATTTGGGATCCGACGGCTGGGGGATGCTAGTGCTTGGATATACCCGAGATTGGGCCTTTGAAACCCTCATTTCACTTGAGTGGTTCTCTTTCTAAGTCTAGAGAGAGGGGAGAGCAAAGGAGGAAGAAGAGGCCTAGATCCGGTCACCGGCGGAGCTTCGGAGCTCCAAATCGCGAGCCGACTTCGGATCTACGGAGGCAAGGAGATTGCATTGCTTTTCATCCGTGTACATTTCCATGGTGCCAAGGAATAACACTAGGGTAACAATTCTCTACTTGAGCATGTGAAGATCTTCTTCTTTTGCATAAGGATGCCCGCTCTCGCGAGTTTGCGGTGAGTTTGAGGCGTTCCTTCGGGTAGACATGAATAGTCCCCGTTGTGTACATGTAGAGCCTGTATTCGAGAATGGACATAGGTATGATGTGTGAAGCCTACCCGGTCAAGTTGGTCTGGATCGGTGATGTTGCATTGCATAAGGGCCGGAGAAGACTCCTTGCGAATGGTTGTTTTTCGGGTTTTATACGTAGTAGATTGCAACAGGGAGACTTGGGGATTAACTCCAAGATGCACCCAGAAAACTGGGCAGATGCGTGATTCTGCCAACATTGTGGCCTGGGAGCCAACTTGAACATAACCAGGTTATGTGAAGTGTGTAACGGAAACGGGACTCAGAGAATTTTGACCCACGCATGTGGCTTAAATTGTCGTTGCGATGTGAGTTCGGGTTAGGCGGAACCGTACCCATTCTATGTCGTTCGGTTGGAGTCGTTGGCATAGATGAGGGTCTTAGGCGGTCTTGGCTTAAAATGACGTGACCAATGCCTGAAAGACAAATGCTCATAGTTTGGCCGTCAAAGTGGCGGTGGTGGGACCGAAATGTCAATGGCTTTAATTGACGTGACATTGAGCGGTTCACCGAGAATGTGTCCTGAGTGCACGGGGCGTGTGCTCGTGCATGCCAATGCCTGTGATGTAATGTATATATATACTTCATGGTTATGCTAATAAAGTGCAGGGAAGGAGCATCACCACCCCAAGTTGGGGGCGGGATCGTTATAATTTGGTCAGCATTGCTGACCGTTGCTTTGGTTTGCCACCGTTGTGGTGGATTGTGCTTGCAGGTGCTGCGGAGCCGAGAGGTAAATAGCAGGCTAAAGCTTAAGTTGCTGTGCTGGCCCTCGAAGGCCTAATGCTTAGTGTTTTCTTTTATTCATGTATGGTCGGCCTCCGTGCCGAGGTTTGGAAAACACTTCCATTTGAGTAAACAATTGTAAGGCCTTAAGGCCATTATACTTGTGTATTTGTACGTTCATTCCGTGGCTTGTTAGTGGACATTCATGCTAGTGTTGGGTTCTTTATTAATGCAAATATTATAGTTGCTTCCGCTAGAATGCTATATGTACGATGTTGATATTAGTTGGATGGTTTCCATTGAGTGACCACCCAGTCTGACTGTGGTATATGGCGTCTGATGCTAAAGATCACGGCAATGAACCGGTCGCACAAGTAATATAAAATGGGGGTTTTCCCAAGTATCGATCTCACAAGGAACACAGTAAGGTGGAGTTAATTTTGAGGAGGACTTGAGATTGAAGTCCTTAGGTCGGAGGTAACGATGGGGACTTTGATATTGCGGACAAAGAAAATAAAACACTATCAACTACTCCTATTCAATGCCGCTATGCGATGCTTCGCCAGCCGGGATGGAAGACTAGTCAGGCCGCTATGCACCGAATCACTAGGCGGATGGGCGAGTAGGCTTGCGGATGAGGTGATGAGAATGGCGGAATGAGGGTCGTGATGTAACGCCCCGAATTTTGTGTGCGAGTCGGTCGCGGAAAAAGAGTTTTTGGTGCCTGTAGGGGTACACGGCCTAGGACACGGGCGTGTCCAAGGCCGTGTCTGGCTGGTGATTTTTGGCCGTTTCCAACCCGAGAAGGACACGGCCAGGAACACGGCCGGATGACACGGGCGTGTCATCCGACACGGGCGTGTGCCAACCCGTGTCCCTACCCGTGTCCTGATGGGTCGTGTCCGTTGCCGTGGCGGTTATGCGTGACACGCCCACGAACACGGGCGTGTCGAGGAACCCGACACAGGCGTGTCAGATCCGACACGGGCGTGTCTTGGCCCGTGTGCATTTCTCAGTTCGACGATCGTGCCTGGATCGAGGCACACGGCCTTGGACACGGCCGTGTGCCAAGCCGTGTGCGGCCCAGGTCTGGGGAATTTTGTGCAGATCCGAGCCGTTCATTTTCTTTAATTAGGATCCAATGACCCAGATTAAATCCTGCTCTGTTAAGGCCGGGAATAGGGATTTATTCCCTCATTTTCTCTCCAAAGTTCTCCCCTTCCAAAGTGAGAGAGGAGAGGAAGAAGAAGGAGGTTTCCGGCCGCCGACGGAGCATTGGAGCGCCATTTCGAAATCGGAGAGCGGATCCGTGGAGGGAAGGTCATTGCGAAGAGTTCTAACCGCGTAGTTTTTCCATGGCGCCAAAACGGACTACAAGGGTAACGATTCTCAACTCGAGCGCTTGAATCTCTTTCTTTCTGCATAAGGAATCCCGCTCCCGCGAGTATGCGGTGAGTGCGTGGTGTTCCTTGGGGGTTGACGGGAATAGTCCCCCTTGTGTTGCATGTAGAGCCCGGAATCGTAAGTACGGGCATAGGCATTGTGTGTGAAGCCTACCCGGACGTGTTTTGTCTGGATCGGTGATGTTGCATTTGATATGGTTTTGCCGGAGAAGACTCCGTGCTTTGGATTTTTCGGGTTTCTACGCGGTAGATTGCAGCAGGGATCCTTGGAGGTTAGCTTCAAGGCGCACCCGGAAAACTGAGCGGAAACGTGTTCTGCTAACTTGGCGGTCTGGGAACCGGCCTTGATCATAACTGGGTTATGAGATTGTTTTGGAAAATTTGGGATCCGAGAGAAGCTTGGCCCGCGCAAAGTTCCTTAAATTGGACATGCGGCGTGAGCAACGGGCAAGTGGAATTGGACCTAGGCTATGTGGTTCGGTGCGAGAGACCCGAAGACGGGGACTGGCCGTTGGCATAGTCGGAGCCTTAGACGGTGGTCAGAAAGGCTAAATGCTCACATGTTGTTGCCATCCTAGGGATGGTGGTGAATGCACTGATTTGTCAGGGTTCACCATGAATGTGCCCTGAGTGCACGGGGTGTTTGGCCGTGCGAGCCTACACCTGTGGCGAATTATAATTGCGATATATATATTGTTGGGCTAATGTTTTGCAGGGAAAGAGCACAGCCGTCCCGAGTAAGGGGCGGGGTCGTTATAATTTGGTCGGCTTTTAGCTGACCGTTGCTTTATTTGCCACCGTGCGGTGGTATGTGCTTGCAGGTGCTGCGGAGCCGAGCGCCAAATAGCGGGCTGGAGCCCATGTTGCTGTGCTGGCCCTAGAAGGCCGTAGAATAGTTGTTTTTACATTTCTCATGTGTGGCCGGCCTGCGAGCCGATGTATGTAAGACATGTTATATTTATGAACATTTGTAAGGCCATAAGGCCATGTACCTGTTTCAGTGTATTTGGGGTTCGTTCTTGTAGTTGTAAATGTGGACATTCATATTTGATGGATTTAAGTTTGGGTTCTTCAACTTTAAAAACTTCCGCTAGAATGCTCTGTGGTTAGGACGAGTAGTCTTAATTGGTTGGTTTGATTTATTCATTTAGTAACCCTTCCGACTGTCTGTGGTATATGGCGTCGGGTTCCAGCTGGACCTTCTGTTATATGCCATGCGACGGATGGGGGTGTTACAATTTGGTATCAGACTTCTGGTTACGGTCAAGCTTAAATGAATTCGTGGACGAATTCTTTTAAGGGGTGGTGAGCACATGTGTGCGTCATCGTTATAACATTAAAAAGAACCCATGAATGTCCACTTAGGAATGAAAAATACTCGTGGTTGAGGAACCTGCGCGTTCCTATAATTGCTTTTTACAATTTTGTTTGGTCACTTATTGGTGTTTTGTATGACTATAGGTGACCGGGAGTGGAGTAGAGCCGACAGAACATCTGGTTTCTGAGGATTATAGTGCACCCAGTGGCGCGCTTGAGACCCCTCTTTCGTTAGAAACCATAAGAAGGATCGTTGAAGTGGTGCTCGCTATGACTAGTGCACAGCAGGGAAGCAATGTGCAACCTTTTGTCCCCGAGATGACTTCAATGCCGGGTGGTGTGTTGGATCAAATGACATTTAGGAGGCCATCAGGTCAGCCGTTGAATATGTGCTTGGTGCAGGGTACGCACTCAGTTGATGAGTATTTGCAGGCATTCCTTTTGATAAGCCGCTACCCATGCTTTGAGTTGGAGAATGAGAGGTCTATAGTCGATAGATTCTATAGTGGTCTACGTGACGAACTGCGAATTCTACTTCTAGGACCAAAACTAATGGGATTCCGAGCCTTGGTAGAGTCGGCCAGATCTTTGGAAGTGGAAATGGGAAAAATTCACCAGATACCAGTGAGTAGGGTATCGAACTCTGCAATTCCTATGAGGGGTGCATCTTGCAAAATGATGAAGAAGAAGGTTAGATCATCGACTAGCAAGGTTGCTTACAACTGTCATACTTGTGGAAAGAAAGGACACTTTGCCCGAGAATGTTGGGATGGTGCTCAGAAGATTAAGGAAGCTATGTCAGGAGCAGGTGAGGACTCTGGTACTAAGAAACCACAGTTCAAAGGGCCAAGTTCAAAGTCCGATGTCCGCAGTTGGAATAAGAAGCTGAAGACTTCGAACTCAGCCCCTTCTCCTGGTGCGTCGGGAGCAACTACAAGTCGAGTCCCAAGAGCTTGCTATATCTGCGGAAAAGTGGGACATTTTGCACGTGAGTGTTGGAGTGGACGTGCAAAGTCCGAAAGGAAGTCTGAAGAGTACAAGCTTGGTCATCAAGAGGACAGAAAGCAAGCAGACGTGGTGACAGGTAAGGTTTAAAATTCTAGCATTTAGCGTTAGACACTTGTAGTCTTTGTGCATGTTAACCTAGAACCGCTTGTGCTAAGCGTTGTTCTGAATTTCGTTTTTCCGGCAGGAGCACCGTTCGTTAAAGGGGGCTTTGTGTCTCCGTTTGCCCAAAGGAATTGTATTACGTGTCGGAATATATCTTCCGATGGCAAAAGTCTTAATGGATATGTTGTTGACTAGTAGTACTCGATGCGCGCAGATAGAATCTGTTGCGTTTAGGTATGGATTGTGAGTCAAAAGTTTAATTTGCAGACGTTGTTTCTACCGCTAGGAGAGTTCAACGTGATCTTTAGTATGGTCAGGCTCTCGGAGCAGCAGACATACGTTGATCGAAGTTGCTAGTGGGTCAGTTGAGAGCTAGTCATGAGGTGACTTTCGCGGGCATGAAGGGGTCGGGTAAGATTTTGATGTCAGCCCTTCAGGTGTTCAAGGCAGTTCGGTCTGGGGCAGAACTGTATGTCACTCTAGTGTAGACTTCGACGCCTAAACCTAGTTTGGGCAACATCCCAGTTGTGTCCGAGTATCCTGATGTGTTTCCAGATGATCTCCCAGGAGCCCCTCCTCAGTGGGAGATAGACTTTACTATAGAGCTGGTACCGGGTGCCAAACCGGTTTCACGCTCCCCCTATCGGATAGCCCCAAGAGAAATGGCAGAGTTGAAGGTGCAACTGCAGGAGTTGCTAGAGCAAGGTTATGTGCGTCCAAGTTCGTCGCCTTGGAGCGCACCAGTTCTCTTTGTTAAGAAGAAAGATGGGAGCTTGCGGCTTTGTATCGATTATCGGGAATTGAACAAACTTACGAAGAAGAACAAATATCCAATCCCGAGGATTGACGATCTATTTGATCAGTTGGTTAGGTCAACCGTATATTCGAAGTTAGATTTGAAGTCTGGTTACTATCAGTTGAGGATAAGGGAGAGCGACATTCCAAAGACAGCATTCAGTACGCGGTTTGGGCATTACGAGTTCACAGTCATGCCGTTTGGGTTGACGAATGCGTCATCCGTGTTTATGGATCTGATGAATAGGACGTTCAGAGAATACTTGGATCAGTTCGTGATAGTATTTATCGATGATATCCTGGTGTATTCGCGGTGCGAGGAGGATCACTACAAGCATTTACACATGGTGTTGGAAACATTGAGGAAAAGTCAGTTGTATGCAAAGTTCTCCAAGTGTGAATTTTGGTTATCCTCAATAACGTTCCTTGGTCATGTTGTCAGTGGAGAAGGAATAGTTGTGGATCCGGCGAAGATAGTGGCGATACGGGAGTGGCCTACTTTGACTACAGTGGCAGATGTCCGGAGTTTTCTAGGGCTTGCTGGCTACTACAGGCGCTTCGTAGAGAACTTCTCGCGGATAGCACTACCACTCACAACGTTGACAAGAAAGGATCAGAAGTTTGTGTGGTCTCCGGAGTGCGAACAGGCTTTTGTAGAGTTGAAGAGGCGGTTAACCACTGCGCCTATTTTATGTTCGCCAAGTGGTACCGAAGGGTTCGAGATTTATAGTGATGCTTCAGGCAGTGGTTTGGGCTGTGTTCTGCTACAGCATGGGAGAGTGATAGCTTATGGTTCACGACAATTGAAGGTTCACGAGAGGAATTATCCGGTCCACGACTTAGAGTTAGCGGCCGTGATTTTTGCTCTAAAGCTTTGGAGGCACTATCTGTACGGTGTGAAGGTAGATATTTACACCGATCATAAGAGTTTGAAGTACCTATTGGACCAAAAGGATCTGAACATGAGGCAGAGGAGGTGGATGGAGTTCTTAGGGGACTACACCTTCAAGATACACTATGTGCCTGGGAAGGGAAATGTAGTGGCAGATGCGTTGAGTCGTAAAATTCCCGCACAAGCCAACTGGTTATCAGTGCATGATAAGAGATTGGTCCAAGAGTTGGAGGCATTGGAGATATCTTGCGTTGACAAGCAGTCTAGTGCCGAGGCGAAACTGTTTTGGACAGAGGTGAAGTGTGACCTAGCGGATAGAGTTCGGCGGGCTTTGGTGCAGGATAGCAGCATAAAGCAAATCCTAGATGGATCTTTGGATGGGTCAAATTCCCAGTTTGTGGTTGAAGATGGGTTGCTAAGGAAGGACGGTCGTCTATGCGTTCCTAGTGCGGATAATATTCAGGAGGAGTTGATGTATGAGGCTCATCATACCAAATACTCAATCCACCCGGGAAGCACGAAGATGTATAGAGACATGAAGAAATTATTCTGGTGGCCGGGTTTGAAGAAGGATGTGGCGCTTTATGTGGCCAAGTGCCATACTTGTGCATTGGTGAAGGCGGAATGCCAGAAGCCCGGAGGTTTCTTGAAATCACTTCCTATCCCAGAATGGAAGTTTGACGATATATCTATGGATTTTGTGCACGGTTTGCCGAAGTCGCAGAAGGGAAACGACGCCATTTGGGTGGTCGTAGATAGATTGACAAAGGTGTCGCACTTTATCCCAGTGAGAAAGGAGTATCTAGTGGAAAAGTTAGCCAAACTCTACGTGGATAATATTGTACGATTGCATGGTGTGCCTCGCAGTATTGTTAGTGATCGTGATGGACGCTTCACGTCAAATGACTGGAGGTTGGTGCATGGTCTGTTGGGTACTAAACTAAAGTTCAGCACAGCCTTTCACCCGCAGACAGATGGCCAAACCGAGAGAGTCAACAGAACTATGGAGGACATGCTTCGCATGTGCGTCCTAGATTTCGGGAAGAACTGGGAGGATCACTTGTACATGGTGGAGTTTGCGTATAACAACAGCTTTCAGGCAAGTATTGGAATGGCGCCTTTCGAAGCTTTGTACGGGAGGAAGTGTCGTACGCCGTTGTCTTGGTTGGAGGCAGGCGAATCAAAGTTGTATAAACGTCAAGCGGTGGAAGATGCCACTTCAATGATACGGACAATTCAAGAAAGGCTGAAGATTGCTCATGATAGACAGTCAAAGTATTACAATGCCAAACATAGAAATGTGGAGTTCAATGTTGGCGACATGGTATATTTAAAGATCAAGCCGTTCAAGGGTGTATCGCGGGTTCGACGCTTGAAGAAGCTGAGTCCGATATACCTTGGACCATTTGAAATCCTGGAGCGTGTTGGCGAGGCGGCGTATAGGTTGAAGCTGTCGACGGAGTTGAGTGGGCTGCATGACGTATTCCACGTATCGGTGTTGCGTAAGGCAGTGCAAGAGCCTTCGCAGATCGTTGCAGACAATCAGGTACCGGTTGATTATGAGTTAACAACAAGGGTCAGACCAGTACGAATTGAAGACGTTGCGGTCAAACGACTCCGCAACAAGGAGGTCAGAATGGTTAAAGTCCGTTGGGATAATTGCGGACGTGAGGAACTTTCTTGGGAGCGAGAGCAAGCTATGTTGGAGGAATATCCCGAGTTATTCCACTCAGGTATCATTTAGCTTTTGTGTACCTTTGCTTAATTTCGGGACAAAATTCCTTAAGTGGGGGAGATTTGTAACGCCCCGAATTTTGTGTGCGAGTCGGTCGCGGAAAAAGAGTTTTTGGTGCCTGTAGGGGTACACGGCCTAGGACACGGGCGTGTCCAAGGCCGTGTCTGGCTGGTGATTTTTGGCCGTTTCCAACCCGAGAAGGACACGGCCAGGAACACGGCCGGATGACACGGGCGTGTCATCCGACACGGGCGTGTGCCAACCCGTGTCCCTACCCGTGTCCTGATGGGTCGTGTCCGTTGCCGTGGCGGTTATGCGTGACACGCCCACGAACACGGGCGTGTCGAGGAACCCGACACGGGCGTGTCAGATCCGACACGGGCGTGTCTTGGCCCGTGTGCATTTCTCAGTTCGACGATCGTGCCTGGATCGAGGCACACGGCCTTGGACACGGCCGTGTGCCAAGCCGTGTGCGGCCCAGGTCTGGGGAATTTTGTGCAGATCCGAGCCGTTCATTTTCTTTAATTAGGATCCAATGGCCCAGATTAAATCCTGCTCTGTTAAGGCCGGGAATAGGGAGTTATTCCCTCATTTTCTCTCCAAAGTTCTCCCCTTCCAAAGTGAGAGAGGAGAGGAAGAAGAAGGAGGTTTCCGGCTGCCGGCGGAGCATCGGAGCGCCATTTCGAAATCGGAGAGCGGATCCGTGGAGGGAAGGTCATTGCGAAGAGTTCTAACCGCGTAGTTTTTCCATGGCGCCAAAACGGACTACAAGGGTAACGATTCTCAACTCGAGCGCTTGAATCTCTTTCTTTCTGCATAAGGAATTCCGCTCCCGCGAGTATGCGGTGAGTGCGTGGTGTTCCTTGGGGGTTGACGGGAATAGTCCCCCTTGTGTTGCATGTAGAGCCCGGAATCATAAGTACGGGCATAGGCATTGTGTGTGAAGCCTACCCGAACGTGTTTTGTCTGGATCGGTGATGTTGCATTTGATATGGTTTTGCCGGAGAAGACTCCGTCCTTTGGATTTTTCGGGTTTCTACGCGGTAGATTGCAGCAGGGATCCTTGGAGGTTAGCTTCAAGGCGCACCCGGAAAACTGAGCGGAAACGTGTTCTGCTAACTTGGCGGTCTGGGAACCGGCCTTGATCATAACTGGGTTATGAGATTGTTTTGGAAAATTTGGGATCCGAGAGAAGCTTGGCCCGCGCAAAGTTCCTTAAATTGGACATGCGGCGTGAGCAACGGGCAAGTGGAATTGGACCTAGGCTATGTGGTTCGGTGCGAGAGACCCGAAGACGGGGACTGGCCGTTGGCATAGTCGGAGCCTTAGACGGTGGTCAGAAAGGCTAAATGCTCACATGTTGTTGCCATCCTAGGGATGGTGGTGAATGCACTGATTTGTCAGGGTTCACCATGAATGTGCCCTGAGTGCACGGGGTGTTTGGCCGTGCGAGCCTACACCTGTGGCGAATTATAATTGCGATATATATATTGTTGGGCTAATGTTTTGCAGGGAAAGAGCACCGCCGTCCCGAGTAAGGGGCGGGGTCGTTATAATTTGGTCAGCTTTTAGCTGACCGTTGCTTTATTTGCCACCGTGCGGTGGTATGTGCTTGCAGGTGCTGCGGAGCCGAGCGCCAAATAGCGGGCTGGAGCCCATGTTGCTGTGCTGGCCCTAGAAGGCCGTAGAATAGTTGTTTTTACATTTCTCATGTGTGGCCGGCCTGCGAGCCGATGTATGTAAGACATGTTATATTTATGAACATTTGTAAGGCCATAAGGCCATGTACCTGTTTCAGTGTATTTGGGGTTCGTTCTTGTAGTTGTAAATGTGGACATTCATATTTGATGGATTTAAGTTTGGGTTCTTCAACTTTAAAAACTTCTGCTAGAATGCTCTGTGGTTAGGACGAGTAGTCTTAATTGGTTGGTTTGATTTATTCATTTAGTAACCCTTCCGACTTTCTGTGGTATATGG
Organism: Platanthera guangdongensis; assembly: GCA_039583875.1. Classification (NCBI taxonomy): domain Eukaryota; kingdom Viridiplantae; phylum Streptophyta; class Magnoliopsida; order Asparagales; family Orchidaceae; genus Platanthera; species Platanthera guangdongensis. The sequence goes on along the minus strand of CM077147.1, from coordinate 101,139,108 downwards.
CGTCGGGTTCCAGCTGGACCTTCTGTTATATGCCATGCGACGGATGGGGGTGTTACACGTGATCACCTCTTCGCTACGCACGCCACTAGCAATTGCTAGTGCGGCAAGGGTGAATGGTGGTGGATGGAATATGGCGCAACTCAAGCAACTTAGGCAGTAATATGAAATAGGAATCACATAGACATGAAACACATAACATAAACAACCACAGTGCACTTCATCAATATAAATAGGTTTAAAAACACCAATATTCAATAAGAAAGCAAGAACAAGTCAAGAGATCGACCGAATCCGAAGCCTTGCTGAGGATTCACGGTTGGAATCGTCGGGTTGTCATTCCGCATCCAAGCTCGGTCCTCAACTGCATCCAGGATAGAGAAGGGCTGTCACCACCTTCCAATGGCCCATCTTCTTCGTCTCACGATAGCGGACGAAGTTTGCTAGCTTTCCTTTGCTTGATGGCTATGGCGTCAAACCCTACCTGAAGCTCACGGATGAAGGAGAAGGCCGAGAGGAAGCTCTGACTCGGATTTGGCGGTGAAAGCTTTCCCGGAGCACCTCCCTAGGGTGCAAGATGAATGGGAACGACGGAGAAGGCGAAAAACGGCGGAGAAATGTCGAGATTCAGATCCTCTCTCGAATTAGGGCGAGACCTGCACTATTTATACAAAGCAGAAATGAACAATGCGCACGATCACAGGCGCACGACCGGTGGTCGTGCGCACTATGTCCGGTGATCGTGCGCACTGGCATGGAAGATCAGGAAGAAGAACTGGGATAATGTGCACGAGCAATGGCGCACGACCAGTGGTCGTGCGCACTAAGTCCAATGGTCGTGCGATTACCCCAGACAGGACTCCAGAAAAGAGGAATCAATGCACACGATCAGTGGCGCACGACCGGTGGTCGTGCGCATTATGTCCAGTGGTTGTGCGCTTACCCCAGGTTAATTCTGGAAAATGAAGAGTAGTGCGCACGATCAGGGGCGCACGACCAGTGGTCGTGCGCATTAGATCCCATGATCGTGCGCAGTATTCCTGTTTCACAACCATCCCGGAACACGCACACGACCCCTGTACCGAAAGGTAAAACCAATCACTGATATGTACAGACATTCCATGCAATAACAAAAAGGAGTACAGACTATAAGAATAACAAAATACACAACCACATGCATAAATGTGCACTTCCTATGGAAATATAGGCAAGATGAAATAGGAACGATAAAGAACTAAAAGTGAAGTGCAAACACGTGAAAACTAGCCCAGATGAGTCCGAAAATAGGTATATAAAGTGGACTCATCACACCCCCAGACTTAACTATTTGCGCATCCTGAGCAAACAAAATCTAAGGAGATAGGGAAAAATACTAGTTAACAAAGAAATTGCGATACGAAATACTATGCGAAGTCGCATGCTCGCGCGCGTAAAAATATAATAGAAGAAATTTCTAAGTATACAGAATAGTTTATACTTTTCACAATGCGTATCAACATTTTATTATTACTCAAAAATAGAATCATGGTGAATCACCCGGTCACGCGTAGGGAGAAAGTAGACTAATCGCTAGGAGAGCATTGCCAAAGATCCGGGCTCGGGATAACCTCCAAAGGAATCCACCAATGTCGGTGACCATATGCTTGCCCTTTCACACTCTCTCCACGACACTAGTTAGACTCAAGCACGAATCCGTAGGACTTGGAGTATAATATAGGCTTAGGTGAAGGTGGGGTATATAAAGGTAAACAAGACGGACACGCACAACCAAAATAAGATCGCCTGAAAATGTACACAACTAAACTCAATGGACAAACACGTGCGACGCATCACTAGACCTGGACTTTTGACGGTGCGCGCAAGCCCATAACGAACACAACTCAACCACATTGCACAACTCAGCAATAATAGATATACAAACACATTTTTTTTATATTCCACATTGGGAATTTTCTTTTTATTTACTATCATATTTTTTTTCCTTTTTTATTTTTTCTTTTATCCAAAGAGCCAAAACAAAATAGGAAAACACGGCAACACCACAAGTTGGACAAACACCAACAAAATTGCCCACACAAAACGGATATAAACTATAACAAAATAAACTAATCGAGCGATCACAATCAGATGTGCGAGTAGGAAAGGCAATATGGCTATGGTAGGGAGGCGAAGGGATTTCAAAGGAAGGGACAGGCTCAATGGGGATAGCAACGTTTAGATGTCGGGAATGGTACAAGGCTCAAATTAGACAAAGTGACGGCCCACATCACGCACGCACTTGACTAACCATGTACCCATGCTTCGAGAGTTGCTAGGGGTAAGTTCTTAGCCAACGAGAAAGACTATCCATCCTCCCGACTCGAGCAATATGAAACTAACGGCCGTCTACACATATCCCTAAGCTACCGTCGGATTCACACCGGATTCACCAACTTTTGAGTAGAATAAAAAGTATTTACTTAATTAGAAAAATATAAAACTAAAAGCATACAGAAAAATTAAATCTACTCCAATTTATACACGAGACGAGAGCAGTTGACTAGGAGCATAACAAGATCAACATTTTACTCCGTCTCACAATCCTATGTCAGCACCATAATTTTCCCAAATCTAACGAAGAAATGAGTTAAACTCGCAGCACGCAAAAAGCTAAGCACGCACTCATGTGGGTGCAGTGTTGTGTGATGCAATGAACTAAGCAAAATAAAACAATAAAGGCTTCTAGTATGCACAAGAAATGTGTGCGTGCAATAGGTAACAAAACTAGCTCTCCCCCAGACTTAAACTAAACTACACAACATATGATGGAGAAATTAAAATCATAAAGAGCTAGGGGAAGAGGTTACCCAATGCTCAACTAGTGAGCATACCAGAAGACGCGTGGAAATCTGAAGCAGGCCCGCCATACGAAGAATCAGAACCCCGCCAATGCGATTTGCTATGAATACCTGCAGGGGTGAGTTCCGAAAAAACAAAACAAAATATACAAAAAGAAATGCTAAAACTAAAATAAACATGAAAAATAAAATGCAGAAAATGAAAGATAAGTACTGGGGTTATTGTCATCCCAGCACGACTTATTCAGCTACGAAAAGGTTCTAGCTAATGGGCCTATGAAAAGAAAAATGCACAGGTAACTGTTCCAATATCCGTTTCGGTAACGGGTACCGATACGACGATAGAACAGTTACCCCTCTGCCTAAATAATCATACCTACTCCTCGCAGGCAGAGGAAATAGGAAGTAGGATGAGGAGGAGGCCTGACCCTCACTCATCTCACCACAAAACAAATCCTTGCCTAGCAAGGTTTCGTCCACCACAAGTTCGCTGGGGGCGAAGGTGATGACAGGGGTTCCACTGTGAAGGAGGTAGGAACCTCCTCACATAAGAGGATGCACTTGTCGACAGTCTGAGCGCAAGGCTCAACGTCAACCCAACTTACCCGTGGAGATTCAACCTGCACATGCTCAGATAAGGAAGGGGGATCGAGAAATAAAAGAGACGAAGAACATAAAGAAATAATCGGGGGAGTTATCCCGGTTTCACTCCCCAAAGGCTGAGGTAGAAAAATATCGTCAGCAATGTCGACAATGCTACAAGGCTCGGCCGGATCCACAGAGGCGTCCACCAAGACTTGGACTTCCTCCTTTGTTATCAAGGGAGAATCCTCGACACCAAGAAGGTTGTCCTCCTCCATGGGAGTGGAAACAACCCATATATCACAAGCCTCAACTTGTGTTGCATCGTCGAAAATGTCGCCAGAGGCGACTGAAGTAGAATGCACAAAAGGCGGAAGAACTTTGCTTGGATAAAAGTCAAGCGCAGGTTCCTCACAAAGAATCGGCTCCACGCTTGGAGATGTATGCACAGGAGAGATAGGCTCAGCCACGTCGAAGCCTAGATCAGCCACACATCTGGCGGTTGTGTCCACATCATTCCCTACAACAAATGAAGGTGACAGGGATACATAACCAGAAGATGAAGGTGTGCCACCAAGGGTAGGAGTCGGAATGATCCGGATGTCAGGCTCATCATCCTCTTCCATAACACGGAGGTACTCGGCACAATCCTTCAGGACATGATCTGTTCTACGACAATACAAACACTTTCTCCCAATACGCTGCGGTCCTTGTGGGGCCGGAGAGGAATAGGAGAACGGTGTATGTGGCAAGGACGATTGACCATAAGCTCGGGGCATAGTGTTCGAAAGGCTGTACGAATACAGAATCTCATGCATTGTGCGCTATGGCTTATGCTCAATATCTCTCGTAGGGCATTCATGACTAGCGTGGGAAGGCTTCCCACACCAACGAAATTAGGCATACGAATATCCCCACATTGTGTCGAAACAGCAGATTCAAAATAAATTGTGCAAATTACTAAATACAACAATATATTACTACAATTGCCTAAACAAACAATATAAAGGAAGGCAAAACAGAAATAGAACAAAACAAAAGAGATGTACAAAGGAAAAGGAAAGCAATCTCACGTCTTCCTCTCCAGAAACTCACACGACTGTGTTCCCCGGCAACGGCGCCAAAAACTTGATGCTTAAGATCACGGCAGTGAACCGGTCGCACAAGTAATATAAAATGGGGGTTTTCCCAAGTATCGATCTTACAAGGAACACAGTAAGGTGGAGTTAATTTTGAGGAGGACTTGAGATTGAAGTCCTTAGGTCGGAGGTAATGATGGGGGCTTTGATATTGCGGACAAAGAAAATAAAACACTATCAACTACTCCTATGCAACGCCGATATGCGATGCTTTGCCAGGCGGGATGGAAGACTAGTCGGGCCACTATGCACCGAAACATTAGGCAGATGGGCGAGTAGGCTTGCGGATGAGTTGATGAGAATGGCGGAATTAGGGTCGTGATCACCTCTTCGCTACGCACGCCACTAGCAATTGCTAGTGCGGCAAGGGTGAATGGTGGTGGATGGAATGTGGCGCAACTCAAGCAACTTAGGCAGTAATATGAAATAGGAATCACATAGACATGAAACACATAACATAAAAAACCACAGTGCACTTCATCAATATAAATAGGTTTAAAAACACCAATATTCAACAAGAAAGCAAGAACAAGTCAAGAGATCGACCGAATTCGAAGCCTTGCTGAGGATTCACGGTTGGAATCGTCGGGTTGTCATTCCGCGTCCAAGCTCGGTCCTCAACTGCGTCCGTGATAGAGAAGGGCTGTCACCACCTTCCAATGGCCCGTCTTCTTCGTCTCACGATAACGGACGAAGTTTGCTAGTTTTCCTTTGCTTGATGGCTATGGCGTCAAACCCTACTTGAAGCTCACGGATGAAGGAGAAGGCCGAGAGGAAGCTCCGGCTCGGATTTGGCATTGAAAGCTTGCCCGGAGCACCTCCCTAGGGTGGAAGATGAAGGGGAACAGCGGAGAAGGCGAAAAACGGCGGAGAAATGTTGAGCTCCGGATCCTCTCTCGAATTAGGGCGAGACCTGCACTATTTATACAAAGAAGAAATGGACAATGCGCACGATCATAGGCGCACAACCGGTGGTCGTGCGCATAATGTCCGGTGATCGTACGCACTGGCATGGAAGATCAGGAAGAAGAACTGGGATAACGCGCACGAGCAGTGGCGCACGACCAGTGGTCGTGCGCACTAAGTCCAATGGTCATGCGATTACCCCAGACAGGACTCCAGAAAAGAGGAATCAATGCACACGATCAGTGGCGCACGACCGGTGGTCGTGCGCATTATGTCCAGTGGTCGTGCGCTTACCCCAGGCTAATTCTGGAAAACAAAGAGTAGTGCGCACGATCAGGGGCGCATGACCAGTGGTCGTGCGCATTAGATCCCATGATCGTGCGCAGTATTCCTGTTTCACAACCATCCCGGAACACGCACACGACCCCTATACTGAAAGGAAAAACCAATCACTGATATGTGCAGACATTCCAGGCAATAACAAAAAGGAGTACAGACTATAAGAATAACAAAATACACAACCACGGGCATAAATGTGCACTTCCTATGGAAATATAGGCAAGATGAAATAGGAATGATAAAGAACTAAAAGTGAAGTGCAAACACGTGAAAACTAGCCCAGATGAGTCCGAAAATAGGTATATAAAGTGGACTCATCAGCATCGGGCCCCGGCCGGACCTACTGCTATGTGCTATGTGACAGATAGGGGGTGTTACAACTTATTCCTGGGACAGTTGGGGAAATACAATTAAATTCAGTTATTCCAGCCATTCTCCTTCCCAGATTTCCAGCAGTAATTAATGTACTCATTTCAAATTCTGGAGGAAAATTGCAGCAACATATATAAAGAAAATTTCATTTCTTCTGGGAGAGAGATACAAAGATAATAAATACAACACACAGAATAGAGGGAGCCAACTAACAGAGAGATACTGAGATTCTGACCTTCTCTTTGAAAAGAAATTTTGTTTGCTCTTGCACATTCAAGAAGACGGAAGAACATCATCTACAAAATCAAGAGTCTTCTTCAACTTCTGATCCAAGAATCTCAGAGACAATTATTCAACATCTGTCTACAAGTTCCTGGACATCTTCAAGATAAGCCTGAAGACCTACACCCTGAGCAAAGCTCCAGTCTTCCTGAACATTTCAACATCACAGGGGGATCTTTGACACCAGCAATCCACTAAAGTCTTCTCTATTGATTAGAGAAAGAGAAGACAACATCACCTTCTTAACCACCTATATAAAAGATTTATTAACTCTCTTCAAAAGTTTTTGTTGGTTTTTGGGCACCTGATCAAAAACATAAAAGGTTGTCATATCTCCCTTCAAATAGATCTTGTGGTGACAGGACATCTCAGGAAAAACCTGTGGTGGCAGTCACCTGATCAAAAAACTGCTAATGGATTCCTATAAGGGTGGTATAAGAGAGGATGTACCCAGATTTGGGGAACCACTATAAATTCTTTTGTTGTCTGTGTGCACATTCTTTTTTGTTTTGCTGTGTTGTGATTATGTACTTTAGTCTAGTTTCTATTTATTTTAATACTATTACTACTATCACTAATTTCTCTGATAAATTACAAAAACAACCAAAAGATTTTAAATCACTTTATTCACCCCCCTCTAGAGTATATTAGATCTATCCCTTATCTTTCAATTGGTATCAGAGCAAGGTTTATTTGGTTGTATAAGGTAACACTTGAACCAACAAATCCTTCTAAGATCTAAACTTCTCTAGCATAATACTTATATCATGGCACAGAACAAGAACTATGCAAGCACCAGACCTCCAGTTTTCAACTTGAACAAGTTTGCTATCTGGAAGGCAAGAATTAAGTTATATATGAACTACATTGATGAAGATATTTTTAATTCTATTTTGACAGGTCCACCAGCTCCAGTGGCTATATCTACTGCAACTTCCAGCACTCATGATGTTCCACCACATGAGTGGACAGATGCACAAAAGAAGGCCAAGATAGCTGATGCCAAGGCCATGAACATTCTGGCTCAAACAATGTTAGATGACATTTTCCAGAAAGTGACAGAGTGCACCTGAGCTAAAGTCATATGGGATTCCTGTTGAAGTTAGTGACCGGGCGGTCTGGCGGTCTGGCTTGACGGGTTAATGATCGTACGGTTTGGCGGTTACCCTTCAGCGCTTTGGTTGCTGTGTGTTGCTGTCTGAGGTCCAAGCGGTCTAGCCGGTTGTCTCTGGCGACTTGGAGACCGGGCGGTCTAGCGGTCTCCCATATCGATCTCTCTCTCTGGTAGTAGCCGAGCGGTTAGCCCTTCTGCCTAACTGCACAGCTTGTGGGGTTTGTGTCTGTATAGTCCGCTTGTGTCATATAAATTTTTAGTCCCACATCTCTTATTTGTATTCTCTCTTCTCTCCTCCATTCTATATAAGGGAGGCCATACCTTTGTAATAGACACCTTTTTTCGGATAATAAAGTTTCAGTTAAAACCATTTCGGTTTGTTTTTGTTCGGTTCTTACATGGTATCAGAGGACTCGATATACTCCTCCTGATTCTGTGCCTCTTCCTCTCCTTGTCGTTGCCCTCTGTGTGCGCGACTTTTTTTGTTTCCTGTTCTAAGTCGCCGCCTACTGTCGCAACAACCAGTTTTGTCACTACTCCTGTTCGCGCGACCTGTCCTCTAGCCATTCGACTTCTTCCCCACTGCTTGGGTCTGCAGCTTGGTCGTGGCTTTTCTGGCCGCTGGTTTCTACCCTCGTGACCGCTGCAGCGTTTCTTTTTCCTATCCGTGCGGGCTGTTTCCTAACCGCCCGGCTTCCCTTTTCCTGCTCCTATGGCTCTTTCTGATGCCTCTACTGCCACCAACCCTGTCACCAATCCGGCTCCGCCCCTTCCACCTACTCCTTCCGGGAACCTTGGGACCGTTTCCAAGCTTGTTGGCTCCAACTACCCGGATTGGAGCATCTCTTTCACCTTTCTACTTCGCTCACAATGCAAACGCCACCATCTCATTGATGACCCACCTCCTATCACTTCACCTCTCTTTGATGACTGGGATGCGAGTGACGCGCTTGTGCGTACTTGGCTCGGGAACAGTCTTTCCGATGTGTGCCTTCCCATCATACGTTATGATGAGACCATCAAGGCCGCTTGGCTTCATCTTGCCGCTCTGTACTCTAAGGGGGCTCAGACGTCCCACATCTATACGTTGTATGCGGAGCTCTTTGCCCGTCCTACCTTGTCTCCTGCTCCTGCCTACCAACAGGTTCAGCCTCTTGGGGCTGAGATTCTTCAGAATCGCCCCTTTTCTGTGGATTTGGCTCAACAACACAAGCACTTTCAAGAGCTTCTGGTTGTGTGTTATCTGCTCCGGCTTCCTGATACTTATGACATGATCCGCCAGCAAATTCTGGGTGAGGCAGAATCTCCTACCTTAGATGCCACCACTGCCCGCATCGCTGCTGTCACCTCTCTCCTTCAGCGCCCCCTTTTGCCCGCTCCTCCTCCACCACCAGACAACTATTCTCATCACACTCAGCGGAGTGGCTCTGGTAGCCACAGTCACCAGTCCGGCGGCCGTGCTTCTTCCCACTACCTTTGCTCTCATTGTGGCCGAACCGGATATACTTCCGAACGCTGCTGGACGAAGCATCCCCATCTTCGCCCCTCTGGTGACTCTTCCAAGCCGTCTGCCTCTGTTTTAACATCCTCAGGTAGTGCCCACATGGTGACTCAAGGTAAATGGCTCATCGACTCTGGTTCCACTAATCACATGATGGGCAATTCTCAGTGCTTCTCTTTACTCGAACAACATGATCGGTTGCCCCCGGTCCTAGTTGCGGATGGTTCTCCCTCCCCTGTTCATGGGACGGGAGTGGTTCATGTTACTCCGTCACTACGACTAGCGGACACTCTCTATGTGCCCAAGTTTCCATGCAATCTATTGTCTGTTACCTCTTTGTGCAAGCAGCTTCAGTGTTCTGTGACATTTACTCCGACTTCTTGTTCTTTTCAGGATCCGAGCTCCCACCGGACGATTACTACTGGGACTGAGAGCGGAGGCCTCTACTTCCTTGACAACATTTCCGCCTTGTCCGCCTTCTCCACTTCTTGTACGGATCTTCTCTAGTGGCATCTCCTCCTCGATCATCCTCCACCACGACTTATACATCAGCTTCTGCCCCACCTCCCTCCATCTAGTACTCCTCTCCAATGCGACGCCTGTCAACTAGGCAAGCATCACCGTTCCTCCTTCCCACCGAAGCAAGGTCGGGGCTCTACTCGTCCTTTTGATCTTGTCCACTCCGATATCTGGGGACCTGCTCCTACCCTCACCATTGGCCGGGGTAGTTCTTATTTTGTAACTTTTATAGATGATTTTTCTCGATGTACTTGGGTGTATCTCCTCCGAGATCGCTCTGAACTTTTAGATGTATGGATCTCTTTTTATCAGTTAATTAAAACTCAGTTTAATGTTTGTATTAGAACCTTTCGCTCCGACAATGCTAAAGCGTATCTGAGTCATGCTTTTACATCTTTTTGTGTGCAACATGTCATTATTCATCAGACTAGCTGTGTTTACACCTCCCAACAAAATGGGGTGGAGGAACGCAAAAACCGTCACCTCCTCGATGTGGCTCGCACACTGATGACCCAGATGCATGTCCCTCGCTCTTATTGGGGCTATGCTATTCTCCTTGCCTGCTACCTCATCAATCGCATTCCATCCACCATTCTCCACGGGAAAACACCATTCTCCACTCTGTATTCGGGCAAGGAGCCTTTTCCTCTCCCTCTCCGAATCTTTGGATGCACTGCATTTGTGCATACACCATCTGCCACCCGTGACAAGCTATCCCCTCGCTCCACCAAATGTGTCTTTCTGTGGTACTCCACCACTCAGAAAGGCTATTGTTGCTTTAACCCTGTTCTTCGTCAGCAGTTCGTCTCTGCTGACGTTACTTTCTTTGAGAATGCCTCATACTTCTCGGCTGAATCCTCCTCTCTTTTCCTCGCTTCCTCTCCTCTTCCCCCAGCTTCTGATTCTCCTGCTATTCCCTTCGTTCCCTCATCTCCTACCGAGATATCCACCCCTCCGCCATCTCCATCCCCTCCTCTCGCTCCACCTCTCTCTCCCACTTCTCCACCTCCGTCTCCATCCTCTCCGCCGCCGTCGCTCTCTTCTCCAGGGCCAGCTCTCTCTGCCACGGACGCTCCGGATACCGAGGGGGCCGCTGACCTGGATCTCCCTATGGCTCTTCGCAAAGGGGTGCGGACATGTACCCTACACCCCTTGCTGCTATTATTTCATATGATCGTCTTACCCCTTCTCGCAGGGCCTTTGCGCTGGCTATCTCTGCCACTGCCACGCCTCGTTCCTATCAGGAGGCCCTTGCTATTCCCCACTGGAAGCTGGCCATGGATGAGGAAATGGCGACCCTCACGGAGCGGGGTACCTGGACTCTTGTTCCTCCTCCCTTCGGTACTGATGTTGTTGGCTGTCGCTGGGTCTTTGTGGTCAAATTTGGCCCCGACGGCACGGTGGACCGTTATAAAGCTCGCCTTGTTGCTAAGGGCTTTACTCAGACATATGGAGTTGATTACTTTGACACTTTCTCTCCGATGGCTCGTCTCAGCACAATCCGAGTCCTTCTCTCTGTGGAGGTCAATCGAGAGTGGCCGATTTTGCAGCTAGATGTCAAGAATGCCTTCCTTTATGGTGATCATCAGGAGGCCGTCTATATGGAGCAACCTCCGAGGTATGTTGCTCAGGGGGAGACCCGAGTATGCCGGTTGAAGAAGGCAATCTATTGCCTCAAGTAGAGCCCTAGAGCTTGGTTTGAAAAGTTCAGCGACATCGTGGCGGCCGTTGGTTTTGTGCGCAGCTCTGCCGATCACTCGCTTTTTATTCGCAAAACCTCCTCGGGCCTGGTGGTTCTTACTGTGTACGTCGATGATATTCTTCTCACTGGCGATGATCAGGAAGGGGTAGCCTTGACAAAGCGGCATCTTTGTCAACATCTGGTCACGAAGGATATGGGCTCTCCGAAGTACTTTTTAGGGATTGAAATCTCTCGGAAGCCCAACTCCTTAGTCCTCTCCCAGCGTAAGTATGATCTAGATCTTTTAAAAAAAGCAGGATTGACTGGAGCCAAACCTGCCCGATGCCCCATGGCTATTGGAGAATACAAAACCTGGACGGATGATTCGCCCCTTCTTTCAGATACTACGCGGTACAGGCGTCAAGTTGGTAAGCTCATATATCTCACAGTGACCAGGCCCGACATTTCCTATGCTATGGGGAAGGTGAGTCAATTCATGCAAGCTCCTAAGGAGTGCCATCTACAGTCTGCCTTGAGGATCGTGGAGTATGTCAAAGCAGCGCATGAGAAAGAATTACTCTTTCAGAAGAATGGTCACCTGAGGGTTGAAGCATACTCAGATGCGAGTTACGCTGATGACAAAGGGGATTGCAAATCTACCTCCGGTTTCTGCACCTTTGTTGGGTGAAATCAGGTAAGCTGGAAGAGCAAGAAGCAGTCTGTTGTTTCCAGGTCCAGTGCTGAAACAAAGTATCGGAGTATGGCATCGACCACTTGTGAGTTAAAATGGCTACGGGCTCTCAAGCTGGATTTAGGAGAGGTCTTCCACCTTCCTCTACCTATGTTTTGTGACAACAAGGCTGCCATATACATCTCCAAAAATCCAGTATTTCATGAAAGAACCAAGCACATTGAGGTCGACTGTCATTTCATTCGTGAAGAGATTTTGAAAGAACAAATTTGCACTCCCTTCGTCACTTCTGATAAAGAGCTGGCTGATATCTTAACCAAGCCAGTATCTACCTCCTTTCTTCATATTTGTGACAAGCTGGACATGATCGATATATATGCTCCAGCTTGAGGGGGAGTGTTGAAGTTAGTGACCGGGCGGTCTGGCAGTCTGGCTTGACGGGTTAATGACCGCACGGTTTGGCGGTTACCCTTCAACGGTTTGGTTGCTGTGTGTTGCTGTCTGAGGTCCAAGCGGTCTAGTGGGTTGTCTCTGGTGACTTGGAGACCGGGCGGTCTAGCGGTCTCCCATGGCGATCTCTCTCTTTGGTAGTAGCCGAGCGGTTAGCCCTTTTGCCTAACCGCACGGCTTGTGCGGTTTGTGTCTGTATAGTCCGCTTGTGTCATGTAAATTTTTAGTCCCACATCTCTTATTTGTATTCTCTCTTCTCTCCTCCATTCTATATAAGGGAGGCCATACCTTTGTAATAGACACCCTTTTTTCGGATAATAAAGTTTCAGTTAAAACCATTTCGGTTTGTTTTTGTTCGGTTCTTACAATTCCCTAAACCAGATGGTTGCTGGATCTGCAGATGAGAGAAAAGACAGGAGATTTAGTCTCATCTCCCAGTATGAGAACTTCAAGAAAGAAGAATCTGAGTCAGTGGGTGATATATATAATAGACTTAGCTCAATTGTCAATAAGCTAAAAACCTTGGACAAGGACATAACCCTGACTGAGATCAATGACACGATTCTCATGTGCTTCCCTAGCTCATGGGATTCCAAGATCTGGCCAATCAAAGTGGCCTGAAGTCTGAATGAGATCACTACTGAGTCTTTATTTGGAAAGCTCAAATCTTAGGAGCAGCTGATGAAGACCAGAGAAGCTGCTGAGCAGAAAACCTCCATACTAGGGAGAAAAGAGCCAGCATTGCCTTCAAAGCAGTTGAAGGATCAGAAGCTCCACCTGCTAATGATGAGCTTATAGTTGTTCTGGTAAGAAGATTCTACAAGATAGCAAGAAAGTATTTTAGAAGAAAATCATCCAGACAGGATGACAAAATAATGTATGACAAAATACCTACTAAAGAGATTGGGTGTTTTGGATGCAGGAAATTGGACATATCATTTCAGAGTGTCCAGAGAACAAGAATAAGGAGAAAAGTAAAGAAAAGGAATCCAGAAGGCATTACAGCAAGCCCTCCTCCAACATGTACAAAAGAAAGAACAAGGGATTTGTTGCTGAAACCAAGAGTGATTCAGAAGAAGAATCCTCATCTTCCAGCTCAAGTGAAGAAGAAAAGGAAGCAAAAGCAAGAGAAGTTTTCTTGATGGCTATCAATGCATCAGCCATCCTTTTTGAAGATGAGCAATCTGAAAAAGAATCAGAATCGGAAGAGGATAAGGTAATCTCTTCATTTGATTTTAATTCAGATAGATTTAGAACTGAATTCAAACTATTATGTAAAGATTTGATTAATTCGGAGAAAGAAATTAAAATACTCAGAGATAAGATAACTGAACAAGGCAATCTTCTATCTAAAAACATCAAATTAAAGGATGAACTAACTATTGCAACAGAACAAATCATGTCACTAAAATCTAAATTAGCTAAGGCAAGATAACTTGAAGAATCTCTAAATGGGAGAAGCATCAAGCTGATGGACATCACAAGCACAGTAAATGCCAGACTAAATGGCAAGCTGGGCTTAGGTGCTTCATCAAGTCAACCCCCATTAACTCAGAAAAATATACTGTCAACTCCTGTCGGTTTGACGACTAGCGATCCCATAGACCTTCCACACTATCCTTAACCCAGGATTATGACACCGCATGTCAACTCACACCGCATGCAATTTCACATAGCCTTTCCATCAACAATTCTGTGTTCAATAGCACCTAAGGGCTCCACACCGAGTCCCTTCTTTTTATTCACATCCCGCACTCAACATCGCGCAAGGGTTCCACACCGAGTCCCTTATCAACACATCATTCTAGTGAGGCAAACACACACACACACAAACACACACACACACACTTCCAACCCATCCACATATCCATACAACACAATGGTTCATCATTTACACAGGTGGCAAGCCACCTTATACAACATACCACTCCCACACTGCTACACGTAGGGACACTCAACACTAGGCAGTGGACTATTATACACATTCCATTAATCATCCTATCACATGGTCATGCATTAACCTTTTCCAATTCCTTCTTAAAGTCAAGCATTCATAATCAATTATGCTTCCACGACAATATTGTTTGTTCAATGAAACATATTAATTTAGTTGTTCACTAGATTACCCAAACCATTTCTTTGTCAACCTCCTTTAAACCATTTGTACAATCGTGTTCCACCAAACCATTTGTTTATCATGATTATGTATAGGCTAAGTCTACCAAAACCTAAACCATATTTACTTTTTTTTTTAAATATCTAACCCATCAGTCCTTTGTTTATCATAAATATCCATAAATTAAGTTCAACAAATCTCATTGTTAATTTACCATGACCTCTCTACCAAATTCAAACTCGAATCCACACTAACCCGAGAACAACATGTACTTAAGACTTGACTGCACAACAACTTCGAATGGACATTCCCGAGTCTATAGGACTCATATGATAACATGTAACCATCCGTTGGAAAGGTCTTTCCAAGGGATACGACTTTTATGTTTAGCAAAAAGCCCAGATCTGGCCGTTACATACCCGAAAACGGCCTTGAAATTCGCTGCGCACAAAAAATAGATTGCTGCACGCATCTTAAAGCAAGATGAACTACATCGGTTCATCTTCTTCCTTTAGACATTTAATCAAACTATATAAAGAAATTCCTCATCATTCACCCTTAATAGACCATTTTCTTCGCCAAACCAAGTCAACAATCTCCATAAAAAAGAGAGGAGAGGTTGAAGACATCAAGTATCTAGGGCGCAAACCGTAGCCTGGTCTCTACCTAGGAGATCTTCAACTCACAAGTCAAACTCTTTTGAGTCAACATCTCTTCTAGAAAATAACTACAGATCTAGTACCACGGGAGAGGGTAGTGTTGGAACCCCTGATTTGGATTTGGGCTAGGTTCACTACTTAGGATGTTTGACCCACCTTGTATAGCTAGGGTCAAGTCTATCAGTCCTAGAGTTTCGGCTAGTCATGAGAATTAATCTTCATGGACCAGCCTGCAGTGGACTTCAGGAGACTCAAGTATTAGAAGAATTTGAGAGTTTAGATTATTAGTTCGAAGTTCTTAGAACTCAGCTCGACGATCATCTAACGTAGATCGACGAACTCAGAGTTATTTCTCTGAGTTGAGCTCGATGATATTCGAGCTCATGTTGACGATTTTTTTCTCAAGACAGATTCTCTGATCGACGAACTTGAAGTCCAGAATTAACAAGATATTTCCAGATTGAAGTTCGCTGAGCTTAGGTCGACGAACTCTGCTCCAGACAGATTTCTCAGTTCAACGAACTTGGAGCTCAGAGAATGTCTGTTGTTCTTAAAAACTTGGATCGCTGAGCTCAAGTCGATGAAGGGGATTTCTCAGCTCGACAAACTTGGAGTCCAAGTCGATGAAATCTGCCCTGAGGTCGAGGAAATCTGCTCAGAGCATAAATGTTAAGTGTTCCTTATCTGTCCCTCTCTTCATTCCATCCTAAGTCAATAATTCTTTGAGTAATTAATGCTTAAATTCCCTAAGAAAATATCCGTTGCTGGTAGCATTAATTATGGTTTTCATCAAAGTAATTACTTGACTTATTCTTGGGACAGTTGGGGAAATACAATTAAATTCAGTTATTCCGGCCATTCTCCTTCCCAGATTTCCAACAATAATTAATGGACTCATTTCAAATTTTGAAGGAAAATTTCAGCAACATATATAAAGAAAATTTCTTTTCTTCTGGGAGAGAGATAAAGAGATAATAAATACAGCACACAGAATAGAGGGAGCCAACTAACAGATAGATACTGAGATTCTGACCTTCTCTCTGAAAAGAAATTTTGTTTGCTCTTGCACATTCAAGGAGACTGAAGAAGAAAATCATCTACAAAATCAAGAGCCTTCTTCAACTTCTGATCCAGGAATCTTCAGAGACAATTATTCAACATCTGTCTACAAGTTCCTTGACATTTTCAAGACAAGGCTGAAGACCTATACCCTGAGCAAAGCTCTAGTCTTCCTGAACATTTCAACATCTCAGGGGGAGCTTTGACAGCAGCAATCCACTAAAGTCTTCTCTACTGATTAGAGAAAGAGAAGACAACATCACCTTCTTAATCTCCTATATAAATGGTTTATTAACTCCCTTCAAAAGTTTTTGTTGGTTTTTGGGCACCTGATCAAAAACCTAAAGGGTTGTCATATCTCCCTGCAAATAGATGTTGTGGTGACAGGGCACGTAGGCAAAAACCTGTTGTGGCAGTCACCTGATCAAAAAATTGCTAGTGGATTCCTATAAGGGTGGTAGAAGAGTGGATGTACCCAGATTTGGGGAACCACTACAAATTTTTGTGATGTCTGTGTGCTCATTCTTTTTTGTTTTGCTTTGTTGTGATTGTGTAGTTTAGTCTAATTTCTATTTCTTTTTATACTATTACTACTATCACTGATTTCTCTGATAAATTACAAAAACAGCCAAAAGATTTTAAATCACTCTATTCACCTCCCCTCTAGAGTATATTAGATCTATCCCCTATCTTTCAATTGGTATCAGAGCAAGGTTTATTTGGTTGTATAAGGTAACACTTGAACTAACAGATCCTTCTAAGATCTAAACTTCTCTAGCATAATAATTGTATCATGGCACAGAACAAGGACTATGTAAGCACCAGACCTCCAGTTTTCAGCTTGAACATGTTTGCTATTTGGAAGGAAAGAATTAAGTTATATATGAACTCCATTGATGAAGATATTTTTAATTCTATTTTGATAGGTCCACCAGCTCCAGATGCTACATCTACTACAACTTCCAGAACTCATAATGTTCCACTACCTGAGTGGACAGATGCACAAAAGAAGGCCAAGATAGCTGATGCCAAGGCCATGAACATTCTGGCTCAGACAATGTCAGATGATATTTTCTATAAAGTGGCGGAGTGCACCTTAGCTAAAGTCATATGAGATTCCATAAACCAGATGGTTGTTGGATCTGCAGATGAGAGAAAAGACAGGAGATTTAATCTCATCTCCTAGTATGAGAACTTCAAGAAAGAAGAACCTGATTCAGTGGGTGATATGTATAATAGGCTTAGCTCATTTGTCAATGAGCTAAAAACCTTGGACAAGGACATAACCATGACTGAGATAAATGATAAGATTCTCATGTGCTTCCCTAGCTCATGGGATTCCAGGATCTGGCCAATCAAAGAGGCCAGAGTCTAAATGAGATCACTACTGAGTCTTTATTTGGAAAGCTCAAATCTTATGAGCAGCTGATGAAGACCAGAGAAGCTGCTGAGCAGCAAAACTCCACACCAGGGAGAAAAGGGCAAGCATTGCCTTCAAAGAAGTTGAAGGATCAGAAGCTCCACCTGCTAATGATGAGCTTATAACTGTTCTGGCAAGAAGATTCTACAAGATAGCAAGAAAGGATTTTAGAAGAAAATCATCTAGACAGGATGACAAACCAAGGTATGACAAAATACGTACTAAAGAGATTGGGTGTTTTGGATGCAAGAAAACTGGACATATCATTTCAGAGTGTCCATAGAACAAGAATAAGGAGAAAAGAAAAGGAATCCAGAAGGTATTACAGTAAGCCCTCCTCCAGCAAGTACAAAAGAAAGAAAAAGGGATTTGTTGCTGAAACCTAGAGTGATTCGGAAGAAGAATCCTCATCTTCCAGCTCAAGTGAAGAAGAAGAGGAAGCAAAGGCAAGAGAAGTTTGTTTGATGACTATCAATGCATCAGGCAGCCTTTTTGAAGATGAGCAATTTGAAAAAGAATCAGAATCGGAAGGGATAAGGTAATCTCTTCATTTGATTTTAATTCAGATAGCTTTTGAACTGAATTCAAACTATTATGTAAAGATTTGATTAATTCTGAGAAAGAAATTAAAATACTCAGAGATAAGATAACTGAAAAAGAAAATCTTCTATCTGAAAACATAAAATTTAAGAATGAACTAACTATTGCAACTGAACAAATCATGTCACTAAAATCTGAATTAGCTGAGGCAATGCAACTTGAAGAATACCTAAATTGGAGAAGCATCAAGATGATGGACTTCACAAGCACAATAAATGCCAGACTAAATGACAAGCTGGGCTTAGGTACTTCATCAAGTCAACCCCCATTAATTCAGAAAAATATACTGTCAACTTCTGTAAGTGTGACAACTGGCGATCCCGTAGACCTTCCACACAATCCTTAACCCAGGATTATGACACCGCGTGTCAACTCACACCGCATGCAATTTCACATAGCCTTTCGATCAACAATTCAGTGCTCAACAGCACCCAAGGGCTCCACACCGAGTCCCTTCTTATTATTCACATCCCACGCTCAACAACACGTAAGGGTCCCACACTGAGTCCCTTATCAACACATCATTCTAGTGAGGCAAACACACACACACACTTCCAACCCATCCACATTTCCATACAACACAAGGGTTCATCATTTACATAGGTGGCAAGCCACCTTATACAACATCCCACTCCCACACTGCTACACGTATGGAGACTCAACTCTAGGTAGTGGACTATTATACACATTCCATTAATCATCCTATCATATGGTCATGCATTAACCTCATCCAATTCCTTCTTAAAGTCAAGCATTCACACTCAATTATGCTTCCATGACAATATCGTTTGTTCAATCAAACGTATTAATTTAGTTGTTCACTAGCTTACCCAAACCATTTCTTTGTCAACCTCCTTTAAACCATTTGTACAATCGTGTTCCACCAAACCATTTGTTTATTATGATTACGTATAGGCTAAGTCTACCAAAACCTCAACCATATTTACTTTCTTAATGATCTAACCCATCAGTCCTTTGTTTATCACAAATATCGATAAATTAAGTTCAACAAATCTCAATGTTAATTTATCATGACCTCTCTACCAAATTCAAACCCTGATCCACACTAACCAGAGAACAACATGTACTTAAGACCTGACTGCACAACAACTTCAAATGGACATTCCAGAGTCTATAGGACTCACATGAAAACATGTAACCATCCGTTGGAAAGGTCTTTCCAAGGGATACGACTTTCGTGTTTAGCCAAAAGCCCAGATCTTGTCGTAATATACCCGAAAATGGCCTTGAAATTCACTGCGCACAGAAAACAGATTGCTGCACGCATCTTAAAGCAAGATGAATGACATCGGTTCATCTTCTTCCTTTAGACATTTAATCAAAACTATATAAATAAATTCCTCCTCATTCACCCTTTCTAGACCATTTTCTTTGCAAAACAAAGTCCATAATCTCCACAAAAAAGAGAGGAGAGGCTGAAGAGATCAAGTATCTAGGGCGCAAACCCTAGCATGTTCTCTACCTAGGAGATCTACAACTCACAAGTCAAATTCTTTTGAGGTGACATATCTCCTAGTAAATAACTACAGTTCTAGTACCAAGGGAGAGGGTAGTGTTGGAACCCTTGATTTGGATTTGGTCTAGGTTCACTACTTAGGATGTTTGACCCACCTTGTATAGCTGGGGACAAGTCTGTCAGTCCTAGAGTTTAGGCTAGTCATTAGAATCAATCTTCACGGACCAGCCTGTAGTGAACTTCAGGAGACTCAAGTATAAGAAGAATTTCAGAGTTCAGATTATTAGTTCGAAGTTTTTTGAACTCAGCTCGACGATCGTCAATCGCAGATCGACGAAATCAGAGTTCTTTCTCTGAGTTGAGCTCCATGATATTTGAGCTCAGGTCGACGATTTCTTTCTCAAGATAGATTCTCTGATCGACGAATATGGAGCCCAGAATTAACAAGATATTTCCAGATTCAAGTTCGCTGAGCTTAGGTCAACGAACTCTGCTCCAGACAAATTTCTCAGTTCAACAAACTTGGAGCTCAGAGAATATCAATTGTTCTTAAGAACTTGGATCGCTGAGCTCAGGTCGATGAAGGTGATTTCTCAGCTCGACAAACTTGGAGTCCAGGTCGACGAAATCTTCCCCGAGGTCGACGAAATCTGCTCAGAGCCTAAATGTTATGTTTTCCTTATCTGTCCCTCTCTTCATTCCACCCTAAGTCAATAATTCTCCGAGTAATTAATGCTTAAATTCCCTAAGAAAATATCCGTTGAAGGTAGCATTAATTATGGTTTTCATCAGAGTAATTACTTGACTTATTCCTGGGACAGTTGGGGAAATACAATTAAAGTCAGTTATTCCAGCCATTCTCCTTCCCAGATTTCCAGTAGTAATTAATGGACTCATTTCAAATTTTGAAGGAAAATTGCAGCAACATATATAAAGAAAATTTCTTTTCTTCTGGGAGAGAGATACAAAGATAATAAATACATCACACAAAATAGAGGGAGCTAACTAACAGAGAGATACTAAGATTCTGACCTTCTCTCTGAAAAGAAATTTTATTTGCTCTTGTACATTCAAGAAGACTGAATAAGAACATCATCTACAAAATCAAGAGTCTTCTTCAACTTCTGATCCAGGAATCTTCAGAGACAATTATTCAACATCTGTCTACAAGTTCATGGACATCTTCAAGACAAGGCTGAAGGCCGACACCCTGAGCAAAGCTCCAGTCTTCCTGAACATTTCAACATCTCAGGGGGAGCTTTGACAGCAGTAATCCACTAAAGTCTTCTCTATTGATTAGAGAAAGAGAAGACAACATCACCTTCTTAACCTCCTATATAAAGGGTTTAGTAAATCCCTTCAAAAGTTTTTGTCGGTTTTTGGGCCCCTAATCAAAAACCTAAAGGGTTGTCAGATCTCCCTGCAAATAGATCTTGTGGTGACAGGGCAACTGAGCAAAAACCTGTGGTGGCAGTCACCTGATCAAAAAATTGCTATTGGATTCCTATAAGGGTGGTAGAAGAGTGGATGTACCCAGATTTGGGGAACCACTATAAATTCTTGGGTTTCCTATGTGCTCATTCTTTTTTTGTTTTGTTATGTTGTGATTGTGTAGTTTAGTCTAGTTTCGATTTCTTTTTATACTATTACAACTATCACTGATTTCTTTGATAATTTACAAAAACAGCCAAAAGATTTTAAATCACTCTATTCACCCCCTTCCCTCTAGAGTATATTAGATCTATCCCCTATCTTTCAATTGGTATAAGGGCATGGTTTATTTGGTTGTATAAGGTAACACTTGAACCAATAGATCCTTATAAGATCTAAACTTCTGTACCACAATACTTATATCATGACACAGAACAAGGACTATGCAAGCACCAGACCTCCAGTTTTCAACTTGAACAAGTTTGCTAGCTGGAAGACAGGAATTAAGTTATATATGAACTCCATTGATGAAGATATTTTCAATTCTATTTTGATAGGACCACCAGCTCCAGTGGCTACATATACTGCAACTTCCAGTACTCATGTTGTTCCGCCACCTGAGTGGACAGATGCACAAAAGAAGGCCAAGATAGCTGATGCCAAGGCCATGAATATTCTGGCTCAGAAAATGTCAGATGATATTTTCCAGAAAGTGGCAGAGTGTACCTCTACTAAAGTCATCTGGGATTCCCTATACCAGATGGTTGTTGGATCTGCACATGAGAGAAAAGACAGGAGATCTAATCTTATCTCCCAGTATGAGAACTTCAAGAAAGAAGAATCTGAGTCAATGGGTTATATGTATAATAGACCTAGCTAAATTGTCAATGAGCTAAAAACCTTGGACAAGGACATAACCCTGATTGAGATCAATGACAAGATTCTCATGTGCTTCCCTAGCTCATGGGATTCCAAGATCTGGCCAATCAAAGAGGCCAGAAGTCTGAATGAGATCACAACTGAGTCTTTATTGGGAAAGCTCAAATCTTATGAGTAGTTGATGAAGACTAGAGAAGCTGCTGAGCAGAAAAACTCCACACCAGGGAGAAAAGAGCTAGCATTGCCTTCAAAGCAGTTGAAGGATTAGAAGCTCCACCTGCTAATGATGAGCTTATAGCTCTTCTGGCAAGAAGATTCTACAAGATAGCAAGAAAGGATTTCAGAATAAAATCATCCAGACAGGATGACAAACCAAGGTATGACAAAATACCTACTAAAGAGATTGGGTGTTTTGGATGCAGGAAAACTGGACATATCATTTCAGAGTGTCCAGAGAACAAGAATAAGGAGAAAAGAAAATAAAAGGAATCCAGAAGGCATTACAGCAAGCCCTCCTCCAGCAAGTACAAAAGAAAGAACAAGGGATTTGTTGTTGAAACCTAGAGTGATTCAGAAGAAGAATCCTCATCTTCCAGCTCAAGTGAAGAAGAAGAGGAAGCAAAAGCAACAAAAGTTTGCTTGATGGCTATCAATGCATCAGGCAGCCTTTTTGAAGATGAGCAATCTGATAAAGAATCAGAATCGGAAGAGGATAAGGTAATCTCTTAATTTGATTTTAATTTAGATAGCTTTAGAACTGAATTCAAACTATTATGTAAAGATTTGATTAATTCTGAGAAAGAAATTAAAATACTCAGAAATAAGATAACTGAATAAGACGATCTTCTATCTTAAAACATGAAATTAAAGGATGAACTAACTATTACAACTGAACAAATCATGTCACTAAAATCTGAATTAGCTGAGGCAAGGCAACTTGAAGAATCAGTAAATGGGAGAAGCATCAAGTTGATGGACATCACAAGTATAGTAAATGCTAGACTAAATGACAAGATGAGCTTAGGTATTTCGTCAAGTCACCCCCCATTAATTATGAAAAATATACTGTCAACTCCAATCAAATTTGTTTCAAAAAAGGGTAAAGAAAAGCTAAATGAAGAAAATCAACAGATTGAAATCACTCAGAAGACCAAGAAAAAGAAAAATAAGAAATCTTATAAAAACTATGTTCAACAGTTTTCATCGAACTCAGACCGACGAAATACTTACAGTTCGTCGAACTCCAATCGACGAACTCTGAACTCAGAATTCTCTTGTATTTATTTGTCGAACTATGATCGACGAGACCAATACAGTTCTTCGAACTGTGATCGACGATATTAGTGCACAAAAAATGAATACCTTCATTCTCTGAGCGGAGTTCGATGAACTCATCGCTTTTCGTCGAACGCAGATCGAAGAAATTATCAAGATTCGTCGATCCCAGTTCAATTAAACAGCAACTCAAAGTTTCCTAAAACTTATAACCAATTTAATTAGTGGATAATTCCACCAAGAAGATATCATCCCCTAAGATATAAAAACCAACCTGAATACTCTAATATTTCTAGTTTTAATTTTGAAAAGAAACAAGGACCCAAGGTAACCTTGGTCAAGAATATCTAATCTGTTTAAATGCAGGTGAAAGACTATCCCACCACAAAGGAACAGTTGTACCTGGATAGTGGTTGTTCAAAGCTCATGACTGGAAGCAAGGACAACCTAATCAACTATAAGTCCAAGCTAGGTCCAAAAGTAATATTTGGTGACTCTAACTATCGCCAAACTGAAGGCTATTAGAACGTTAAAATTGGAGGCGTCACTTTCAGGAAGGTAGCATATATAAGTGTACTGAAGCACAACCTAATATTCATAAGTCAATTATGTGATGAAAGGTTTCAGGTATCATTTAATAAATCCTCCTGTATTATTAATTCAGTCGATAACCAAGTTGTGTTAACTGGAACTAGAGTAGGACACATTTATGTAGTGAACTTTAAGTCTACTAAGTCAAAAATATTCCTGTTTAATAAAACTAATAACAACAATGAACTTTGGCATAAGAGATTAGGACATGTTAATCTGAAAAATATTGCTAAACTCTCTAGGGACAACCTTGTTAGAGGATTTCCTTCTTGCCCCTACAAGAAGGAAAGTGTTTGCAGGGCTTGTCAATTAGGCAAGCAAACCAAAAATAGTTTTAAGTCACTTAATAAGAGTGATTCACCTAGGATTCTGTATTTGCTCCATATGGATCTTTTTGGACCCATTGTTGTACAGAGCCTGGGAGGGAAGTCTTATACCTTATTGATTATTGATGACTTCTCAAGTTTCACTTGGGTGTTCTTCTTGAGCAACAAGTCTGATAACTTTAAGATTCTTACAGATTTTCTTAAGAGCATAAGGATTGAATATTCTACTCTGGTTGCATTGATCAGAAGTGATCATGGTACTGAGTTTGAGTATCTTCCCATGCAAGAATTCTGTGAGAAGGAAGGTATCAGACATTATTTCTCTGCTCCTAGAACTCCTCAACAAAATGGGGTAGCAGAAAGAAAAAACAGGACCCTGATTGAAGCTGCAGGCAAATTACTTACAGTTGCTTACTTGCCACTATCCTTTTGGGCAGAGGCTACAAGCACAACAAATTATGTACTGAATAGGAGCCTGATACATAAGCTTAAGGGAAAGACTCCCTATGAATTACTTAAAGGGAAGCAACCTAAAGTAGATTATTTTAGAATTTTTGGTTGTTTATGTTACATTCATAACAATAACAAGAAATATCTTAAAAAGATTGAAGCCAAGGCTACAATGGGAATTTTTCTCGGATATTCCCAAGTCAATAAGGTATATAGGATATATAATAAATCAACTATAAAAATGGAAGAAACTATACATATATCATTTGATGAAACTAACATGTCTTGCAAGGAGAAGAATCCTTCTACCAGTGAAACTGTGTAGGTTTCACACTTGTGTGAGAAGTTGGATGAGTTGACCCTCACAAATGAGAATGTTGCACATCCCTCTCCACATATAATTGAAGACATTGAAGATGAATCCACTGAAGAGGATGTTGAACCAACAACAACTCCCATAATTCAACAAGTGGAATTAATTCCTCAAGATGTTGCTATACTAACTCCACCTGCTGAGTTTGTCATACTTAGAGATCATTCTGTATCTCAGGTAATTGAAGACATGTTAGTAGGTGTGCAGAGCAGGCATCAACTCAACCAAGACTTGATGCATGTTTGGTTCATATCTCGAACTGAGCCCCAATCCATAAAAGATGCTGAGCAAGATCCGCACTGGATTATTGCAATGCAAGAGGAGCTCAACCAGTTTGAGAGATGTAGAGTTTGGGATTTAGTTTCAAGACACAAAGACTACCCAGTCATTGGAACTAAATGGGTATTCAGAAATAAACTAGATGTCCAATGTATTATCATCAGGAACAAGGCAAGTCTAGTTGCTCAAAGATATAGACAAGAGGAAGACATTGACTATGACCAGACATTTTCACTTATTGCAAGGCCTGAAGCAATCAGAATCTTCCTTGCTTATGTTGCCTACAAGAAGTTTAAAGTCTATCAAATGGATGTCAAGAGTGCATTCTTAAATGTTGAACTTAAAGAAGAGGTTTATGTGGAGCAACCATCAGGTTTTATCTCTCCTACTCATCCCACTTATGTCTTTAAATTGCATAAGGCTCTCTATGGTATAAATTAAGCTCCAAGAGCTTGGTATGAAATCTTAGCTAGCTTTTTTCTAGAGCATAAATTCTCTAGGGGCATAGTAGATAGGACATTGTTCACTAGACATCATAAGGATCAAATCTTATTAGTATAAATTTATGCAAATGACATTATTTTTATGTCTACTGATTCCAAACTATGCAAGAGATTCTCTGACCTAATGCATTCCAAGTTTGAAATGAGTAGCATGGGTGAGCTCTCTTACTTACTTGGCCTCCAAGTGAAGCAACTACCAGATGACATATTCATATCCCAGTCCAAGTGTGCTAAGGAGCTAATCAAAAAATTTGGGATGTCAGATGCTTCAACAAAGAAAACACCCACGGCTTCTAATGCTGTGATTGAATCTGATGAACATGGCAAGCCTATTGCTCAGAAACTATATAGGGGCATTGTTGGGTCCCTATTATATCTCACATCAAGTAGGACAGACATAATGTTTGCTACATGCCTTTGTACTAGGTTCCAGGTGAACACTAAAGAATCTCACCTTATTTTTTTAAAAAGGATTTTAAGATATATAAAGGGTTGTCCTAGTCTAGGACTATGGTATCCATCTGAGTCAGAGTTTGAGTTGACTGCATACTCAGATGCTGACTTTGCTTGATGTAGATTGGACAGAAAAAGCACCTTATGGACATGCCTGTTTCTTGGTGCTAGACTAGTGTCCTGGTTTTGTAAAAAACAGTCATCTGTGTCTACTTCAACTGCAGAAGCAGAATACATAGCAATTGATAGTTATTGTTCCCAGATGTTGTTGATTTAGAATCAACTCCTAGATTATGGTTTCAACTTAAATAATTCAACTTTATTATGTGATAATACAAATGCAATTTCCATTGCACAAAATCCAGTGCATCATAGTAGAACTAAGCATATAGACATAAGACATCATTTCATTAGAGAGTGTGTGGACAAAAATAAAATTAAGCTTGTCTATATCTACACTGATTTGTAAAGAGCAGACATCTTCATCAAACCCTTGGATTAGAGGAACCATCTGTTCTTTATAAATCATTTAGGAATGATAAATGGAGAGTGTTTAATTTAAATTTCTGTCTGTGGTCGAAGAATTTATCAAAGTTCGTCGAACGGAGATTGATGATCTAAGATCAGTTCTTAAGAAAATTTGTCTACCTGAGATCGACGAACTCTCTGTGTGAAGTTATTTTCATCGAACTGAGATCGACGATCTTGCTTCAGAAAATTTTTCGACGAACTAAGAATGACGAAAAGTTTTCCCCTCTTCCAACTGAGACTGACGATATTATTTCTTCGTAAAATTTTTCGTCGACCTGAGATCCAAGATTTGTTTTCATTTCATAGGACGGAGTCTGCCGCTTCACATTATGAAAACTTTATAACTAGGTTTTCTTCGAGCTCCGTCCCACGCTTTTTGTTCTTTTGCATTTGATCTCTCTTTCTTTTTGTAGGAAACCATTGCGATTTCAGCAATCTCTCTGTTCGGGATGAAATATGATACAATGTTCGATATCGACTTCAACTCCTTCAGTCATTCAGACAAGATGTTCACGGATATTTTGAAACTATTCGAAGATCAACACTTGAAAAAGTTTATGATAACCAGAATCAAACTACCAGTGGCAGAGATAAAGGAATGAGTTTATTCTTCAACTACTCCTGATGCAGACACAATGACAGGAACAGTTTCAGGAACTCAGGTCTCTCTAACTCCTATCGTCTTATCTGAGATTTTTGGTTTTGTGAATGGGGAAGAAGACATTGAAATAGATAGCTCTGAATTTAATGAGATGTTGCTGAAAATGGGTCACTCTGAAGGAAACCCAAACAAGTTATTAAAGAAGAATTTATCTGCTGAATATAAATTCTTGGCTGATGTAGTGGGCAAAGTCCCGCTGGCAAGCACAACGCTCACGACTACATCACGAGGCACCAGTTTCTGATTATGTGTGCCTTGGTGGATAAGAAAAAGGTTAACTGGGTTCAGATTTTATTTGACTTAATCAGGAAGAAGAACTCTAAGAAGGAAGTTTGTTTTGCAAGGATACTTGGAATTGTTCTGCAGGAGAAGGCAAATGATTTACTGGTCTCTCAGATAGTTTTCATTAATGCTTCTAAGAGGTTAAGCTCTGCCCGCTTTGGCAGATGAGAGAGGACTATTATCAAGCCATCCAAGGCTTCCTCCTCCTCAAGACCTTCTGAGAGCACAAGGGCTATTCCAGCCACTTCCCAACCTGTAGAAGAAGTTTCCATTCCACCTCCTCCTCCTTCAACAATACTTCTTCCAACAACAACAACAACTCCTTCACCTCAACAACCACGTGCTTCACTAATGCATCAACCAACACCCACTGCATATCCTGAATACATCACACCACCTTCATCTCCATTACCACCTCATCTTACTGACTTACATCCTCATACATTCATGTCATCTCCAACATTTGATTTGCTAACCTCCATACCATCTACACCAAATTCCCCTCAACATGACATCTCAACTCCTATTCCATCTCCTCCTGCATCACCTTATCAGGATGACATCATGCAAGATATTATTCCATCTGATGTCATTCCTCCCTTTTATCAATCTGTATCTACTCAGATCCCACCTGAGTGTATACATTTGGTTATTCCCTCCATCTCCATCCATCCATCTATATCCACTCAGATTCCTTCTGAGTTTATGGACACGGATTCTCCTTCCATTCTCATTGTAGAGGCAATCACATGTAGGATCTTGTGGCGCCCTTAGAGGGGGGGGGGGTGAATAAGGGCTCTTTAAACGTTTTTTTAAATTATGAAACTAGATACTATGTTTGAGACATATCAATGAAATGAAAAACAAGATTTTATTTCACCAACATATATATGTAAAATGATTCCAATAAAGCTTGAAATCAAGGCTTACAACGATAATAGTTTTTAGCTTTTTCACCGAACCTTCTCCCAAGAACCGGTAGGTTATAGTCAACATCTCCCTAGATATGGCTACTAGCCTCCCCCTAAATCAAACCTATGATCTAGATGCTGCACAAAATGCTGCGATTTACTCCTAAGACACACACGGACCTAGATACCACACACAAGGTGGTGATTTGCCCCTAAGCCACATACGTACTTAGACACCACACAAAAGGTGGTGATTTTCCCTTCCCAATTACAAAGATAAAGAGTGAAAATGAAAGTACAATAGTAAAACTTAAAAACACCCTCAAAATCACGAGCTCTGAAGATGATGGCGGACCAACGAGAAGATCTCCAATCTTGAACGCACGGTCGTATCTCCTTCACTCTTGAGATTTCAACGGACCAAGGGAGTTCGTCTGGAAACGGAGATGAAGGCTCTGAAAATTCTCTGGGAAAACAAAGCTCTGCACGAGCCAACTCTTCCCTGAAATTTTTTGGCCGTATATATTACTTCATGCTATCGCCGGAGGTAGCGTTAACGCCCCACGATAGTGATAACTCTCCGTTGCTTGACACGTGGCACACATCGCGCTGATTTTCAGATCTGAGCGGAGAACGTGACGATCGTGGGATATCGCTCGGTGACATCAGTATCGCCCCGCAATATCGCTGATCGTGACTTCATGCGCGGCAACGTGCGGATTAAGGCTGACGTCAGCAGGAACTGATTATGCTATCGCCTGCGGTAGCGTTATCGCCAGTGATAGCGCATTTTTCCTTTTCATCAATGCCATGCTCAGCCTTTCTTCTGTACATTAAAATGCAGTTATCCCTGCACATTTAAAACACATACCAAGATCAAATACATCCGGGATTTGTTATTCTCAAACTAAGAAGCGCGGAATGCATGCTCCAACAATCTCCCCATTTTGATAATAACAAATCCACTAAGAAAGAAATTGCATGAGATCAGGAGAATGTGAAACAATTCAAATAATCAATATGAATCAAAGTGCATAACTAGTTATAATAAACTCCTCATATAATAAATACTAGTTACTCCCCCTATATTGTCCCCCTATTAAAAAGAAGAAATAGTTACTCCCCCTAAATGTACTAATAATACAATGTTATTAGCAAAAGACGGTGGAAAAAACAAGGTGGAAATGCGGAAGCTGAAAGAAGCTGAGTGAGTATAAATAGAATGGAGAAGCACGAGGAGTAGATATAGACCGTAAAAACCATGGAATAGTGTGACCTTAAGATTTGGAAGTTTATCAAAAAAATGTAGGCTATGGAAAAATTAATTTAAGAGTTGAATTGAAACATTGAAAATTGTCAGGTCAAGATATCGAAAACAGGAAAATTGATGAAATGGAAGAGAAGAACTATGACCGGTCCAATTCTCATGAGAAGAAATTTTATAAATGATAATGATGTGTACATGTGAAGATTGATTTAGTATACAGATTCCTTAAGAAATAATGTTACATGAAGGATTGCAAGATATGGATACAAGAAGCTAACATCTTTGCATAGAGAACCTCAGGTCATAAAGAGTTTTCTTTTAAAAAAATGGCCAAGTTTGTTTGCACAAGACACTTTACAATCCTTATCAAGGTGCTCAACCTCACAATGCTCATTAAGACTTATCAGGAGGGTGAGTAGAGCTTGATTGGAGTATCCTAGTCATGTGTAATTATTTTTTTTAATTGTTGTGCATTCATTGTTTTTTTAAGAAACTTTGACTTAGGACTCCATATTCACTTGTATTGCAAACAAAAAAAAGGGTTTTTCAGAATGGCCATCAGTTTGGAAAATCAATTTGAATGAGGCATAAATGAAAATGTTAGCGATGTATTCGAATCTTTGAAACAAACCAATAGCATGTAAGAAGAAACTTAAGGATGTGTAAATATCAGCTCGTGTCAGTGTGAGCACATTATCAAGCATAAAATGTTACTCATACTTAGAGGCATGCAGAAACAAGTCTATTCAAGTTGCAGTCATCAACGATACAGGTAGATATCAAGAGTACGACAAGTTAAAAACAATGTTCAAACAACTGATAAACTAATAATCACACAGGTACTAGGTATCGTATTCGGATAAGCATCCAAAACTTTACGGTAATACTAGAAACAGGTTTTTTGAAAAAAATGGCAGAATTTTTTGGAAAGTGTGGCTGAAAAATGCACTATCGCCAGCGGTAGTGATAACGCGCGGCAATAGCGGTTTTTGATATTAAAGGCAAAAAACCGAACGGGCTGACTAATTTCCTGCTTTGACCGACCCTGGGCTGTTTGGCATCGTCTTCTTTAGCGGAAACCCTCAAGAACTCCAAAAGGTAAGGTTAGATTCCTCTTTATGGTGGTGTTTTTCTTCAAAAAAATATAGATCTGCACTCTAGAGTATGAAAGGAGATAGATCTAGGAAAAAAAATTGATTTTGGTCATATATTTTGTTAAGAAATAATTTTTGAAGAACATATGTCATTTTGATGCAAAAGCCTTAAAAATGACTTATAGGTGGTAGATCTTGCTGAATTTACTATAGGATTTAATTTTAGGAACTTTTCTGGATGTACTCGAGAAGATCTACACGAAAATTGCAAAAGAGGGGAAGTTTTTACACTATCGCCCGATGATAGTACTGTCGCCGGCGACAGAAAAAAATCTGGTTAAATTAAATTTTTGAGTTAATCAAGATGTTGTCACAATGGTTGCAGGAAATGGCATCATAATCTCGTGCAAGAAAAAGCACCAGCCGCAACCCACATGCATCATATCAAACATACCCGGGGATTGAGAATGCATCAGTTGGTATTGCTAAACTTTTGGATGAATCATTGCCACCACATATCTATGAACTACTTGTGGTGTCAGGTATAATGTCTCTCATTGTACCGAACACTTTTAGCTCCATCTTCGTAAGGGATTTTTATAATAATTTGGAAGACCCTAAATATACGGGGTTGAATGGAGGAGTAAGGTCTCGAATACAAGGAGCTGAAATAGATATTACTCATGCTGATTTAAGACGAGAATATAGTCTTGCCACTTGTGAGGAACATTTTATTGATATAGTGGAGAATTACCATAAGGATCGTGATTAGAGTATATTGAACCAAGTACTTCATGGAAAGGAAAATAGGAGTTTGATTCAAGACGTCTCATCACTCTCTCGCGATGCATTTGTGATTCAAGACATATTAAGAAACACGGTTCTGTTGAAGTCCGGTGATACAAGGAAGATCACGGCTCACTTGAGCTTAGTGACGTATTATGTATTAGAGAGAGTCAAGTTTGACATGGCGGATTTTGTGTTATCCATCATACGATATACATATAAAATGAAGCATCCCCTTAGGAGGAAACTGAATACACTTCTTTTAGGAAGTGTTATTCAAAGGATCGTATATCAAAAATATGATTGGATAGATCAAGAGTTCTACATTGATGATTGTATCCCGGCGATACATACCGTAGAACCAGCTAGAGGTCCATCTCCTAGGGCTACCTCGTCATCAAGACAACCACTCCAATGAGGAGGTTCGTTGCGTGAATCTATTGAGGATCTAAGAGAGACTGTGAAGGAGATGAAAGAGGAACAAAGGCGTAGTCATTCCAGTTTTCGCAAATTCATGAAATTTCTGGTAAAGGGGCTGAAACTAAAGCCAACTCCGGAAGAAGAACGAGAATGGGGGAGTCCAGTCGAGGATCCTCCACGACATTCGATAAGGCAGACGCGAAGTCCTAGAGAACCAACTCCGACTTCCAGTGAAGATGTGAATGTGTCTGCTGAAGAGAACATGGATGAATGACTTTTTATGATCAGTGATGTAATATTTTATGGTTTACTGAATCTGTGATATCGCCGGCGATAGTGCTATCGCCTGGCGATAGTGAAGACTCTATTAATTTGTGGTTCTGTTGTTTGTACTCTATTTTTCAGTGTTATCCTATGTGCTGCCCAGTTTTATGTTATGTTTTATGTTATGTTTATGTGTTGGCCAGTTCTTAATTTTTATTTATAATTCTAAGATTTCAAGTTCTAGTCTTAACCTTGAAAAGCGTGAATCATTAAGTGGTTTTGTGAAAATATCTGCTATTTGAGAATCGGTTCCAATAAAATTTATTTTAATATGTCCTTTCTTTATGTGATCCCTAATAAAATGATGACGAACATCTATGTGTTTGGATCTAGAATGTAATATGGGATTGTTCGTTAAATCGATAGCACTTTTGCTATCACATTTTAATTCAACATTATTTTGGTATACGCCAAAATCTTCTAATGTTTGTGTCATCCAAAGTGCTTGAGCACAACAACTACCAAGTGTAATATATTCGGCCTCAGTAGTGGAGAGGGCAATGGAATTCTGTTTCCTACTCGACCAAGAAATAAGTGTTGGTCCGATAAAGTGACAAGTGCCACTTGTGCTCTTTCGATCTAATGAACACCCCGCATAATCAGAATCAGAATATCCATGTAACAAAAAAAATCATTATGAGGATACCATAAGCATAGTTTAGATGTTCCTATAAGATATCTAAAAATACGTTTCACCGCTTTTAAATGTGATTCTTTTGGATTAGCTTGAAACCTAGCACATAAACAAACGGCGAACAGAATATCGGGTCTAGAAGAAGTTAAATATAATAAAGATCCAATCATACTTCTATAAAGGGTTTGGTCAATTGAAATACCACTTTCATCTTTTCCCAGTTTTAATGAAGCACTCATAGGAGTATTTGCATGTTTAAGGTTGTCAAATCCAAATCTTTTTAACATATCATGAATGTACTTGGATTGACAAATAAAAATACCATCATGTTTTTGCGTAATTTGAAAACCTAGAAATATGAAAGTTCTCCTACCATGCTCATTTCAAATTCATTTTTCATAATTTGAACTACTTCATTGCATAACTCTTCATTAGTGGCTCAAAAAATTATATCATCAACATAAATTTTCAAAATAACTAAATCATGATCAATTTGCTTAATGAAGAGTGTAGAATCGGCACTTCCCATTTTATAATCGTGCTTTAATAAGTATTGAGTTAAATGATCATACCAAGCACGAGGCGCTTGTTTTAACCCATAAAGTGCTTTATCTAATTTATAAACATAATTTAGATATTTTTCATTAATAAAGCCAGGGGGTTGTTCTACATAAACCTCTTCTTTTATATACCCGTTTAAAAATGCAGTTTTGACATTCATTTGATATAATTTAAATCTTTTAAAGCAAGCAAATGTAAGAAATATCCTAATCGCTTCTAATCTAGCAATGGGTGCAAAAGTTTCATCATAGTCTACCCCTTCAATTTGTGCATAACCTTTTGCAACTAATCTGGCTTTATTTCTAACAATTCTAGAATAACTATCCAATTTATTTTTAAAAATCCACTTTACTCCAACTACAGGATGATTTTTGGGTCGTTCTACAAGATTCCAAACCTTATTACGTTCAAATTGATTAAGTTCTTCATTCATAGCTAAAAACCAAAATTCATCATTTAAAGCGGTGGAAACATCTTTTGGTTCTATTTCAGAGACAAAGCAAAGGTTTGAAAACAAAACATGTAAAGAAGAGCAAGTACTGACCCCTTTTTGTGGATCTCCAATAATAAGCTCCTTCGGATGATCCTTTGAAAATATCAATTCCCTTGGAGGGACATGTTTCTCTCTTTCTTCTTCTTCTTTTCCTTCTTCATTCCTTTCATGTTCTTCATCATCATTTTCCATCAAAGGAAGGGGTGTATCTTCTTTTCCTGTAGTTTTCTTATCTACACATGGAACAAACTCATCAAACCTAACATGAATAGATTCTTCAACTATTTTCGTTCGTTTATTAAAAATTCTATAAGCTTTACTAGTTGAAGAATACCCAATGAAAACTCCTTCATCACATTTTTCATCAAATTTTCCTAAGGAATCTTTAGAATTTAAAATAAAACATTTACAACCAAAAACTTTGAAATAAGAAACATTTGGTTTTTTATTAAAAATTAATTCATAAGGAGTTACTTTTAAAATAGGGCGAAGCATTACTCTATTAATTACATAACATGCAGTACTCACCGCTTCAGCCCAAAAAGATTTTGGTAAAGAAAATTCAGATAACATCGTACGAGCTAGCTCTTGAACAGTCCTATTTTTCCTCTCCACTACACCATTTTGCTGTGGTGTGCGTGGAGCAGAAATTTCATGTTTAATTCCTAACTCCGTACAAAAAGAAATAAACTTTTCATTTTCAAATTCCCCTCCATGATCCGAACGTATGCGTTTAATTTTTAACTCAAATTCATTTTGAATACGCAAACATAATTTAGAAAATTCTGAAAACGCATCGGATTTGGAGGTTAGAAACAAAGTCCAACAAAAACCTGAATAATCATCAATCAATACAAATGTATACTTTCAACCTCCTAAGCTAGAAATAGTAATTGGCCCAAATAAATCCATATGAATTAATTGGAGTGGCCTAGTTGTATAAATAATATTTTTACTTTTGAAAGACGATTTTGAAAATTTTCCTTTTTGGCAAGGCTCACATAATGAAGATAAATTCCCATTTAGTAATGGTAAACCTTTGATTAATTTATCTTTTGAAAGTTTTTTAATTAACTTTGCACTAGTATGTCCAAGTCGCCTATGCCATAATTCTAACTCATCATTTTTTGATAAAAAACATTTTAAAGTAGAATTTGAAAAATCATAAAATTTAATCATATATACGTTATGACATCTAGGTGCGGTAAAAATAATTTCATTTGTTTTGTAATCAATAATTTTGCATAAATTTGTAGAAGATTCAAACAAAACATTTAAACCCTTATCACATAATTGACTAATAGAAATCAAATTATGTTTTAAACCTTCTATGAACAAAACATTTGAAATTGAAAAACTTTCGTTACCCACAACACCGATGCCGATGATTTTTTCCTTTTCCATTATCTCCAAATGTAACAACTCCTCCTTTCTTCATCTCCAGGCTAAGAAACGTCTCTTTATTGCCCGTCATGTGCTTTGAACAACCTGAGTCCAAGTACCACACGTCTTCTTTGTCCTTAGCCTGCAAACATACCTAGAAAGAGGATGTGAGTAAAGATCTGGCTACCCAAGTGGTTCCTCCCATAGTATAGGTAGAAGCCTTAGGCATCCAGATTTGCTTAATTTTACTTTTTCCTTTCTTCCAGCACGAGTCTGTGGTGTGACCAAATCTATTGCATTTGACACATGTAATGTAATAAGAAGAATATAACTTCTCTGGACTTTTACTGTAAGAAAATGTAGTATCAGTTAATTTATTATTATCATAATTTTTAAAACTTGATTTTCTGGATTTCTCGCTATCGTCGGCGGTAGTACCTATCGTCGGGCGATAGTTACCAGTCGTGTATCCGAGTCCAAATCTTCCAGATCCGTGACATTGGTAACCTAAGATCATATCCTGTGATCTTTGGCCCAATCCAAACTTTTTCATGGCTAGTGTTAAGTCATGAATCTGCTTTCTCATTTCATTATTCTCGGATACTAGATTTACACATCTACGTTCAAAAGCTTTTTTTCCTTCATGGACTTTGGAAATAGAAGATTTTAGATCTCTCTCTAAAATCTCATTCTTTTTAGTGAGAATTTTTATTTCTGAATGAGATTTGGAAAGAGATTCTTCAAGCTCTTTTATTCTTCCCATAAAGTGATCACACTCTTGGCAAGAGACTTTTTCTTTTCCAATAGTCTTATTTTCATTTAACAATTTTTTGTTTTCTTTAATTAAAACTTTATTTTCAGTTTTAAGAAGATCATTATCTTTTAAGCATTTTTCAAGATTTTTGCAAGTTTTTAAAAATTCAGAAAATAATTCATCATAAGTTGGAGGAGTTATCTCAGTGTCGCTTTGGACACTGCACTCGTCATCAGATGTGATGCTATACTCCTCCCATAAGCCTTGAGGTTGTAAAGCAACTAAAGACAAGCTTTGTAGTACCAGTTGTCACAAAATCTACTACAGAGCCAGTTGTATCTATTATTGAGCAGTCACAGAATCATCTCCCAAGGCTATCTCTCCTCCAACTTAAAAAATGGCTGAAAGTCCTATACCAAACTTGGATGATATCATGCTTGCAGATATAGAAGAAGAACTTCAAACTGTTACTAAAATTGTTGTAGAGCCAGAAATTCCAGATCAACCTCAGCCTAAGAATCAGATCTCTAAAGAAATCCTGAAAGAGATTGACGATCTATATGCCAATCCTCCGAGTTCATCTAATGATGACGATGATGATGATGAATCAAATTCCTAAAAGGCAAAATCTAAGAAGAGGAAAGCTCCTGCTAAGGCTACTCATAAGCCTAATCCCAATGCAGACACTCTCTATTACATTCTGAACAAAATAACTCCATATAAAGGGATGCCTAACTGCATGTGACTGTCAAAGAATTAGCAAAAGACTAGAAGGAAGAGCAGAAGATACTCTCCTCCTCCTCCTTCTAAAAGGAACTGGAGAGGTCATCCTCCTCCTCCTCCTCCAACAGCAGGTGCTTCAGGAAATGTATCACAGAGATCTACCTCATTCACCCAAACATACCAAAGGCAAGACAAATCTTCAAGATCTTATTTTCAAGGAAGCAGTCAGCATCAACATCCTAAATCTTCTAGAAGCAGTTCTCTTCTTCCTCCAAAACTAGCAAGTCCTCCAAAATCTCCAGTTGAACTTGAAAAGGGTAATAGTTATGAAAGGCCTGAATCTCCACCAATTCCATTTGTTGATCCTGAACAGGAGAACACTGCCAAAATGGCTAGATTTCATGAACTAGTTGGACTGTCTCTGATCAATAAAGCTAAAGTAGAAGGGAATAATCCCTCTCAATACTCTACCATGTCTTCCTATAGGAAAGAAGGGTTAAAAAGGCATGATAAAGCTACTCAGTTTTTCAATATTGATGCTTACATGAGTCTTCACCCAGAAGCTGTTGTCCCAAGAGCAATCTCTTGCAACATCATTGGAGAATCTGATATGACAATGTCCAAGAGAGAAGCTGCTAATCCTAACAGGGAAATCATATTCAGACAACCTTCTGAGAAAGCTGAGAAAGACAAATCCAAGATGACTAAATAACTTTTGATTAGTATATTTTCTGAACTATTTATGTTAATTGATCATAAAGCACTTGTTGTATATATCTGCTAGACTTTTATTCTCTGCCAGTTATCTGTTGTTTTACTTTGTCATTGTATTGTATTTTATATTTTGTTGTAGTGACCTCACCCCAAATACGGGAAGATTGTTGGAACCCATGATTTGTATTTGGGCTAGGTTCACTACTTAGGATGTTTGACCCACCTTGTATAGCCAGGGTCAAGTCTATCAGTCCTAGAGTTTAGGCTAGTCATTAGAATCAATCTTCATGGACCGGCCTGTAGTGGACTTCAGGAGACTCAAGTCTTAGAAGAATTTTAGAGTTCATATTATTAGTTCGAAGATCTTCGAACTCAGCTCGACGATCGTCGATCGTAGATCGATGAACTCAGAGTTCTTTCTCTGAGTTGAGCTCGACGATTTTGGAGCTTAGGTCGACTATTTCTTCCTCAAGACCGATTCTCTGATCGACGAACTTGGAGCTCATAATTAACAAGATATTTCCAGATTGAAGTTCGATGAGCTTAGGTCGACGAACTCTGCTCCAGACAGATTTCTCAGTTCAACAAACTTGAAGCTCAGAGAATGTTAGGTATTCTTAAGAACTTGGATCGCTAAGCTCAGGTCGATGAAGGGGATTTCTCAGCTCGACGAACTTGGAGTCCAGGTCGACAAAATCTTCCCTGTGGTCGAATAAATTTGTTCAGAGCCTAAATGTTAAGTTTTTCGTATATGTCCATCTCTTCATTCCATCCTAAGTCAATAATTCTCTGAGTAATTAAAGCTTAAATTCCCGAAGAATATAGCTGTTGAAGGCAACATTAATTATAGTTTTCATCAGAGTAATTACTTGACTTATTCCCGGGACAGTTGGGGAAATAAAATTAAAGTCAGTTATTCCAGCCATTCTCCTTCCCAGATTTCCAGCAGTAATTAATGGACTCATTTCAAATTCTGAAGGAAAATTGCAACAACATATATAAAGAAAATTTCTTTTCATCTGGGAGAGAGATACAGAGATAACAAATACAGCACACAGAATAGAGGGAGCCAACTCACAGATAGATACTGAGATTCTGACCTTCTCTGAAAGTGCAAGCTAGATCTGATATACTCTAGAGGGGGGGGGGGGTGAATAGAGTA